>CM072522.1:32765950-33058450 GCA_036898135.1 Oncomelania hupensis
AAGAGCGCCAGTAAGCCGCTTCCAACACGGATTCCATCCGGATAGAATGCTGAACGGCCAGGGAGGATGCCCATGCCCTGATCTCATGCGCTCGAGCCGAAGAGAGGGGAATAGCAGAGCTGTAGTCCCTATCATTGCTCTCCGACAAATGAACGTAAGCCCGACGAATCACTGTCGCTATCCACCGGGCGAGAGTAGGTTTTGCGATATCTTTAGAAAACCCGGGGTTGTAGGAGAGAAACAACCTCCTCTTCCGCGCCGAACGGAAAGGTTTAGAACGCTTCAAATATTCGCGCAAAACCCTAACCGGGCAGTTAGCCAGATCCGGATCCCCTGGACGAAGGAGATGAGAGAGGGGGCGTATAAACACCACTGGGGAAGGATCGCCCGGAACTTGATTCTTGGCCAGGAACTCGGGCAAGAAATGAAGGGACACCGAACCATCATGCTCAAAAGCGACGTCAGCCGGAAGGCCAGAGAACGTATGGACTTCACTACAGCGTCTCCCAGACGCGAGAGTGACCAAAAAAAACGGTTTTAAGTGTCAAATCCGAAAAGGAGGCAAAACGTAAAGGCTCGAAAGGAGATTCCTTAAGAAAACTCAAGACGAGAAAAAGATCCCAAGCCGGAACCCGGCGGGGTAACCGTGCCTGTCTTAAAGCCACTCCTCTAATAACGTCACCGACGACACGGGAAGAACCACGAGGAGTCCAACCTAGTTGAGCAAGAGTGGTCCGAATGGCGGCACGACGAACCCGAAGAGAGGAAGCCGAAAGCGCCAGCCCGGAGGCCAAAAACGCCAAATGGTTGGCTATCTGGATTTCAGAGGGGGAACAAGGGTCCACCCTAGCCCCGGTGCACCAATCAACCCAACGCCTCCAATGGGAGGAATAAACTCCCCGCGTAGAAGGCCGGTGCGCCTCCTCGAGGAGAGAAAGAACCTCAACAGAAGCCCCAGAACCCCGAAGAGACCTCCGGACAACAGCCAGACGTGACGAAAGAGAACGCCGGAGATGTCCAGTGGAAACACGGGTCGAAGTAGAAGCAAAAGCGGCCCGAGAACAAGAGGAATGAGCCACCCTAGGGGAAGACGAAAGAGAACCGGGAATAAGACCCGATTTGGCCAAAGGGAAACCACAAGAAAGAGAAACAGGGACCTTCGTGCGAGCTTCCGGAGAAACTGAGGAAGGAGTGGGCACGGAGGGGGAGGGGAAGCCACCAACCCCCTCCAGAAGAGGAACAGGGAACCCACCGCCCAGGGTAGACAGACCAGGACCGGCGACACAAACTGGTACAGGCGGGAGGAGTAATGAAAGAAAAGAAGGTAACAAAGACGGTAAAGAGGACTGAACCGCACCACCCGAACCAGTGGAGGTGCCAAGGGGGACAGAAAAAGACCCCGAGGCCGGAAGGGCAGAAAACGACTGGGAAGCCGAAACAAGGAGACCCTGAGCAGGTGACTGAAAGGGCAGGACCGCAGGACCTGAGACAAAAGATCGGGGACGGAACCACCGAGCGCCACGAAAACGCGCCCAAGGGCCGACCCCGCGAAAACGCAAGGGCTGCGAGACAGCTCGCAGAAAAGGACGAAGAACTGGAAACCGAGAAGGAGCAAAGGGGGCCGAGAAACGCCCCCCTGAAGCAGGAACCCCGACCGAGACACCTCTTACACCCAGCTGCATGCGGAGGGAAGAGCAGGCCAAGCAAGAAACTGGCGAGCCCAGCCCCCCGCACACGGGAAAAGAACAGCTGGGGGGTGGACAGTCGGGGACAACTATTGGGGGAAACCCCCACTCGGCTGAGGCCTGCGGCCTACTCTACCCCTGCCACGGGAAGAGGAAGCACTACCCCGCCGACCCCGAGAAGAGGGACCAGGGTCCGAGCGACCATGACCTAAGTCCAAAGAGGAGCGGAAAGAACGAGAACCGCGACCATCTTTAGTGAAGGAAGGAGGGGCCTTCTGAGCAGACTGAGCCCAGAAGGAGAAAACGTCTGATTTGGCCCGCTCCGACTCCTCACGAACGGCCGCGCGAACGTAAGGACCAAAAAGAGAGTCGGGCACCAAAGGTCCCACTCGAAGCGAGGAGGACAAGTGCGGAGGCAAATAAGACGCCGACCGAAGAAAGGCGTCACGACGAGCAAGAAGCAGGTTAACATAGGCGAGAGCCTGCGATTTGCAACCCTGCACGATAGAGGAATTGAGGGCCTGCAACAAGGACTTCACGGAAAGGACCGACACGTCGTCCCGAAAATCTTGCTCAGAAAAAAGAGCAGAGGACAGAGCAGCAGTGAGCGCGTCGGCCAGAGAAGCACACTCCAGGGACCGGACAAGAGACTCCTCTATCTGGGCCAGCCCTCTGACGGAAACAGAGGCCGACGAAGGAAGGGAAGGCCTCTGGCCCCTTAAAAGAGCAAGATCATCCTGAGAAACCGGGAGCGACGATAACGGAAGAAACGACCGAGAGAGAAACCTCCGAGGGACACCCGCCAACGAGGAGGAACCCACAAAAGAGCCCAACGGGGAAGCTCTAGGAAAGTGAGGCACGTCCTCAACCGAAGAGGAAAAGGCCTCGCCCTCTCGAAGGCCTCTAGCCTTGGAAAAGGCCCAATCCACAAAAAATTTAACGCTAGGAGATTCCTTGAAGGCCAGGGAAGTCTCAGCAGACTCGGCGGAAGCAAGAGCCTCGCCCAAAAAGGACTGGAGGAGGGGTTGGTTTGAGACTGAAACCTCCTCCACCACCTGCGGACAAAAAGCCGCTGCTTGCTGCAGGGCCTCTTTAAAAACCGCCTCAGGAGAAAAGGACTGCCGGTCAGAACCGTCCAAGCCCACAGGATCCGGAGAAGAACCAGACAAATCAGGTTCCTCCCGATAAGGATCGCAAACATCAGGAGCCAGCATCACTAGATCATCAGGAGCTAACAGCAACCCAGAATCAGAGAAACTGGAAACTGGAGTGGGGGCCACCAAGTGCGCCCCGCCCAAACCAGAAGGTAACGAAAACATCGTACCATCAGAACCGGAAACCGGCACCCCCGACCCACTGGTATAGACCGAAGGGCGAACAGGGAAAGCTTGACCCAAACCGGGAACTAAAGAGGGCCACGGGTGAACCGTACCCCCCGAACCGGAAACCAGAGCCCCCACCCCACGACCGGCAGCGGAAGTGGTAAACAAAGGGGGATGGAAGGTAGAGGCCAAACCGGAAACGGGGGAAGGTAACGAGTGTACCGTACCCCCCGTAACGGAAGCCAGAGCCCCCGCCCCACGACCGCAAGCGGAAGTGGAGGACAATGGGGGCTGGGACGGGGAGATGAGGGACAAGCCGGACGAACCGGAAGCCCCACCCCCTGTCGCAGCTGGACGTAACACTGCGAGCAGTGCTCTTAATGTCTCAAGCTCGACATTAGCCAGAAGTCCCGACCCGGTCTGAATCCCGCAGGAAACAGAAGGGAAGGCTTCAGCAGGTAGCTGGCCCGGCCCTGCCGGAGCGTCCCCGCCGGAAAAAGTATGTGGTCCTAAACTAGAGCGACCATCTTTGTGTCTCTGGTCGTTATTCCCGACCAGAAACGGCTCCAAGGTCACTTCTGGCAAGACCAAGGAGCCACCCCTCACCTCTCTACCGCCACTCCCCACCTCACCACCACTACTTCTACTAACCTGAAGGGTAGAAGACAAAGAAGTAGGCGCAGGAGTAGACAAGAGAGATGCGCACCGAAGTAATTCGGAAGTATTAATGGCCGGAGAGGGAACAGCGGAGACCCCGGAAGAAACAGACGAAACCGTGGTCCGAGAGGGTGCAGCGCTAACAGCAGAAACACGAACCTTCTTGGAGCTAACAGACGACGAAGTAGAGACACGCCGAGACGGAGTGGAATCTGAAGACCCGCTGCGTTTAGACATGATAACGCAACCGTACCTCTGCCGGCGGTAGTAACAATTATCGAAAGGGCGAACGCAAGATGAGAGCTAGAGAAAGCACAACTTGACCCAACAAGTGCCAAAAAAGGAAAGGAAATATACTGACTTTGCTGTGAGCGCTTTGACGCGCGTTGTAGCATGAAAAGCACGGGGAGTGTGGGTCAGGGGAAGCAACTCTACGGCTGTTTTAATTTGTTACTTCCGTTAGAGAGGCACTTCGCCTAGCAACGCCATAAACATTGCACTAGTGAGTCATGGTTAGTATGTGACATTAATATGTCTTTTTCATCTGTTTCAGAACTTTATCAGCACAAAAGTGACCTGCAGTGGGAATATCATGGCAGTATTTCATCACTGACTTCCGAAGCGTTGCGGGAACTACAATCTGTAGAAATTCTAGACCATTGTCTATACGGCGTCTATACAACACACCGTGGTGCAATATTAACCGATCCCATGCAGCCCACAATGCTTTAAGTTCAGCACATTGATGCGAAACAGAATTCCAAGTTGGTCGTTCAACATTCTGTTCTTTAGCTTGATAAATAGGAGAAATGTTTTCATCCAATAGCTGTGCATTTTTTAATGTTTCAGAGTCCCAAGCTTTTATAGTTGATTCAGGAACAGTATACTGTTTTGTTGTATCATCCTTTAGTTGAATGTCCAAGGAAGAAATTTCCCTACTTTGACCATGACCCAAATCAGGTTGCTCCGTCTGCTTTTGCTGTTTTTCTTCAGAGTCATTATGTTTGTCATTTCCAGCTTGATTCAGTTCTCCATTAGCCTTTCTTTTACTCTTTGCCATATAGCACTGTACGTCTGTCTCAACATTTTAAGATGAAAATTCGTTCAAGGATGAAGTCGCCATTTTCATAACATCTAACTCGGCCACAGGAATCATATCAGGTATTTCATCATCTTGTTGTCTTTCTTCTTCCTCCTTGCATTGTATTCTTGTACATGTAGAACAAGGGTGTCGTGACAAGGCATCAACATTTCTATGCTGTGTTCCAGGTCGGTGTACAACTTTTAGGTTATACATTTCTAATTGTTGTAGCCAACTCATCACTTGAGCCAAGGGAGTTTTCAGATTTTCTCAACTCAATTAATGCCATTGAAAATGAAAGTATAAATTTTGCTAGATTATTCATCAATATAACTTGTTTGAAATTCTGTGTTCCTTTGTACACGTCATAACCTATGGCTACTATGTTAAAATTTGGAATGTTATCAATTTATTTTCCTTTGCAAAATAAAATGTCTTAAGTTTTTGAGAAATAAAAATGTTTAATTGTATTCAGTCTTGATTTTCATTGCAAGTCAATGTATTTGTTACACACAACGACACAACACCAGACAACATTTCTTCACAGCTAAAAATATTTTTCTCAACCTCCATACACTAATAATAATAAAGTGAATATTGTTGATTTCTTATTACATATTTCTGAATAAATTCTGACTAAAACTAATAAAACATTCGCATGGGCTGAAGCAGATATTTTACTTCATTCAATCTATCCATCTTTTAGACACAATTTCTTGTAAAGAAATGGTGTAATCCTTCAATTAAATTAGCATGAGCTGAGGCAGGAATTAACCTCATTCGATTAGATCTCATCTCTACAAATAATTCTTCTGAAGCAACAATTATCCTCATTTAATCAAATCCCAAACATGAGCTGAAGCAGCAATTAGCCTCATTTAATCAAATCCCACTTATCTCTACAAATAATTCTTCAATTAAAATAACATGGGCTGAAGCAGCAATTAGCCTCATTTAATCAAATCCCACTTATCTCTACAAATAATTCTTCAATTAAAATAACATGGGCTGAAGCAGTAATTAGCCTCATTTAATCAAATCCCACTTATCTCTACAAATAATTCTTCAATTAAACTAGCATGGGCTGAAGCAACAATTAGCCTCATTTAATCAAATCCCAAACATGAGCTGAAGCAGCAATTAGCCTCATTTAATCAAATCCCACTTATCTCTACAAATAATTCTTCAATTAAAATAACATGGGCTGAAGCAGCAATTAGCCTCATTTAATCAAATCCCACTTATCTCTACAAATAATTCTTCAATTAAAATAACATGGGCTGAAGCAGCAATTAGCCTCATTTAATCAAATCCCACTTATCTCTACAAATAATTCTTCAATTAAAATAACATGAGCTGAAGCAGCAATTAGCCTCATTTAATCAAATCCCACTTATCTCTACAAATAATTCTTCAATTAAAATAACATGGGCTGAAGCAGCAATTAGCCTCATTTAATCATATCCCACTTCTGGACACCATTTATTGTAAACCCCTTTCTCCTACGAGCAAGAAAAACCCGACGACAACAAATCCCTTCCGCTCCCACACTATAAGCGGAAAAAGGGAAATATAATAATAATGCGCGCCCCCCTTTGCCTCAAAGAGAGAACCCCAAAAGCACACCATGCAGGTTCATCAGGAAGGCTTTAGGGCTCACAAGAGATGTGGTTTAATAAATATCAGTTCTGACACCATCTCCGACAAACCGATCTTACCATAGGTATAGGCTCGTCGAGACATCCAAATCCACAACCCAAAGACAACACCTCCCACCCACAGCGGAGAGAATGCATTTTAAAAAATTACTAGGATGGATGCCTCCCACACCACAACCTAAGGAAACAAAGGTCTGTCAGAGAAAAATTTATTTATTTTCAATATTCAATGTTATGTGTAAAATATACTGTTAATTTTATTAAGAAATCGTAGTTGTATACATTATAAAAGTTTAGTTGAGGTGCATGTAATGAAAATGCAATGATTAATTTCAATAAAAGATAGAATCAGAGTTGTATCTTATACTAAACAATTAGAGTAATTAGAAAGAAAAAGAACTACTAAGCTAAACAAAAATTTATTTAAACAACACATTTCACAAAAACATTTCATACAAACAAGACCACATACAGACCACATACAGAATGATGGGGAATTAATAATTATTTTAAGTTCTGTTAAATATTTCATTCTATAATTGTAACAAAATAATAATAGATTACAGATTTCAGGTTGTTTCATATTTTCTAAGGTTCTAAAAATTATTATTTAGGTTAAATACGTATAGAAAAGAAAATCCTTGGTATTTTTGTCAAAAACCAAAATGTTGAAACGATATAGATTCAAAACATTATTACCAGCCTACCACAGAGAATCAGCCCTAGTAAAATAAAATATTATAATGTCACAGAACACAGGGGATCAAGTTTTCAAATCCATTCATAACTTTCGAGAATAATCTTCAGATTTGGGAAATTTCATATTTTCGTAATAAAATATCTACTGATTTAGGAGATTTTAGTTAGGAATTTTCTTCTTTACGTGGACTTATAATGCTATTGCAATTTTAAAGTTCCAAAATGGCCGAAAATAATATTGAAAAGAAGGGATAAAAAAAACAAGTCCACGGACGCCTAAAACCTAACAAAATTTACTTTCAAATTCAAGATGTCATCTTCTTTGATCAAAATCAGCGTAAGAGCTCTCACCGCCATTACCAGCTCCTTTTATAACCGAAACAAGGGATAAAGCAGCCAATCAGCATCCATGTTTCACAACACGTGATCTATACTAGCAAATCAGACATTAGTTTTAACATTCATGTATCATGGAGAGTGGTCACACACTCTAGTGTATACGGATTTTAGTCAAATGTACTGGTTCTTTGAAAATAACAGGGTCTACCGTTAACATAGGTAAGAAGTTTATTTGTCATACTTTATTATGAACCATCGAGGAGTAGGATCTGATAATTCTTAAAGAAAATACACCGGCTCAAACAGCTTTGCACCGGTTGCACACCTAAATGGCCGCCCATTTTCAAAATATTGCT
The DNA here is from genome assembly GCA_036898135.1 of Oncomelania hupensis. Taxonomy (NCBI): domain Eukaryota; kingdom Metazoa; phylum Mollusca; class Gastropoda; order Littorinimorpha; family Pomatiopsidae; genus Oncomelania; species Oncomelania hupensis. The sequence continues at coordinate 32,773,748 of CM072522.1, forward strand.
AATCGACTTACTCCAACCCGGTGCAAACATATTTCTAAACGATGTAGAAGAACGAGAGTCGGTGTTTTAGCAACCTAAAACACTTTAGATTAGTACTCCAAGTGACTCGGATAGCTGCACCAGGATTAACACAATTTTGCACCAACTTCTCCGGACTGTAAACAAAAAGGCTCTGTGTAATTCTCCCATTCAACTTTTTCTTCTATCTTTATACCCAGTGCAAACATATTTCTAAACGGTGTAGAAGAATGAGAGTCGGTGTTTAGTTAGGAATTTTCTTCTTTACGTGGACTTATTGTGCTATTGTAATTTTAAAGTTCCAAAAAGGCCGAAAATAGTGTTGAAAAGAAGGGAGAAAAAAAAACTAAGTCCACGGACGCCTAAAACCTAACAAAATTTACAATGCGTATAGGGGAGGAGTGTTCGCGTAACTGTAGATTATAGTCACATGACACCGAAGCGTATAGGCGACTACTGGTCACATTATTCTGACTGCAAAAAGTAACTGTAGATTATAGTCACATGACACCGAAGCATGACCCCCCGGAAAATTTTTGAAAAGACGGTTAAAATCTATGCATTCTGAGCCTTATTTTATGGGGTCAGATCAGTTGTTTTTGTGGTACTAAAATGCTGTTGTTAGCTCTCCACAGTTCAACACATAGGCCTAATGAATTTATTTCAAAAATCAGTTAAGCCTTGTATTAAACAAACATTCCTTTTGACTGCAGACAAGAATGGTTTAAATACCAATGACAAGACAAGGCTTTACCAATGCACGTAATTACTGTCCAAAACAGAGTTGTACATTTATACATAGAATCAGTTTGAAGCCTCACTGACACTCTTACAGTCACACCAAACAATAAAATCACAAATACCTCAATTGACTGTTCAAACAAGGTTTACAATTTCAAGATACTATCTTGGAAAAACCACAAGGAAAGCAGAAATACGGATGGTTTCAGGCAGTAGTTCCTAAAACAGTTCTGATGCTATAATCATATATACATTATGAACAACTTCAGCCTTGAAGTCGTAGTCAGGCACTGAAGTCAGGCTGAAGTTTACAATTACGTTATGCACTAGGATTACAGTTCTTTGTGTATACAACATTCTTATGTTTTTTTTTTTAAGAATTGTTAAAACTGGCAGATACCAACATGCTATACAGTCTGCACACACACAATTATTGAATGAACTATGTACGCATGTATTTAATAACTGAAGCCAGGCAACTATCCAGTTCTTGCTTTCTTGGCTGGTGGCTTTTGACTTCTAATCTCACTTCTTTTCCTCACCAAAACCTGAAGTCGGGCAGTCAGAGCTTTCTTATGAGCCAGTCTGGCTTGTTTCTCTGCCTCTGCATTCAATTCAATTCAATTCCTCTGCATCAATGCCTCTGCATTCAACGCCACATTTCTTTCGATCTTTTTGTCCTTTAAACGAATTAAGACTGTGGTGTTCAACTTTTCTTCTAACCACTTAAAAAAGTTCCACTTGTTTTTTACACCACTGTAGATGTGGGTAGCAAGAGCCTTTTCTCCAGGATTTAGTTTTTGAAGCATTTTACAAGTCGCGCTTTGTTCTTCTAGACAATGGCTGATCAACCATGTGATGTTTTGGCTGTTCCATCGTTCGCACTACAACTCAGCGCATGAGAAAGGGCTTCAAGCGCCTATTTGAGTGACGTCACTGTCAGCGGGAGTGTCTGGGAACAGCCGGAATCTTATGCGAAGAAAAACGGGAGGACTAAACTGCACGTTTACCAGGACACTCGGAAGAAAGAGAAATCGGGTTATCTCGGCTTTTTACGGCAGCTTGGTGGATCGACGAAAACGAAGTGAGAGCGAACCAAATAACAATCCGCATGGGAATAACGAGTTAGAATAAGCTGCGAGATCGAAAATCAACAACTCACCCTAGTCATATACACTAAAATTTTCTCACCGGATTTAAACCGATCTCAAAAATGACCCTGGGACCTTCCGAAAGAGCGGATTTCCGCTAAAAGGTGGAAGATTCTCATCTCTGCATTGAACTGTTTCTTTTCTCTTTATAATTGCAATTCCTAATCTAAAACTTCGCCTCTACACTACATTTCATTTATAATTCAATTTGTTATAAAAGAACAACAAAAATACAGACAGTGGGAAGGCTAGAATTAATTTTTCATTAGAAAACTAAGTCTATGGTTAGATCTAGACTCCCGCTAAAATTGTCAATCAGGTTACCTTGACTATGGATGGTAACCGGAAATTCTTTTCTAGAGTTTACTGAGCAATCACATTTTTCTTCACAAAACGATCATAGCAACTCTGAAAAATCTATTCACTCAAATTTCGCCACACAACACATCCAAAAATTCGTTAAAATAATTCTTCACAGGTATGATATTTTCACTGCATACACAACATTTAGCTTCAAAATTTAGATCTGCTATTTATAACCATCCCTAGAAAAAATAAGAATATTTTGCTCTACCAGGTCCACAGAAATCAATATCAGATACAATTCGATGATCACATTCTACACCACTAGAAAAACACACAGTTCACAGTAACACAATATCTCTAGTATCTGCATTCTCCTCCTTGTCGTCTGCTTGTATGCCAAGGCACATGTATAACAAAAGCAACCATAGGCACATGCAACCTAATTATTAAAATTTAATTAATAGTCAAAGTTTATCAATTTACAACAAAATGTTTTTCTAGCCATCCAAAGAGGCTTACAATTTTACTAATTTATTATTTTACAAATAAAATGTTTTACAAGCCAACCAGAGGGGCTTACATCACTATTACATATAATAATATAAAGCCTTCAGTATTTGAATTAATATCTTTATTAGAAAATAATATATATTCGAATTTACCTAGCAATGGAAAGAATGAAAAATTTTCTTGTCCAAGACATTTGTGTAGAATAATTAATAAACTAAGAGTAAATTCATGGAACACCAAGTTTTCAAAAGATGTGGTTTGTACTTGCTTACAACCAATATCTGTTAAACATCTGTTATATGAATGTCCTATTTTGGTTATGTTATATAAAGAAAAGAATATCGATGTAAATAGTCAAGAATCAATTGACATTTTGTTGCATAGTCCACCAATGATAGATATTGCCCGAATAATTTACAATTCTGCAGTTGGTAGTAATTCTGCATTCTGTAGTACTGTTAGATATTGTGTATGATTATAGTTCAACTTTCCTATCCTATCCCTATCCTGTCCCGTAACCCTGAGGTCGTAGGGGCACCACAGATGATCGTTTAACCAGCATACTCCATCTTTCTCTGTCCTCAGCAGCCCTGATGGGTGTTCAACTTTAAATTGTTATATTATATGTTTGTGTATATGCGTGAGAATGATTGTATGGTCTAAAATCACATATGTGAAAAGACGTTAAAATAAATTATTGAATTGAATTATTGAATTGAGCCACCCACCCAAGGCTAGTCTAACCAAGAAAATCAAGGTAGACAATTTCTCTCCCAAACCTCAACCAGTCGCCTCCCTTTCCGCTACATTTAAGTGTCTAAAAACTCAACACTTCCTCAGTAATGAATAACTCAACCAACCCTGTCTCTGAAATGTTGTTATCAATATGATTTGGTATGGTAAATACACAACATCATTCAGCCACTGCTGATAGAAACCATCCGGTACTTGTCCAATACTTTCATCACATGAAACACTGGATACTCCACTAATGTCAGAAACCTCTTGTTCTTCCCCATCAGATTCACCCCCAAGCCTAGCTGTCACTTTGCCTACTTAAAGCTGTGTAATGACTCATCATTACAGCCTATGAAAGGTTCATGAAAGAGGTCTTTGTCGCCCAACTAAACCATTTGGAGACCAAACAGACTTGATCCCAGCATCCTTTCCATTGAGAATACAGCAGTAGAAATAGCTCAGGGAGTAACCCTGCCTCATTGCCAATATTCAAAGTAATGTTCGGTGGTAACCTAGCAACAGAGCTTGTGTACTTCTGCTCCAAACAAGAGCACCCAGGGCTGGCGGCGTTTGTCAACTACCATAGCTGCCAACATTTTGCGTATGGCACCTACAGTGTACTAAAGGTTAAAACAACTACCAGTACATTTCAATTACAGAACAACATGGTTCATGTGCTGAAGATTTGTAAAAGAGACAACAATCTGGATTATTACCTCAGACTTGATTGGAAGTACTTCGATGTATTTCTCCGTCTTCACCCACACCGTCTTGGTTTTCAATGGGCCAGTGCTTTCTGTAACAAAGAAATCAGAAATATATCATGGATGAGTGGATGATAGTAGAGCACAGTTGGTTGTGGTTCAAACCCAGCAGAAGATAACATAATGTGACTTTGATACAATTCTTTTCATGGCACAAAGTGTTTTCTGTGGGTACTTCAGTTTCCTTCACCCCCTTCAATAACGGTATTGGATGCAGTCAATCAATTTTTTAAAAAAAATCCCCAATTAAAACTTTTATTTACTTTCCGTCTTTTAAACACCACTTTCCTTTACACCACATGATTGAGAGGTGGATATGTGCTTGTTGTGTTTGGAGGAGTGTTTGTAGCATGTCAGCATGTATGATGGTTACAGATCACCATGCTTTGAGTCTGAATTAGGAATAAGGCACATTTAGCCTCCATTATTATACTATTATGATTACTATCATTATTATTATTATTATTATATTTGATGGTATGGCCACGTCACCAGATCATCAGGCCTTGCAAAGACTATTCTGCAAGGCACAGTGCAAGGAGGTAGAAGAAGAGGGAGACCGAAAAAGAGGTGGGAGGACAACATCCGAGAATGGACTGGTTTGACACCGAGTAAAGCCATCAAGGCTGCTGAGGACAGAGAAAGATGGAGTTTGCTGGTTAAACGATCATCTGTGGTGCCCCTACGACCTCCGGGTTACGGGACAGGATAGGATAGGATAGGATTATATTTGTTAATCATAAAATTTAAGTGCAATTTTTATCACCCCAAGTCTGGATGACAATGGCGTTCACACCAGTACAAATTCTAAAAAAATACTACTATACTTACTGTATCGCTCTGTGCCACTGTCAGGCTCTGTCGTAACTTTAGAGAACTCTGGGTCATATGGTTCCATCATGTCACAGTCAGGTTCTGTTTTCACTTTAGACAATTCTGAGTCATGTGGCTCCATCATGTCACTGTCAGGTGCTGTGTTACTTTCAGTATCTTCCTTCATCTCTAACTTGCTGCCAGTCATATCTGCTGTGCCTCTGACAATGTGTTCACTGCCGGTGTGATAAACATGCTGGCTTTCTCTTCCTGCAATTGCTAAACAAACCAACAGCTTTCATGTCAATTTTTCTGGCAGCAAGCAAAGTGACAAACGGAAGAACCATCATGTTAGAAACTACATCTTTTCCTCTTGTTACGTTGGAGACGCGTGCGATGGTAGGCTTATGTATGAAACGCGTGATATAGTAGGCTTGCGTGTGTGACAGGCGCTATAGATCAGATCATTTTATTTTGCAACGCAAGCAATAATAGAGTGTATTTACCTTTGATTTGATTTTGCGTTATTAGAAGCTTTGTATAACGTTGGTAATTTTAGTTGGTCGATATTATTTGAGAATTTTATAGAGTCGGTTGTTTACTATCGATCGAAGCGTATGGATAATTCTAGTGGTAACTATAGAAGCTTCCATCCCAAATAAGGTTGTATGAGACAGTGATGATGAAATTACTTTTGATTGGTTGTGGTGTTTCATGCAGGGGTATTCTCGCTTGTTCTGGAGTATGTAGAGACTATATAAGTGCCGCACTGTTTCAAAAATAAGAGAGTTGAAAGTAGTGAGAACTGTTGTATTAGAGTTGAGAAAGTTGTAAAAAGGTGGAAAGTTGATAGTTGAGAATTGTAGAGTGAAAAAGGCGATTGAGCGATTGTATGCGGTTGTTGATGTATGCTGAATAAAACTATTAAAAGTGGAAAACTTCAAACGACTCCTGCCTTGTTAATGATTGAACGGGTTGCGTGGATAAACGAATCTGAGTTACACCTATCAGGATTTCAAGCATCGGGGCTGAATCAACTACTGATAGAGAAAAAAACAACATCGAGTGTAACACCTCTCAACTCAAAAATGGTCAGTGACACAGTCTATGAACCTCCACTGTGTAAGCAAAGGTGCTGAAAGCACTGGTCACCTTGGTACTTAACAAATGCTAATAAAAGTAATCATATAATACTTTTTTTTTAAATAAATAAATAAAATAAAATTTAAAAATTTATAATAATAATACTAATAATACTAATACTAATAATAATAATACCAAGTGATGACAGGCCAAGTGTAACAAAAAATAAATTACAGGCCTAATCAAAGCAAGAAAATTCAAGACAAATTAGTCAAACGTACGGTTAGTAACAAGTAGTCAAATTCATGTGCAGCAAATTCATAGGGCTGACTAATGTAGAAATTAGCTTTTCTTCACAGATGCCACGAAATTGTTATAAAATGTACTTTAGTTAAGTACAAGTTTACAGAATATCAGAGCTGTTAATAAGATCAATCACGTTTAAAAGCAAAGAATACTGGTCCCTCTGTTCAAAGCTCTTGTTCGTCCCATATATGAATACAAAAATATAGTATGGGGTCCTAAGGTTAAAATGCGTACCAACAAGATTAAAGCTGTACAAAGAAATTTCACAGTGCATCTTAGTGCTAAGTTACGAGGATACAGGCTGTTAAAGTGCCTTCGGCTTCTGAGCTTTGAGTATACACATCTAAGAGGAGACATGAATCATGATTGAGGTGTTTAAAATCCTATGGAACATATTATATGTATGACCCCAATATACCTTTTGGGGTCATGAGCAATCTTGCCATGGTAGATTGTTCTAACCTATGAAGGGAAAAGTGAAAGCCCCAGTTGAAAACCTGTCTTTCCTTTATAGGAATGACCAATTCACTGCGGCAACAGTACCCCCCCCCCCCCCCCCCCCCCCCCCCGTTGGAGTGCCTCAGAATAAATAGTGTCCCCACTTTCTGGAAATTTGTCGCCGTCTTCCTCATTTACTCTTTCCCATTCCTGCTCTGTCCTATCACTCTGCTATACTATCTTCTTCTTCGCTAGATCAATGACCTACCTTTTTTCTTGAAAACTCTTCCTGGACAAGACTCCTTGTTTGTGTATGAGGTCTGTTGGATCAGCTTGGGAGTGTTGGACGCTTTCTGCCGGGTGGTCACTAGGCAGGAGTGAGATTTAGCGGTCGCCACGTCCAGGCCCTTTGGCATTGGCAAGGCTGTAGCTCTCACAAAACTGAGGTCCAGCACCTGCTTTCAAAAGGCTGCCAAAACTTTTCTGGAGGCATCGTCAGTGACAGAAGTAGAAGCAGCAGGAGAGACAGCCCTTGTACTCCTATATGGTGGCAAAGAACATGATAGAATAGACGAACTGAGGTATCGCACCTTCTGTAGGAAAGTGGCCCTTGGAACAACCTTTGTTCAGGTGAATATGCTGCCCCCAACGTCTGCGGCTGCACGATTTCACAGTCATCGCGTCTACTGGCAAGTACAAGAGTGGATGGGCAAGCAGCAGGACGCATGCCCAACAACGTGTGGATGGAAGCTGGAGGGCAGCATGCTACTGCCAGTGACAACCCTGCTTCCTGCTGCTCCACCAAAGCTGCTGAAGATAATCCGATGCTCATGCTCGGGAAATTGTGATGACCAATCCCGCTGTTCATGCAGGAGGTACAGGCTTCTTTGTTCTCCTGCCTGCAAGGAGTGCCGGGGTCTTAGCTGCTGCAACGCTCCCCCACCCCATCCCGATGAAGTGTAGCAGGATTGGAGCACAAATGTTCAGTATGGTTTTGCGTTATCATATTACGTTAAAAAAAAAACTGACTACATAGTATGGTTTCCAGTGTAATTAATATGTTCCTATTGTTCATTGTTTATTATTTTATCTGTTGTCTCATAGGGCATTTACATAACCTTTCTACATCATTAACTTTAACCAGTTAACAGTATCGTTAATTATTATAACGTTTTCGACAATGCATTTTTATTACCTTTCAAACAAGGTGCTACTTGATAGGGTTCTAACGATTTTTGTGGACTGTGACCTTGACCGTGACCTTTAAATAGCCGCTAAAAAGTATGCCGCACACCAACTGTGTCCGATTTTTTATGGGAAGTACTTCAAGTAGCAACTGATCGTGCCGTCATAATGCAGTGAAAATCTTTTCTATAACAATTTGTTTAGGGTCATAGCATATTTTTTTCTAGGTCCCCCAGGCTAAAACGCGCGTTATAAATCATCATCATCATCATCATCAATTCTTCATGTGCAGTGTCAACTCACCTTGTGCATGCCACGCTTGCAATGCCATCCAGTATCCCACTGGTTCTTCAGCAATGTCAATCTCCAACTTCACCTCAGACAGCACTTGACTGTTTTCTTCTTCCATCACAGAGCAATGACCAATGTCATCAACATTCATCATAAATATCGTGTATTCATCAACGAACAACAGAATTTTAAAAATCAGATTCAGAACAAGGGAAATAAATAACAAATAACGGAAGGTTGTTCAAAAACGAATTTCAAAAATCTTATTACAAAATTTTCAGGAGCAAAGAAATAAAAACAATTGTATTGTAAATGTATTCATTATTACTTGTAAATAATTCACAGAAAGTGAAGTCAAAGGCAACAATTTATACTTTTTTGTGTTTTTAATGTGATAAGGCTAGACTATAAAGGAAGTAGAAAAAATAAATCCTATAAAGACACGAATATACACAAGAAGAGACGAACTTTTTTTTTTTTTTTTTTTTTTTTTTTTTTTTTTTTTAAAATCAGTTTATAGTCCCCTCTTTTCCCGATAAGGATTTTCTGAGAGGAGACTATTTTACAAGAGACGAACATTATTATCCATGCCATTTATCTTGAATCTCGAATGTTAAAGGCCGTCAGACCTATTCACCGGTCATCATCAAATATAACACAGCTTTCTTATATAGCATAAATGGCATTATTTTAAAGCAAGCTGGGGTTCGGGGCTGACCATCAGCAATTACAATGTTGATGTACATTTATAACGCGCATGTCTCCATCCAATGCTCAGTGTACGATTAGGAGAGATTTAAAAAAAAAAAAAAAAAAAAGGAAAGATAAAGTCAGGTGTGGGAATGGGTGGGTGAAGGCGGACAGCAGAAGTAAGAGAGTTGCTTGGTTCACTAAGTTAGTACAATGTAAACAAATCAGTCTTCAGTCTTCTCATGAAGCACTCATCACAGTCTGCCTTTTTTTTTGTTGACAGTCTGCAGGTAGCCTATTCCATGACTCGGGAACTGCATTTTGTAGGTATCATGCACCAGATCTCTTTTTGTTTGTCTCAGGCGAAAACAGGACTGGGAAGAAGAGCGAAGCTGACGAGATGGCTCATAAATATAATAGAAGCCAACTCAGACAGGTTACATTACATTACATGATTATTGTTTAGGTCCAGCGGACTCTTCCCAGCCAAGTCAGGACTGGACAACCCCCGATCCGCATAAAAGATCTGCCAAAACAACCCTACTGGTAAAACTGAAAGCTCTCCACCAGCCAGTCACTTTACAACAAAGACATCCCACGCAGGGGACGCTGAGGCTGTACTCTAATTTATCGAACCCCCGTTTATAAAAACAAAATAGAATACAAACATCATTATAAATTATCAACAAAACACATACATATAAAATGCCTACATTGCTAAACAATAACATCATATGAAGCCCTAGTGACCACCTGGCAGAAAGCGTCCAATGTTCCCAAGCTGATCCAACAGACCTCATACACAAATAAGGAGTCTTGTCCCGGAAGTTTTCAAGAAAAAAGGTAGGTGACTGGTCTAGCGAAGAAGAAGACAGTATAGAAGATTGATAGAAAAGAGCAGGAATGAGAAAGAGCAAATGAGAAAGACAGCGACAGTGGGAATTTAAAGCACTAAATTTCCAGAAAGTGGGGATACTATTTATACTGAAATCCCCGCCACCCCAACGGGGGTACTCAGACAGGTATCCTGGAGCAGTCTTGTGCACACATGCGAAGCAATGTCTTTGGGTTATGATTGAAAGGGGGTCAGGGCTGTACATAGAGTGGTTGTTTCTCCAGTGCTGGTCGAAATGGTTTTTGCAGCCTGTCACAGGGCAGTCTGTGATGAAACCGGGTAGTCTGCGTGGGTGAAGAGTATAAGGGCGGGGGTAGTAACTGCGTGTTGTCGTATGCGTGGTTATTAGAGTTGAAGCGTGCGGAGCGTGATTCAGCCGCACGGGCCAGGTAGCTAGTAGGGAGAAATACTCACCTTTTGGGCAGAACAAGGTTGACAGAGCTACAGTGTAGACATATTTGTCTAGTGCTCTAGGAATTTTTGTGTGTTCTGTGAAAATAGGGTAGGACGGTTAATGACGGATTATATTAACTGGTCCAGAACAATACTAGTTGTGAAAGTGCTATTTCTACAGTGTTACACTCAGTTTAGAGTATAGCTAAAGAAGAGCAAAGTTTGTTAGTGTGTGATAGGTTAGCATCGAGGAAGCGTCTGCTAACGGAACTATACACACTGGATTACCCTATTTGGAGTATTCGTTGGGGGAGCAGTGGAGTAAGGTCAACGAGTGCGTTTACATTCGAACCGTGTGGGTTAGTGCAATGGTGTCTTTTCCTTACTGTGCCTATGAACCCGGTGCTGGCTGTTTGGGGATGTAGATACGAGAGCTGTGCGACTGTGTAGGATGAAGGATGAGAATGGTTGCACTGTGGGAAAGTAGAGGGAAAGGAAGAGTGCGGCTGAAGGAGAGTAAGGGAGGATGAGATGGGTTGCACGGTGGAAGGCAAAGGGAAGGAAGTGGAAGAATGAGGGGAGGATGAAGGTAAGGATGGAAGTGGTTGCTGTTGTTGTTGTTGAGGTTGCTTGATATGAATAATGTGTTGGTGTTTACATGTATTCATTTGCAGCATTGCTCATTTCATGCATTCATAATTTCATTGAATTTTATTATATTCGTTGTTTACAAGTGACAATAACAGTTGAAAGGGAAATAGGCGAGAGAGGGCCAAGGAAGGGGAAGCAGACAGCAGTTGTGTCCCCTCAAGCATCAGAAGTTTAGAGGAGTTGAGAAGGAGGGGGGAAAGTGTATGGAGGGAGAGGGACAGAAGCAGGTAGACAAGATATTAACGATGCGACAAGCATGTTGCAGGTTCGACAGTTCGTTTGTCCGTTCGTCAACTGGTTAACGTGGTTCAGCGTTAACCAACGTCGCACATCAACGGCGACAGCACTTAGTCGGGTGGACTAAACATCTTCATCACCATCTGTAACGTGACGCGTCCATCGTGTGTCTACCCGTCCTCACAATTGATTTCATCATCATCATTCCTCAACCCCACCCTTCCTGTGGTGGTTGTGACGTGGGTGGACGGAACCTGGCCTCGACATCGCGGTGTAGCTGACTGGAGGAGTCCAGCTGTGTGACGTCGACGGTGGCAGGGCTGCCGCGACTACTGCGTCACCATCATCATTTCATCACCATCGTCAGCGGCGAGTGGGGGCGGCGACGCCACCACGTTTGGACATCATCAGCACCCGTCCGACAACAGCTACAAGAAGGGGAAGGATACCATTACGGGAATTTCATAAGCCGACGCTGCAAGGAGGCGACAGGGACTTCATTCCGCCAGGTGGGCCCGTTCTTTGTTGTCCCTCTCCTAACACTTGAACCCCCCTCTTGTTTGTTTACGTGCAACGGACATTTGCTGTGCACGGTTCGATACATGGACGTGGTTGAATAGCAACCCTCGATCATCCTGACATTACCATTCCATTGTTTCATTGAACCATTGATTGTTTCATCATCATTTTCTTCGTTTCATGTGTAAATGTTGTATGTGTACGAGTGTGTGGCTTGAATGAATAAATAGCTTGAAAGTTGTATATATAATTGTTGTGTTATCATCACTTCGCGTCTGCGGGAAATCGTCATTCTGTCTGGGCTGTCTGCATGCGGAAGTTGTTTGTTTGTGGCGTCTGCTTGGACGGAGTCGTGGCGGTGACACAGCCGTTTACACAAGGTGCATTGACAACCTGATCAGGAAGGCTTTTATTATTCTTATTCTCATCATCATCATCATTATCATCACCATCATCATCATCATCATCATCATCATCAAAATCAACAGTTCTATTCTGACCATCATTATCACTACTACATATATCAATATTAATTGTATGCGATCACAGAAATAACACTTTCTTCTACATGTTCTTTATTACTTCCTATTTCTTTCTCAGTTAGTGTTTGAATGTTCTCCAAAGGAGCCCACCTTACAATGATTACGTTAGGAGGCAGACAAACTATTTTAAGCAGCACTGCAAAGAGCCGAATCAGGACCACAAAATCAAGACCACAACTTGGCTGAAAGAGGACACCCCTAATCTGCATAAAAGATCTGCCGAAACAACCCTAGTGATAACACTGAAAGCACTCCACCAACCGGTCACTGTACAATAAAGACATCCCACGCAGGGAACGCTGAGGCAATAATCAAATTTATCGAACCCCCGTTTACAAAAACAAAAAAGAATACAAACAACATTATTATAAAATATCAACAAACCACATAATTATAAAATGGCTGGCTGGGAAGCCCCATTGACCATTTGGTAGAAGCGTCCAACATTCCCAAGCTGATCCAACAGACCTCACACACAGATGAGGAATTTTGTCCCGGAAGAGATTTCAAGAAAAAAAGGTAGGTGACTGACTGGTCTAGCAAAGAAGAAGATAGTATAGTAGATTAATAAAACAGAGTAAAAAGGAGAAAGAACAAAGGAGAACGACAGCGACAGTGGGAATTTAAAGCACTACATTTCCAGAAAGTGGGATATCATTTATGCCGAAATCCCCGGCATGTCCACGGGTGGAACACTTCAGCATTCTAAACCACAAAGTCTTTATCCTTTGGAAAATGTTAATTACAACGCAGGCAGGCAAATATTTTGACTTTGTTTATTCTTAACAGAGTGTACACTTAGTGCTTACAGCAACACATAACAAAAGAATCACACATTTGAAGTGTCATTTCATAATGATAAGAATTGTTACTTACATAAGAACAAATAATAACATTGTCGAAATATTAACAGAAATGCATATTAAGAGCTCTATATGGGTCAAAGAAAGCATACGCCAATGAACACCTCAATCTACCGTGTATTTTTGTTTTAAATAATGTTTTACTTGTTCCTGGATTGCAAGACATTTACCTATACAAATCTTCAACTGTCACCATTTTGGCACTAAAGGCCATGTTTTTTCTATATTCGCTATTGCCATTTTATCTCATCACAGCCTTTAGAACCAGAATCAGACTCTTCATTGTCTTCATAACGATACAAGGACATTTGGGTGTGCGGCATACATATCAACACATCCTCCCCGTTGGGGTGCCGGGGATTTCAGTATAAATAGTATCCCCACTTTCTGGAAATTTAGTGCTTTAAATTCCCACTGTCGCTGTCTTTCTCATTTGCTCTTTCTCATTCCTGCTCTGTTCTATCAATCTGCTATACTATTTTCTTCTTTGCTAGACCCGTCACCTACCTTTTTTTCTTGAAAACTCTTCCGGGACAAAACTCCTCATTTGTGTGTGAGATCTGTTGCTTCAGCTTGGGAATATTGGACGCTTTCTGCCAGGTTACATTTCATTACATGATTATTGATTTAGGTCCAGTGGACTCTTCCGAGCCAAATCAGGACCAAACAACCCCTGATCCGCATAAAAGATCTGCTGAAACAACCCTAGTGGTAAAACTGAAAGCTCTTCACCAGCCAGTCACTTTACAATAAAGACATCCCATGCAGGGGACACTGAGTGTTACACTCCGTTTGATGATGATGTTTTCTATCAGTATCTGATTCAGCCCCGATGCTTGAATTCCTGATAGTTGTGTAACTCAGATTCGTTTATCCACGCAACCCGTCCAAACAGCGTACAAGTCACAAAGTCGACGTATGAAGTTTTCCACTTTTATTCAGCACACACCAACAACTGCATACAATTCTCAACTCAACTCAACAACTTTCACAGCAACTCTCCAAATCACTATCAACAACTTTACTATCTCTCAACAGCAACTCGGCACACGATTAAATAACCTCTCTCTTTTCTGGAACAATTTGGTACATGGTAGAAATGACGTACTGCCACCAATCGAACTAAAGATCGTCATCACTGACTTACGTCATACCTATTTCCTCTACTTCCGGGAACATTCACGACCTTCGATATCCATCGGGAAATTTCTATCGACAGATCACAAAAATTCTCCAATAATATCGACCAACGAAAATTATCAACGTTATACAAAACCACTCCTAACAACAATGCAAACTCAAATCAAAGGTAAATAAACTCCATTATTGAATACTTTGCAAAACGAAACGATTAGATCTATCGTACACGTTTCCGACATACTTTCGTTCGCGTTTCAACGTAACATAACCCCCCACTCAAGAAGAAATTTACCCAATTTCTTTCAACAACGTTGAAAAGTAATGCATAAACAAAGTCCTCAATTGAAACTAATTTAAGACTTTCTGAATATTGTAATTGCGCTCAGCTTATCTACACAGAGTCAATGGTTTTCATCTTCAAATCTGCCTGGATAATGTCAATGTTCACAGTTCATTCACACAGAGTCAAAGTTTCTCATCCGCAAGTCTTTCTGGATACTGTCAATGTTCACAGATCATTTACCCAGTCAACGTTTTTCATTTTCAAGACTGTCATTACCAATATTCTGAGTTCGTCCACACAGTCAATGTTCTTTCGTTCGCAAGGAATCGACGCCCTCGTCAGTTGCGGTCGTCATCGGCCCAGGGTCAAAGACGATGATCGCGTGGGCTTCCCCGGAATCAGTGCGTCCTCTGTTGTCTCCTTCTTCCATCGGATGTCCGACGCAGTCGACGTTGTCAGCTCCCAGAATGCATTCGCTGGGTCTCACGGTCAGGTTGGCTTCTGCGGGACGGTGGAACAGCTCCCTCATGGTCTGCAGATGCTCCTTCCAGGTCTGGGTGTGGACTTCATGTTCGACCAAAGTCGTAGAGCCTGGGACATCATTGAAGTTAGGGGGAAACTCGCCCATAAGGTCCTCGAGCTCCAACGTTTGACCTTCCGTCAAGCTCGGTCCTAGCTTAACATCATCGATGCCTTCTTTGCTGTGGAAGTCTCCCAGTTCCAACAGTTCTTCGCTGTCAAAGCTGTTGTCGGTCACAGCTGCTGTGGCTGCGTGCACAGTCTCTGATGGCCTTTCCACGTACAGCTTAAGGAGGTTGGCGTGGTATATCTTGGAATGCTGACCGACCTTCACCTTGTAGTCGTTGATCCCCACCACGGTCTCCACTTCGTACGGGCCTTTCCACTGCATCAGCAACTTATTATGATCGGTAGGTAGCAGCACCAGCACTTTGTTGCCAGGTTTAAACTTCCTGTTCACAGCCCTACGATCATAGTAGTGCTTTCCACAGTCCTGGGACTTCTTCAGGTTTTCTCTGGCTATCTCGAGAGTCTGCTCCAGCTTCTCCCGTAGCTCAAACACGTACTGGTAGCTGTTTTTCACCTCTGGGGTGCCTACTTCTTTCGTCCACAGTTCTTTTAGGATGTGCATCGGCCCTCGGATGGTTCTTCCGTACAGCAGCTCGAACGGAGAAAAGCCGGTGGACTCCTGCGGTACTTCTCTGTAGGCGAAAAGTAAGGCGTTGATATAGCGATGCCATTGTCTGGGCTGCTCGCTGCACAGTTTCTTCAGGGTGGACTTCAGCGTAGCATTGAACTTCTCGACAAGCCCGTTGCACATCGGATGGTAGGGTGTCGTAGTCAAATGCCGGATGCTCAGCAGTCTGTTGACCTCCTTCATGCAGTCAGAGACGAACTGCGTCCCGAGGTCTGTCAGAATTTCTTCGGGCACTCCAAGTCTACTGAACATGTCCACCAGTGCCTCTGCTACAGTTTCAGTGTCAATCTTCTTCAGTGGCACTGCTTCTGGGTACCGAGTCGCATAGTCCACTAAAGTCAGTACCCACCGATGACCTTCTTCACTCGGAGGTCTTATTTCGCCGATTAAGTCTAAGGCCACCCTCTTGAAAGGTTGGTCGATCAGAGGCATCCTCTGCATAGGCACTTTCGGGACCCTTCCTCGAGGTATGGTCTTCTGGCAAATGTCACACGATCGGCAGAAACGGCTGACGTCCGCATGAAGTCCTGGCCAGTAGAATACCGCCTGGATTCTATCCGACGTCTTCTTGATACCCAGGTGACCTCCCATGATTGAGTCAATCGCTACTTCCATCACCTGGCGCCTTAGGGGTAACGGCACCAAGACTTGACGTATTGGTTTACCTCCGTTGACCCTCGGGTGCTGGAAGATTCTGTACAGGATCTTGGCCTTCACCTCAAAATAGACCGTACCACTGCCTTTGGTCACGTGGTCTTGGCGGTTCCTATACTTGTTTAAAGTACTATCAGCTTCCTGGAGCTGGATCAGCTTATCTCGGTCCACGATGGCAGCTTTAGAGTTGTCGGCGACCTTCAGTGGCGTATACGTTTTGTCACTCTTGGCCTGGGCCCTGGTAGTAACAGCACCGACGATCTCTGATCGGCAGGGCTGAGCCGGAGTAACCACATTGTCCCGTAGCAGCTCTGTAAGGTCTCCATCGGGAAATGGCAATGGATCCTCCTCCACAACTTCGACGCGTTGGGTTGAGGCAGGACTCCACTCTGGATCGGGGTCGTCGGGTCGTCTCGCGCCGTCGATATTCCCGATCATTAAATCATACAGCGGCTTCTTCAGGCAAACCGCTTCTACTTCGCCTACGTAGAAAGGGGTGTTGACATGAATTTTTGCAACTGGCGCTTTCACACATTTGCTGTCAGCCATGAGTGTCCATTTAGAATCGCCAGTGAATTGTTCTTTAGCGATTAGGTCTTCTCTGACGATGACCCCACTACAGCCAGAGTCTCTTAAGACAGTCACTTCATGATTTCCGACGCGTCCCTTTGAAACAGGCATGTTCTGGACGGTCACAGCTGCGCTGGCGATGACGGGGATGGATTTTCCGTTGGCAAGGAGAAGTTGGCCATCGGTTATGCACTCTTGCACGTCCGCAGGAGTAGCTGTGCGCTTGGTCTCACTCGGAAGAATGACGCTCCCGCCGCACACTTGATGGTCAGATCTACTGGTTTGCCGTTGATTGGAGAACCGCCCCTGCCGGTTGCCCGCCGCTGAATTGTCCGTACTGCTCCGCTGTCCGCTACTTTTGTTTTGAGGACAATTAGCCGCCCTGTGGTCTGTAGCGTTGCAGGTGAAACAGCCTCTTGAATGCCCTTCCCTGGAAGGAGGCGTGGAGTCCGTCTGTCTCTGGTTCGTCTGGCTCCCCTGGATCTGGTTCACATGGTTTCCAGTCTTCTGAAAATGTTTCGTCGCGCTGGGTGGCCCCAGCGTTTTCTCATGAGCGATGAGATATCTTTCAGCAGCCTCAGCAACGTCTTTTAGCGTCTGCAACTTTTGTATTTCCAAGTGGATCGCGAGGTCCTTAGGGCAGGCGTTGAGTTATTGTTCCCTCACGATCAGCTCATGGAGACTCTCGTAAGTCTTCCCTTTGCCTGATAATTCCACCCACTTGTGTAGGTATGATGACAGGCGCTCCACAAATTGCTTTGGTGTCTCGTCTGACAAAGGCCGGCATTCACGAAAGCGTTGACGGTAGCCCTTTTCTGTAAAGTTGTAGCACTGCAATAGGGACGCTTTCAAAACATCGTAGTCTTTGGCGTCATTATTCGACAGTCTACTGTAGACATCGAGCGCCTTCCCCGTCAATAGTGCGCTGAGTATGATCGCCCAGTCTTGACGTTGCCATTTAGCGCTTTCGGCGAACCTTTCGAACCTCGCCAGATAGCTGTCGATCTGGTCCTTATCGTCGACGAATGCTGGCAATTTTGGAGCTTTGAAGTCGCTGATAAGATGTGGCGCGCGCTGCTGTTGTTGGATGCGCTCCATTTCTAACTGGAATTGACGCTCAGCCTCTAATCGTCTCTCTTCCATCTCGTCACGTCGACGCTTTTCTTCTCTTTCTTCTTGGCGACGCTGCTCTTCTTTTTCTAGACGCTTCTCTTCTAATTCTCTCTCTTCACGGCGACGCTGCTCTTCTAATTCTCGTTCTTGTATTCTCTCCTGGGACTTGACGTACTCCGTCAACTGTTTCCCTTTTAGATTCAGTTGAATCCCTTTCTGCCAGAAGTCAGCCATCTTGATGCTTCTGGAAAGTTCTTTTTCTGGAAAGTTCTTTTCTGGAAAGTTCTTGACTGTGCTGTACCTTTCTAGACTGTTCTAGAACAGCACGCTTTCTGCAGTAGCGCTGATGCTTGCCACTAGTCGCTTTCGCTGACGCAGGCCCCGCTGTCCTCGTCGTATGCGACGCTGCACCACGCTGGTGTTGATGTATACGCTCCTGTGCTGAAGTAGACGCGACGTCCGCTCGACGCTCGCTGTAACACTGGCGATGTAGCTCCGAGACTGTCCCTCGACGTAGTCCTGCGGCAGCTACGTAGTCCCGCTCTGTTGTTCGCTCACGAAGCAACTCTTCGGCGACTACACGCCCTTGCAGTCAACCCGAATCTATCGGATGTAGTCCCAGTATGTTGGCCCCTCTCGACGCAACTCGTTGGCGGCTACCCTCGATGACTGCCTCTCGTAACGTTGACTCGCTTGTTGTAGCAGTTGAACCCTTGGCTATGGCGTGAATCGCGGCTTGACCCCCAAAATGTTACACTCCGTTTGATGATGATGTTTTCTATCAGTATCTGATTCAGCCCCGATGCTTGAATTCCTGATAGTTGTGTAACTCAGATTCGTTTATCCACGCAACCCGTCCAAACAGCGTACAAGTCACAAAGTCGACGTATGAAGTTTTCCACTTTTATTCAGCACACACCAACAACTGCATACAATTCTCAACTCAACTCAACAACTTTCACAGCAACTCTCCAAATCACTATCAACAACTTTACTATCTCTCAACAGCAACTCGGCACACGATTAAATAACCTCTCTCTTTTCTGGAACAATTTGGTACATGGTAGAAATGACGTACTGCCACCAATCGAACTAAAGATCGTCATCACTGACTTACGTCATACCTATTTCCTCTACTTCCGGGAACATTCACGACCTTCGATATCCATCGGGAAATTTCTATTGACAGATCACAAAAATTCTCCAATAATATCGACCAACGAAAATTATCAACGTTATACAAAACCACTCCTAACAACAATGCAAACTCAAATCAAAGGTAAATAAACTCCATTATTGAATACTTTGCAAAACGAAACGATTAGATCTATCGTACACGTTTCCGACATACTTTCATTCGCGTTTCAACGTAACACTGAGGCTGTACTCGAATTTATCGAACCCCCATTTCCAAAACCAAAATAGAATACAAACATCATTATAAATTATATTAAAAAAAACATACCTATAAAATGCCTACATTGCTAAAGAATAACATCATAGGAAGCCATAGTGACCACCTGACAGAAAGTGTCCAATATTCCCAAGCTGATCCAACAGACCTCATACACAAATAAGGAGCCTTGTCCCGGAAGAGTTTTCAAGAAAAAAGGTAGGTGACTGGTCTAGCAAAGAAGACGATAGTATAGCAGATTGATAGAACAGATCAGGAATGAGAAAGAGCAAAGGAGAAAGACAGAGACAGTGGGAATTTAAAGCACTAAATTTCCAGAAAGTGGGGATACTATTTATACTGAAACCCCCGGTACCCTCATGAGGGGAATGGGGGAGAGGAACGAGGGAGAAAAAGGGACAATACAAGATTTTATATCCTACTCCAAGTCAACTGGCTAAAACTCTATGTAAAGACAATTACAAAGGAAAGTATAATAACATTGGTACCCAAGTTGACAATTATTATGAAATAGAACAAATAAATACATAACTATTAACACTAAATCTTTAAACAAACTTATTACATTAAATTAAATTAATCCAATCGTGTCCATTGCTTTTGGATATAATCATGGAACACTTCAGATCTCTATATTAGCTCATGTAGCTGTATCAAGTGTGAAGTAGTCATAGTAAAGGGATCTGATGAGCATTAACTTTAAAGGCCAAGTTTTATCTACATTCTTCACATTCATACCTACATAAACTAACTCATCACAAGTCTTTACGTGTACCACCAATCCTTGAAAAAAGGAAGCTAATACTATAGTAGGAGGTCTCTTTTGGTTGTCTCCTTTACAATCCATGGTCAAATGTTACACGTGAAATAAATTGGCCTCACAAAAAGTCCCACCATCATAGCCCACGTGGTAGAGTGTCCGCCTGCCACACTGATGACCCAGGTTGGAATCCCATGGTGGGACAACATAAAAAGCGGATATTTGTCACTGTCCATTTTAAATGTATGATTGTTCTGGTGGTAGATAGATATTCAGTGCTTATAGAGTCCAACGGACTGCCAAGAGCCCAATCAGGACCACTGTTCTGGTGGTTCAGTGTTGATTTTGGTCCTTACTCCTTGTTGCCTGGGATGGTTATCCCAGTCTGCCATATCTCCAATGGTGGGTGTACACATTAAACCTTAATGTTCATTCAATATTCACTGACAGCATTCAAAATATTACAAACATTTTCCCCTCAAGCTAATCTTACTCTACGCTTCTTCAAGTACTCAATTGGAACACAAGCATTATTGCACAGACACCATTTGTCTTTTCTGTTTTTACCAACATATGTTTCATCAAACTGCAAGCTTGAATAAAGGCTAAATATTACAAATATCCCAAATAAGTTTTCCATTCTGTATGTATCAACATGTTGGTTCAAATCACCAGCCGAAGTAAAATCTTTATTACAAACATTACACGTGACTTTTTTTTACTATATGCGCAAGCTAATGTCTTTTCAAATATCTAATCTTTGTGAAAGTAGTAATACAAAAAGTACACTCGATTTTTCTTTTCTGCATGTATTGATTGATTGATTGATTGATTGATTTATTGTTGCTTTAGGTCCAGCGGACTCTTCCGAGCCAAATCAGGACCGGACAACCCCCGATCCGCATAAAAGATCTGCCGAAACAACCCTACTGGGAAAATTGAATGCCCTCCACCGGCCAGTCACTTTACAATAAAGACATCCCACGCGGGGGACGGCTGAGGGTTGACCTCAACTACGCGAACACCCCGGGTACAAAAACAAAATAGAATACAACCATCATTATAAATCATCAACTAAACACATACATATAAAATGCCTATAGTGCGAAATAATACAATCATAGGAAGCCCTAGTTACCACCCGGCAGAAAGCGTCCAACACTCCCAAGCTGATCCAACAGACCTCATACACAAACAAGGAGTCTTGTCCAGGAAGAGTTTTCAAGAAAAAAGGTAGGTCATTGATCTAGCGAAGAAGAAGAAAGTATAGCAGAGTGATAGGACAGATCAGGAATGGGAAAGAGCAAATGATGAAGACAGCGACAGTGGGAATCTAAAGCACCAAATTTCCAGAAAGTGGGGATACCATTTATACTGAAACCCCCGGCACTCCAACGGGGGGAACTGTTGCCGCAGTGAATTAGTCATGCCTACAAAGGCAAGACAGGTTTTCAACTGGGGCTTTCACTGTTCCCTTTATAGGTTAGAACAATCTACAGTGACAAGATTGCTCATGACCCCAAGGGGTTTGGAAAATGTTAATTACAACGCAGGCACGCAAATATTTTGACTTTGTTTATTCTTAACAGAGTGTACACTTAGTGCTTACAGCAACACATAACAAAAGAATCACACATTTGAAGTGTCATTTAATAATGATGAAAATTGTTACTTACATAAGAACAAATAATAACATTGTCGAAATATTAACAGAAATGCATATTAATAGATCTATTTGGGTCAAAGAAAGCATACGCCAATGAACACCTCAATCTACCGTGTATTTTTGTTTTAAATAATGTTTTACTTGTTTTTGGATTGCAAGCCATTTACCTATACAAATCTTCAACTGTCACCATTTTTTCACTAAAGGCCATGTTTTTTCTATATTCGCTATTGCCATTTTATCTCATCACAGCCTTTAGAACCAGAATCAGACTCTTCATTGTCTTCATAACGATACAAGGACATTTGGGTGTGCGGCATACATATCAACACATCCTCCCCGTTGGGTTGCCGGGGGTTTCAGTATAAATAGTATCCCCACTTTCTGGAAATTTAGTGCTTTAAATTCCCACTGTCGCTGTCTTTCTCATTTGTTCTTTCTCATTCCTGCTTTGTTCTATCAATCTGCTATACTATTTTCTTCTTCGCTAGACCTGTCACCTACCTTTTTTTCTTGAAATCTCTTCCGGGACAAAACTCCTCATTTGTGTGTGAGATCTGTTGCTTCAGCTTGGGAATATTGGACGCTTTCTGCCAGGTTACATTTATTTACATGATTACTGATTTAGGTCCAGCGGACTCTTCCGAGCTAAATCAGGACCAGACAACCCCTGATCCGCATAAAATATCTGCTGAAACAATCCTAGTGGTAAAACTGAAAGCTCTCCACCAGCCAGTCACTTTACAATAAACACATCCCACGCAGGGGACGCTGAGGCTGTACTCTAATTTATCGAAGCCCCGTTTACAAAACCAAAATAGAATACAAACATCATTATAAATTATCAACAACAAAAAAACATACATATAAAATGCCTACATTGCTAAATAATAACATCATAGGAAGCCATAGTGACCACCTGACAGAAAGCGTCTGATATTCCCAAGCTGATCCAACAGACCTCATACACAAAAAAGGAGCCTTGTCCCAGAAGAGTTTTCAAGAAAAAAGGTAGGTGACTGGTCTAGCGAAGAAGAAGATAGTATAGCAGATTGATAGAACAGAGCAGGACTGAGAAAGAGCAAATGAGAAAGACAGCAACAGTGGGAATTTAAAACACTAAATTTTCAGAAAGTGGGGATACTATTTATACTGAAACCCCCGGTGCCCTCATGAGAGGAATGGGGGAGAGGAACGAGGGAGAAAAAGGGACATTAAAAGATTTTATATCCTACTCCAAGGCAACTGGCTAAAACTCTATGTAAAGACAATTACAAAGGAAAGTATAATAACATTGGTACCCAAGTTGACAATTATTATGAAATAGAGCAAATAAATACATAAATCTTTAAACAAACTTATTACATTAAATTAAATTAATCCAATCGTGTCCATTGCTTTTGGAATGTAATCCTGGAACACTTCAGATCTCTATATTAGCTCCTGTAGCTGTAGCAAGTGTGAAGTAGTCATAGTAAAGGCATCTGATGAGCATTAACTTTAAAGGCCAAGTTTTATCTACATTCTTCACATTCATACCTACAGAAACTAACTCATCACAAGTCTTTACGTGTACCACCAATCTTTCAAAAAAGGAAGCTAATACTATAGTAGGGTATGATAATAAAACCAACAACAACACCTGGGTAGTAGGCGTTAAAATTTTCGGTTTATTACACTAAAACCTTCATCAGTAAGAACCAAGGACTGTACAAAACAAAACAGTCTAAGCAAATATATAGTAAAGAAAGTGAATCGAGTTCATTAAAAAGAATAGTGTACCATTTAGAAATTTCAATTAATTATAAAGAATAATTATATTTAAAAGCTATCTCTGAACCGTATTCACCAACATCACCAAAACATAGTGTTCAGTAGGGAGAGGAGGGGGGGGAAAGTAAAAAGTAATATAACCACACATACCAACTCCCTTACAATCGCATCATCGGTTCAGCCATAAAGAGTCATCTCCCCCTCTCTCCATCCACCCGCGCTCAAAATACAATAAAATAAATGTTTTAAATTTTAAAAAAAAATAATAATAAGAAAATAAAATAAAATAATAATTTCTATAGATAAAATAAATAAATAAATAAGAATAAAAATATTCACCCTCAAATAGCCAAACATCTCAAGTATAGTTCTAAATAGTTCCGCCGCAGTGTCTCCAGACCCTCCTGATCCAAACCCTGCCCCCTGGCTCCAAAAAGCCCCAAACATCGATCAATCCCAAACATTCAGTCCGTCTGGATAGTTGGTCTTCAGTTTGTGTCTCCAGAACCTCTCCCTCTGTCTCCTCTTGGCTACATCTGCAGACCTCAGCTGCTCGATCGCTGTCACTCTCATGTCCAAGATGCTATGACCCTGTGTCTGGAAGTGACGGGCCACAAGTGTGTCTTGTCTGTGCTTGTCTGCTGGTTCTAGATTAGTTTTCTTTTTGCGTTCTGGGTCAACGCCGATGTTAGATCTGTGGGCATGGAAACGTCTCTGTAGTGTCTGGCCCGTCTCTCCTGTGTATTGGACATCCTGGCATTTGGCACAGTCTATCAGGTATATTAGGTTTTGGCTCTTGCAGCTTACTCTGTTTCTGATGGTGAAGATTTGGGAGGTTCGGACGCTCTTGAACGTAGCAGTCTGTTGGAGATGCACCTGACAAATAATGCATCTTTTGCTAGTGCACTTGTAGCACCCTGGCTGCTGGTCATAGGTGTGCAGATGGGCATCTGAAGGTGGTTTCGATTGCATCAGCATTCGGCGTAGATTGTGACAGTTACGTTCACCGACCATTGGGGTGCGAGGTAAGGCTTTCCTCATTCTTCGACTATTGTGCAGTGTTGGCATCAGTTCTTTCAGCCATTTACCCAGAGGGGGGTGGGTGGGGTTATGTGTTATGTGCTATAGTAGAGTGTCTCTTTTGGTTGTCTCCTTTACAATCCATGGTCAAATGTTACACGTGAAATAAATTGGCCTCACAAAAAGTCCCACCATCATAGCCCAAGTGGTAGAGTGTCCGCCTGCCACACTGATGACCCAGGTTGGAATCCCATGGTGGGACAACATAAAAAGCGGATATTTGTCACTGTCCATTTTAAATGTATGATTGTTCTGGTGGTAGATAGATATTCAGTGCTTATAGGGTCCAACGGACTGCCAAGAGCCCAATCAGGACCACTGTTCTGGTGGTAGATAGATATTCAGTGCTTATAGGGTCCAACGGACTGCCAAGAGCCCAATCAGGACCACTGTTCTGGTGGTTCAGTGTTGATTTTGGTCCTTACTCCTTGTTGCCTGGGATGGTTATCCCAGTCTGCCATATCTCCAATGGTGGGTGTACACATTAAACCTTAATGTTCATTCAATATTCACTGACAGCATTCAAAATATTACAAACATTTTCCCCTCAAGCTAATCTTACTCTACGCTTCTTCAAGTACTCAATTGGAACACAAGCATTATTGCACAGACACCATTTGTCTTTTCTGTTTTTACCAACATATGTTTCATCAAACTGCAAGCTTGAATAAAGGCTAAATATTACAAATATCCCAAATAAGTTTTCCATTCTGTATGTATCAACATGTTGGTTCAAATCACCAGCCGAAGTAAAATCTTTATTACAAACATTACACATGTGACTTTTTTTTACTATATGCGCAAGCTAATGTCTTTTCAAATATCTAATCTTTGTGAAAGTAGTAATACAAAAAGTACACTCGATTTTTCTTTTCTGCATGTATTGATTGATTGATTGATTGATTGATTTATTGTTGCTTTAGGTCCAGCGGACTCTTCCGAGCCAAATCAGGACCGGACAACCCCCGATCCGCATAAAAGATCTGCCGAAACAACCCTACTGGGAAAATTGAATGCCCTCCACCGGCCAGTCACTTTACAATAAAGACATCCCACGCGGGGGACGGCTGAGGGTTGACCTCAACTACGCGAACACCCCGGGTACAAAAACAAAATAGAATACAACCATCATTATAAATCATCAACTAAACACATACATATAAAATGCCTATAGTGCGAAATAATACAATCATAGGAAGCCCTAGTTACCACCCGGCAGAAAGCGTCCAACACTCCCAAGCTGATCCAACAGACCTCATACACAAACAAGGAGTCTTGTCCAAGAAGAGTTTTCAAGAAAAAAGGTAGGTCATTGATCTAGTGAAGAAGAAGATAGTATAGCAGAGTGATAGGACAGAGCAGGAATGAGAAAGAGTAAATGAGGAAGACAGCGACAGTGGGAATTTAAAGCACTAAATTTCCATAAAGTGGGGATACTATTTATACTGAAAACCCCCGGCACTCCAACGGGGGTACTGTTGCCGCAGTGAATTTGTCTTGCCTACAAAGGAAAGACAGGTTTTCAACTGTGGCTTTCACTTTTCCCTTTATAGGTTTGAACAATCTACAGTGGCAAGATTGCTCATGACCCCAAGGGGTTTCTGCATGTATAAGCTTATGTGTCTTCAATTGGCCAGCTTGAGTGAAAGCTTTGTTACAAACATCACACACATGGTTTTTCTCACCTGTATGTAAAAACTTGTGTATCTTCAAACTGCCAGCCTGAGTGAAAGCTTTATTACAAACATCACACACATGATTTCTCTCTCCTGTATGTCTAAGTTTATGTTTCTTTAAATCACCAGCCTGAGTGAAAGCTTTATTACAAACATCACACACATGTTTTTTCTCACCCGTGTGTATGTGTTTATGTACACTCAATTGGATAGACCAAAGAAAAGATTTGTTACAAACATCACACACGATTTTTCATTCCTGAGTGTGTAAATTTATGTTGTTTCAAATGGATGGCCTGAGTGAAAGCTTTATTACAAACATCACACACATGATTTTTCTCACCTGTATGTAACAACTTGTGTATCTTCAAACTGCCAGCCTGAGTGAAAGCTTTATTACAAACATCACACACATGATTTCTCTCTCCTGTATGTCTAAGTTTATGTTTCTTTAAATTACCAGCCTGAGTGAAAGCTTTATTACAAACATCACACACATGTTTTTTCTCACCCGTGTGTATGTGTTTATGTACACTCAATTGGCTAGACCAAAGAAAAGATTTGTTACAAACGTCACACACATGAGTTTTCTCCCCTGTATGTGCAAGCTTATGTGCCTTCAAACTGCTAGCCAAGGTTCCTGAGTGTGTAAATTTATGATGTTTCAAATGGATGGCCCGAGTGAAAGCTTTATTACAAACATCACACACATGATTGCTCTCTCCTGTATGTGTAAGTTTGTGTCTCTTTAAATCATAAGCCTGAGTGAAAGCTTTATTACAAACATCACACACATGTTTTTTCTCACCCGTGTGTAAGTGTTTATGTACCCTCAATTGGCTAGACCAAAGAAAAGATTCGTTACAAACGTCACACACATGAGTTTTCTCCCCTGTATGTGCAAGCTTATGTGCCTTCAAACTGCTAGCCACTGTGAAACTTTTACTACAAACATCACACACATGATTTTTCTCACCCGTGTGTAAGTGTTTATGTACCCTCAATTGGCTAGACCAAAGAAAAGATTCGTTACAAACGTCACACACATGAGTTTTCTCCCCTGTATGTGCAAGCTTATGTGCCTTCAAACTGCTAGCCATGGTGAAACTTTTACTACAAACATCACACACATGATTTTTCATTCCTGTGTGTGTAAATTTATGTTGTTTCAAATTGATGGCCTGAGTGAAAGCTTTATTACAAACATCACACACATGAGTTTTCTCTCCTGTGTGTGTAAATTTATGTTGTTTCAAATGGATGGCCTGAGTGAAAGCATTATTACAAACATCACACACATGATTTCTCTCTCCTGTATGTCTAAGTTTGTGTTTCTTTAAATTACCAGCCTGAGTGCAAGCTTTATTACAAACATCACACACATGTTTTTTCTCACCCGTGTGTATGTGTTTATGTACACTCAATTGGCTAGACCAAAGAAAAGATTTGTTACAAACGTCACACACATGTTTTTTCTCACCCGTGTGTAAGTGTTTATGTACACTCAATTGGCTAGACCAAAGAAAAGATTTGTTACAAACGTCACACACATGCGTTTTCTCCCCTGTATGTGCAAGCTTATGTGCCTTCAAACTGCTAGCCAAGGTGAAACTTTTACTACAAACATCACACACATGATTTTTCATTCCTGAGTGTGTAAATTTATGTCGTTTCAAATGGATGGCCCGAGTGAAAGCTTTATTACAAACATCACACACATGATTTCTCTCTCCTGTATGTCTAAGTTTGTGTTTCTTTAAATCATAAGCCTGAGTGAAAGCTTTATTACAAACATCACACACATGTTTTTTCTCACCCGTGTGTAAGTGTTTATGTACACTCAATTGGCTAGACCAAAGAAAAGATTTGTTACAAACGTCACACACATGAGTTTTCTCCCCTGTATGTGCAAGCTTATGTTCCTTCAAACTGCTAGCTGTGGTGAAACTTTTACTACAAACATCACACACATGATTTTTCTCTCCTGTGTGTCTAAATTTGTGTTGCTTCAAATAATTAGCCAGAGTGAAAGCTTTATTACAAACATCACACACATGATTTCTCTCAGCTGTATGAGTTTCTTTCTTGGTTCCTCTCTCTTGATCTCTGACATTGACATCACTGTGACAAGTGCCTGAGGCTGAAGAGAAATTGACAGTTGAGGAACGTGTTGCTGTGGTGTTGACAGGAAGCAATGGACTCTCTGGTTGTGTAGGACATGCAGTTGGTGTCTGCACAAACAAGACTGACAATATACAGGATGGCCAGTAAGCCTGTATTCATCCATGTACCTTATATATCCACTGTATCTATCTGCTGGCCCTCATTCTTGCTGTATAATATTATTTTCCAACACCATGTTCTATGAGACATTTTCACCAATATAGAAACACACATACACAAATTATAATACATGTATAACTGACCATTACAATAACCTGTACACGGACTATAAAAGTGGTCCAAAGATGAAAAATGAAATCGCCATTGTTACTTTCTACTTCATAACTAAGAAAGTGGGGCTGAAGACTAACTACAGTCAGGAGTGTAATGAACATTTCATAAATTACCAGACTTCATCAATATGCATCTGACACTTGTAACTCACTTTACATCATTCTTATATAGCGCTTTTTCAGCTCAAGAACTGCTCAAGGTGCAGATTGATGCAGGATCGAACTCAATAAAGTATGACATTGTACTTTGATCTTGTGACGACATGAGTTTTCAGCGTATGCTAGAGGTAGTTACATATTGTGCAGAGTTGCACATCTCTAGTGATACAGTGTACAACGTTGTAAGTTGTATCAGCAGTTTTTCCTACTGAGTATGTAAGATAAGTATGTATGATTTTCACATGATTAACGCATAGCGGATAATGCTTAGCGGGAGAATGGGTTACTGAGCTGGACTCGATACCTTGTGCTGTGAACTGGTAGAAGATATAGCCAGCAGAGTCATGCTGGAAGCTTTTGCGAGCAGTCGGATTTTTGGACAGAAGTAACTTTGTGACAGTGTTGTGTCAGGTTAGAGTAAGGTGCTTCTGTAAGGGTAGAATCTCGTTGTTTCGAACCACCCAAGGTCTTGCGCCCTCGGCGGGACAAGAATGACTAAAAGACTGTAGTGGAAAGATTATAACCGCCATTTATTCAGGAAGTAATAAGTGTATGGTTTTTTCTTAAGGTTGTGTGGCCTTCGTTTAGGCACCTTCCAAGGCTCAATTACCTCGTTGGTACTGAGATGCTCCAGTGCAAAGCATATCATTAGCACAGAAACGAACTTGATACTCTCAACGGATAACCAGTGTGGTGCTGTACTGTTTTGTCTTGTCTTGTTTTTTTTATACGTGTATCCGTGTGTCACAGGCCGAGAACTAAAAGGTGAGTGTGAACCCTGTAATTCATTTCCTTAGTGGCTATGCACTCCGGGCTTGCGTACGTGAATGAATGATGTTGAATGAGGGGCAAAGGTATGTATTTTGATAAATAGTAGTTTATTGATTTTTATATGATTGTCATATGATTTTCTTGGTGAAATGTGTAGAATGAATAATGCTGTTGATGTTGTTGCCAAAATGGGGTCAAGGGGGATGAGGAAGTATGCATGTTAAAGAGAGAGAGAGAGAGAGAGAGAGAGAGGGGTGATGAATGTGAAGGAAGGAAGATAATGCACTGTAACGTGGGGAGGGGTGATGAAATGGAGGTGAAGATGAGATGAATCGGGATTGTGTGACTGGAATTGCAATTGTAATAATTATGTATATTTATATAAACAACAATGTTTTATGGAAGAAATATAAATTATTAGAATTAAGAATTGTATTTATTGAGATGCATGTATAAACAGGTCAAGATGGCGGACGGCGGAAGGAGTATTTGTTATGTAGTGTTTACGTTTTGAGGATGAACTAGTGAGACAATTTATTTGTTTGACAGATTGGGCCTATCTGGATATCACTTATCTGGATATCACTATTGTTCTAATTCTATGGTATTTCTACGGTTTTACTGCTGTACTAATGTTCCACGTGTACTTCAGCCTCTGCCTTTGCCACTGTGAGGTGTGGACGTTGCCAGGCATTGCCGCCACCACCGCCATGTCTTTCCTTTGTCGTGGGCGCCGCTGCTGGGTGTGGTCCTCCATCACCGCCAGGATTTGCTCTGGTACTTCGGACGACCGGGAGCTTTCGATCAGGGTTTACAGGATACCAGCCACATCACACAGACACACACAGATTTGCATTTCACGCACATAAAACATATCTCCATCTTCAGTACTTCGTTTGAATTACTTCAATTATCTGTGTGATCAACTGCTATAGTTTATTCTGAGCTCAGTTAAGAACAGTTAAGTTACGAATGGTGATACTGAATTATAAGCTAGTTTATTCTATACAATTGAATTTCTAAGATTTGCTGATTTGTTTACTCAGCTTGGAATTGTAGTTATAAAAATTTGATTGATTGTTGCTATTGTTGCATATTGTTGTGGGCATTTTGTTTGTGTACAGTTCTGGGGTTTCAGATTAGACAAGGGAGGTAATTGTTCGGTAGATGCTGGGTTGTGGGTCTAGATAGGGGTTGAGGGTGGTTTATATTCCCATTCTTCTGTGAGTGTGCGTTTGTTGTTGAATAAAAGAGTGTGAGTGTACATCTCGCTTTTGTGTTAGTTCTTTTGTTTGAGTTTTTATCCCCTCACTCGCTGTTGAGCTGAACGTCACGGAACCCACTCGGGTGACGCAACAGATCTAATGCATTTAATGTGCAAAACTAGTAACCAGTCACCATCATCATTATTACTACTATTATAATTTTTATTATTAATAGCATAATTAGTATAATACCATTCATTATCACAGCAAGAACGGGTTGAGTTTTTTCATAATGTTTAAAATAAGCCTACTTCAGTCCTGAAAGCAATTAAAAGGAAGAATAAAATTATTCAGAAGTCTGATTTTTTTTTTCTACCATTTTTTCCCCCTGTACCGGCATTAATTTTATAGGCGTTAATCTACAAACTACCCTACTTATGTAAAAAGATTTTTTATTTGTTGATGTATCATCGTAATTTTGGGAATGGAAATAAAGAAATTAATGCAGAATGTGATCAAACCATGTAACAAGCTGTAAAAAAATTAAACCCAAAAAACCTTCGATGTGTAAGCCCCTTTCACCCCGGGTGTCCTGGTTTCTCTCCTAGCAAGGAAAACCCGACAACAACAAAATCCCCTTACGCTCTCCACTATATAAACGGAAAAAGGGAAATAATAATGCGCATCCTCCTTGCCTCAAAGAGAGAACCCCAAAAGCACACCACGCAGGTTCGTCAGGAAGGCTTTAGGGCTCACAAGCCCCCACGGGCTCGGCTCCGCGCGCCGGGGGTGGACCCCATGCCTTTCTCTGGCTGGGTGACAAAGTTGCCTACCCCTTTTTCTTCTCTTTGGTCTTGTTTCTGTCTTATTGGTCCTTTCACCTATATTCTTTTCACCCGTAAATTCTCCCACTAAACTATGCAGTTTTGACTTCCTCTCTTCTGCCTTACCGGACTTTTCCTGTCTTCCTTTTCCCCATCATTCCTTCTTTTCTTACCCTTCTTTTTCTCTGTGGCCTTCTCTTGGCCCCCTGCGTTTGCCGTGCAGGGCAACCCGTGTCGGGGGAGAATGGGATCCTGGAGGTTGAGGTCACTGAGGGACTGTGGTCCCTCACACTAACACATCTCTTTGGTCCGGACTTCTCCTAGACGGGAGGTTGGCGTGGCCCGCGTCAGTCAAGCGGCTGGTCGTGTATTGCCCTAGCTCTGCTAGAAGGCTGCGGCTCATGGGTCAAACTTGAACAAGACCGTAGTGGCAGTGCGGGATTGTCTGGGTGTATATCCCCCCTGTAGCCCTGGTGCGCACCCTTGCTGGATTTTCCGCTTGGACGCATCCCCTTGTTGGACTTTGTGGTGGGTGGGGACCAGGGGGGATGAATCAAATATAAAAACATGGCATCCACCAAAAAACACAAAAGAACTCATGACGGACTGGACAAGGATATTGGACGTGTCTCTGACAGCGACACTGAAACGAGACGCACAGCCAAGGAATCTGGCATTTTCAAAACATGGCCACGCTTCTTGATAGTAAGGATGAACAGCGAAAGCCAAAAGATTTCACCTTTTGTCGTGGAAAAGTGGTTTGAGGGAGTGTCCAGACAGATCCGAGACATTAAAAGATTAAGAGATGGAAGTTTCTTAGTGGACTGTCCCACAGAAAGGACTTCTGAACAATTGCGATCGAGAGATGGGTCCAAGTTGGAGCTAGGTAGCAAAGTGTTTGATGTGAGTGTGAGTTGCCACCGCACACTCAACTCCTCCAAAGGAGTTGTGCGGTCATCTCAATTTGATGGTCTCACTGAGACAGAAATAAAAGATGGCTTGGCTAAGCAGGGAGTTACTGAGGCACATAGGGTCATGCGAAAGGACAAAGACGGAAAGAAAGTACCCACAAATACTCTGTTTTTGACCTTTTGCACACCTGAAGCACCAAAAAGAGTCATAGTTTGTTATGAAAGCATTCCTGTTTCCGTGTTTGTACCTTCGCCATTGCGTTGTTTTAAATGTCAGAGGTATGGTCACGGTAGCACGACATGCAAAAACGCACCGACCTGTTTCAGGTGTGGGGGAGATTTCCATGGCGAACAATGCAGTGATGCTCCGAAGTGCTATAATTGCAAGGGAGATCATCCTGCATCGTCAAAGTCTTGCCATGCTTGGATCAGGGAGACTGAGATTCAAAAAATCAGATCCCGAGAAAGATGCTCCTTCCCAGAGGCGAGAAAACGATACGAGATTCTCAATCCGTGTGATATAAACAAACCTAGTTTTGCAGAAGTGACCTCAAAATTCA
The DNA here is from genome assembly GCA_036898135.1 of Oncomelania hupensis. NCBI lineage: Eukaryota > Metazoa > Mollusca > Gastropoda > Littorinimorpha > Pomatiopsidae > Oncomelania > Oncomelania hupensis. Next base: position 32,807,113 of record CM072522.1, read on the forward strand.
AATTGTTCTTCCCATTCTTCCCAGTTCTGAGTCCATCGTAGGGGTCAGGTCTAACCTTGATGGACGATTTACCTCTTGGCAGCTCAGGAAAATAGGTGACTGGTTGTGATGGGCCATGTAAAGCAAAGTTGTTGTTGTTAAATTCATAGTCTGGAGCTTCTCCCCATATTCCATTTCCTCTGGGCAGGCTGAGTTCCTCATAATTCTGGGTTTGTTTAGATTTTCCCTTGGTGTTATTAATTCTCGTTGCTTTTGTCGAAGTTCCATTAATTCTCCCTCCACTTCTTCAATCAATTGCTGATTTTTTTTGCGTTCCATTTCAGCCATTCCTCTTCCTTCTTGCGCTTGACGGTCAGCCATTATGAATTGCAATGACTTGCTTACTTTCCCAGTGTTGTGCACTTTAAATAAACAAATACTTGTCTCTCGTTTTGCTTCTATACTGCCTAGATTTTAATTTCCTATTTAATTATATGCTCAACAGCAATGCACATAATTTATTTTGGTTTTATTTATTTGTGTTTATTATTATTTTTATGTATTCATTTTATTGATTTATTTTGACTACATTTAATCTTGTACGTTAGTAGTATACCCTTAGGTAAATCTGTTTCAAATTAATGTATAATAAATAGTATTGTTTTATGAAATGTGATTAAAGAATAAAAACATTTGACTTGCCTATTTTATCATTTCCTGCTTTATTCTCTTACATAAAATTTAGTGTCTTTCCCTCTTGCATTCCAACATCACTAACAAGACACAACAACCATGGCTAAAAAAAATGAATTTTTATAACACAATCCCATGCACGGAACTAATACTTGTAAAGAAATTATGAAATTCTTCAATTAAACTAGCATGGGCTGAGGCAGCAATTAGCCTCATTTAATCATATCCCACTTCTGACACCATTTACTTGTAAGCCACACACGCGGTCAACTTTCCCCCCTCACCCAAAGGGAGAGTAAAAACTCTTCTTCCGAGAGGGCCAGAGCCGAGCGCAAGCCCCCGCACTTTCAGATCTTGTCAGGATAGCGAGCTCAAGGGCAATACGCTCGCAGTCCCCTCTTTACACATCCCTCTGAGGGGGGAGGAAGAACCCCACCGTGCCTAACAAGTTGTAAAGAAAAGATTCTGAGTTCCCAATTTTCCCTCAATCTAAATTAAAAACGGTGCAAAGGCAACAGTAGGAAAACAAATCTCGCTGGTTATCACGCTAACCTTTGAGACTTTTGGCACACTAAACATCTAATCCTTTTTATAAATAAATTAAACATTTTCACACAATTACACTCTAATGTTTCACTGCACAAGAAAAATTATGTTATTTTACTACATTTGATCAAGTGGATTCTCTAGATTCAGTCTAAAAGTACATCAACAACAAACTAGATCTAAGCAGTTACAATCTTCTTCATATAAGGACTATTCGACCGGCCAAAGCTTCACATGAATAAAACAAATTCTCAGTATGCAATTTGTCCACTCACCAAATATTCACTCAAAGCTACACAAATGAATACACAAATGCAGTCGAACTTTTCGTCCTTGTTGTTTTTCAAATCTAAACTGCTGTTCAATAGATTAGTTCTTGATTCTAAATATACAGTATCGTAGGCCTATTCCTTCATCTCACAGAAATGAAGAAAGTTATTTTGTAGCAGAATTAAAACAGTTCCACTTGATCTTTAGCTCGAATATTTGCCACTGTAACATTTCTGCATGTTTAGGAAAAGAAAGTCAAATTCAAGTCAGAATGAAGTAATTTTCCTCACCTTAGGCTTGGAGTTTATTTATACAGTGGTTTGCTAAATCACAGCAGACACAGCAAGGGAGAAAACAAGGATAACTTCTGCTAGGAATTTGTATTTAAAATGAAAACTATTTTTCTGCACATTCTTCAATAAAAAGTTTCAGGGGTTATGATAATAGATTGTTTTGGAAGAATTAATAATAAAAGTTCATGTAAAAATAAGCTCTGGCCAGTCCAGGGCTTACAATATAAAGCCTTCAGTATTTGAATTAATATCTTTATTAGAAAATAATATATATATACGAATTTACCTAGCAATGGAAAGAATGAAAAATTTTCTTGTCCAAGACATTTGTGTAGAATAATTAATAAACTAAGAGTAAATTCATGGAACACCAAGTTTTCAAAAGATGTGGTTTGTACTTGCTTACAACCAATATCTGTTAAACATCTGTTATATGAATGTCCTATTTTGGTTATGTTATATAAAGAAAAGAATATCGATGTATAAAATAGTCAAGAATCAATTGACATTTTGTTGCATAGTCCAGCAATGATAGATATTGCCCGAATAATTTACAATTCTGCAGTTGGTAGTAATTCTGCATTTTGTAGTATTACTGTTAGATATTGTGTATGATTATAGTTCAACTTTCCTATCCTATCCCTATCCTGTCCTGTAACCCTGAGGTCGTAGGGGCACCACAGATGATCGTTTAACCAGCATACTCCATCTTTCTCTGTCCTCAGCAGCCCTGATGGCTGTTCAACTTTAAATTGTTATATTATATGTTTGTGTACATGCGTGAGAATGATTGTATGGTCTAAAATCACATATGTGAAAAGACGTTAAAATAAATTATTGAATTGAATTATTAAATTGAGCCACCCACCCAAGGCTAGTCTAACCTTGGAGGAAAGATTAGATGGAGGCCGCATCGCGCTCTTTCTGCCACTACGGCGATTGAAGCCAGTGGGCGGAGCTTATCCGCCATATTGGTTGATTCAAAGCACCGGTCTTTTCGTATAATTTATATTGTGACTTGCATGATAATGCTGACCAAATTGACAGTCTTTTATTATTATAAATTGAAAGAAATATAATTTCCTCAAACAACTTAAGTTTAGGCTTGTTGAATCAATAAAAAAACATAATAATAATAATAATAATAATAATAATAATAGTAATACTACTACTACTACTACTAATAATAATAATAAAGAAAAAGACAGTACAAAAGTTGTAAGTGGACTAGGCCTATCTCGGGTATCTATCACAAGCACCAACAAAATAATGTTTGCAAACATAATGACACATAAACATTATTTCATTATTTAAAAAAAGAAGAATTACACACAGAAAACAAGATTTCAAAACCAATGTATAGGCCTATGTGTGTGAAAGAGAGAGAGAGAGCTAGAGAGAGAGAGAGAGAGAGAGAGAGAGAGAGAGAGAGAGAGAGAGAGGGGGGAGAGAAGATGTAAAGATAAATATCCTTTTTATTGAAAATCGATTATAGAAATATATGTTGTTAATGATTATAATTAATATTTAAAATGTGTATGTATTTTTATGTATTATCTAGTATATCTACTTAAAAAAAATGTAAACATAACTGGGACTTATAAGTATTTTGAAGCCGGCATCCCCTTGGGGGTAATATTAATAATAATAATAATAATAATAATAATAATAATAATAATAATAATAATCAAGAGTACCAATTTTCCAAAAACATGCAATAATTAAGCATTAAGAAGAGTAACATCTGAAAGTAGCATGAATTTTGCTTACAATGTTTACTGCACCGTGGGACAAATCAAGTGTACCAATTTTCTAAGAACATGCATTAATTATCGAGAATGATAATTCAACATCTGAAAATAGCATCAATTTTGCTTACAATGTTTACTGCACCGGCACATTAATATCACTTAGACATAGACCCAAATTATACAATATAAACCGAAACTTCAATGAATTAATTTAATGTGCTGCATAACAATATAGTCTTCTGCGAAAGCAACAGCATTTCTCTCTCTCTCTCTCTCTCTCTCTCTCTCTCTCTCTCTCTCTCTCTCTCTCTCTCTCTCTGTGCAAAAGCATACTTCAACACAACTATTAATATTATTACATCATTCAGCTAAATTAAACAAACTTGTAATTACATATGATTCTTTTGTTGATTTCTCTTGTTTAAATAAACACATCTTATTTTTGTGTCTGAATGGTGAGCATGAAAGAAGATACCATACACAGGCTCAAAAGTAGAGACAAGACATAATTGCAGTTGCTTCACTGAATTAAAAACAAAATTTATTCTACTGTATAATAATGTTATCTTCTAGAAAAACTGCAACATTAACATTTCTCAATTAAAAAATTAAAGCAAAGAAAAAGAAAGAGACTTCGAATTTCTCGCGAATGTAGGTCACTGACAAACGAATTAGGCCTACTGAACAAACAAATCAGCAATCAATGTTTAGGCAGTAATTGTTAACTTTACTTTTACAATTTTAATAAATGATTTATCATGATTTGGGCTGAAGACAGCTAGTTATTTGGTTGAGATTACTTATGACAGTGTTCCTTGGGCTTGGAGTTGACAAGACACGCTCACACAGTAACACACTACACAGCACCGTACATCGATTCGATTAATCAACGCAAAATTACTATTATATTTACTTGTGAAAAGTTACGCCTCGTTTTCTATCACGTTGAGGTCTGTTCGTACATCCATATGCACAGCTAGCAGCCATCCTGAGTAAAATTTGAACGATTGTACAAGAGAAATATAATTAGTCTGTGTTAGAGAAAGGCATCACTGTTTTGAATCAACCAACATGGCGGCGACGACAGCGTTGTGGCTTCAAGAAAATTCGGTCATGCAGCCTCCATCTAATCTTTCCTCCAAGAGTCTAACCAAGAAAATCAAGGTAGACAATTTCTCTCCCAAACCTCAACCAGTCGCCTCCATTTCCGCTACATTTAAGTGTCTAAAAACTCTCAACACTTCCTCAGTAATGAATAACTCAACCAACCCTGCCTCTGAAATGATGTTATCAATATGATTTGGTATGGTAAATACACAACATCATTCAGCCACTGCTGATGGAAACCATCCGGTACTTGTCCAATACTTTCATCACATTAAACACTGGATACTCCACTAATGTCAGCAACCTCTTGTTCTTCCCCATCAGATTCACCCCCAAGCCTAGCTGTCACTTTGCCTACAATAAAGCCGTGTAATGACTCATCATTACAGCCTATGAAAGGTTCATGAAAGAGGTCTTTGTCGCCCAACTAAACCATTTGGAGACCAAACAGACTTGATCCCAGCATCCTTTCCATAGAGAATACAGCAGTAGAAATAGCTCAGGGAGTAACCCTGCCTCATTGCCAATATTCAAAGTAATGTTCGGTAGTAACCTAGCAACAGAGCTTGTGTACTTCGGCTCCAAACAAGAGCACCCAGCGCTGGCGGCGTTTGTCAACTACCATAGCTGCCAACATTTTGCGTATGGCACCTACAGTGTACTAAAGGTTAAAACAACTACCAGTACATTTCAATTACAGAACAACATGGTTCATGTGCTGAAGATTTGTAAAAGAGACAACAAGCTGGATTATTACCTCAGACTTGATTGGAAGTACTTCGATGTATTTCTCCGTCTTCACCCACACTGTCTTGGTTTCCAATGGGCCAGTGCTTTCTGTAACAAAGAAATCAGAAATATATCATGGATGAGTGGATGATAGTAGAACACAGTTGGTTGTGGTTCAAACCCAGCAGAAGATAACATATGTGACTTTGATACAATTCTTTTCAGGGCGCCAAGTGTTTTCTGTGGGTACTTCAGTTTCCTTCACCCCTTCAATAACGGTATTAGATGCAGTCAATCAAGTTTTTAAAAAAATCCCCAGCTTAAAACTTTTATTTCCTTTCCGTCTGTTAAACACCACTTTCTAATACACCACATGTTTGAGAGGTGAATATGTGCTTGTTGTGTTGGGAGGAGTGTTGGTAGCATGTCAGCATGTATATTGGTATAGTGGATGCAAAGTAGTGAAAGATTATGCTGTATGACCTGCGCAAGCGAGTGTTTAGGACTTTCTTCCTCGTCGTCACATTGGCGCTCACCGTGGGGCGTGTCATGGCGGCCACTGACACACAACACACTGTTGTCCCGCACCGTGTGATCCAGTACACTCGAGAGAAGCTGCTGATGTTGAACGCCAGCCTACCCCCCCTGCCCACCACTGGAGGCTTGGGTGCCCATCAGCAGCCTCCAGATGCAGCAAACACCGCTGCAACCCCATGTCCCCGGCTCGATCGGCAACTACAACGCCGATTCCATCATCAACAACAACAGTAGGCCTACGGGCCACAGGCGCAAGAGAGGTAAGAGAGGAGGCATTCGAGTCAGACTGCGAGCTAGAAAAACCGCAGTGCCTCTCCCATCTATTATCCTAGCCAATGTTCGATCTTTCGGCAAGCGCATAAACAATTACAAATTTGACGAATTGTATTCCAATGTCAAACTACTCTTAGAATATCGAGATGCCTGTCTACTATGCTTCACAGAGACATGGTGGTGTGAAGACACTCAGAACGATGCTATAAAGCTCGATGGTTTCGGTGCCCCGTATAGACTTGAAAGAGACAATAAGGTGACGAGGAAGGAGAAGGGAGGGGGCGTGGCTGTGTATGTGAATGAAAGGTGGTGTAGCAAGAGTAATGTGATTGAGAGAGAGAAACTGTGTACGCCTGATGTTGAATTGCTAACCTTGTCTATGAGGCCTACGTATCTGCCGAGAGAGTTCGGACAGTTGTTTGTTGTTGTTGTGTACATTCATCCTAAAGCAAATGCTGAGTGTGCGGCTACGGCCGTAGCTGAGTGTGCCGACAGACAGCGCGCTGTGTCGCGCGATGCGCCTATGTTTATTCTAGGTGACATGAACCACTGTGATTTGTTTACCACCATCCCTGATTTCTATCAGCAGGTCACATGTTTTACAAAAGACAACAAAATTCTTGATCAATGTTTTTGCAATATACAAAGTGCTTTCAGGTCTATTCAAAAGGCGCCCATTGGTAGTTCGGACCACAATGCGGTTCATTTGCTTCCTACATACACACAGAGGTTGAGGAGGGAGGGAGTGGAAAGGAAGAGTGTGAAGAGGTGGGAAGAGGGAGCGGTAGAGCAGTTAAGGGGATGTCTGGCATGCACAGACTGGGAGGTTCGCACAGCTGATACAGATGTCAATCAGGCCATCGACGTGGTCTCCTAGTACATTCAGTTCTGCGAGGACATAATCATACCAACTAAAGAGATCAAAATCTATGCAAACAACAAACCATGGATTACAAAGAAGCTGAAGCAAAAAAATCACAGAAAAGAATAAACTGTTTGCAGAGGGGAAGAAAGCAGAGGGGAAAGTGGCACAGAGGGAGATCCAATAAGGTAATAAGGGAGGAAAAGGTTAAATACAAGGAGAAGGTGGAGGGGCAGTTTGCTTCGGGGACGGTGAGGGATGCTTGGAGGGGGATTAAGGAACTAGCGGGGAAGGGGGAGGTGAGGGAAAAGGATGATGGCAGGACAACAGTAGAGAGAAAACAATTTGCTGAAGATTTAAATAGTTTATATTGTCGTTTTGATTCCCACGACTTTTCTAGAGAGAGGAAGGAGGTGGCTGATGCTGTTGCTGCAGGCCTTGCAAGTGCCGAGACCCCTTTAGTGGAAGAGAGGGAGGTGGCCAAAGTGTTCAGGAAAGTTAACCCAAGGAAAGCCTCCGGGCCTGATGGTATAGACGGTAGGCTTGTCAAGGCTTGCGGCGACGAACTCGCCCCAGTGTTCTGTGATATTTTTAATCAGTCACTAAAAACTCATGTGGTACCGCAATTGTGGAAAGAGGCAACGATCTGTCCCGTTCCAAAAAGGTCCAGCCCCTCTACCCTGAATGATTATAGGCCCATAGCCCTTACTTCTGTCTTGATGAAGTGCGCTTTGAGAGACTTGTACTGTCTAAACTGAAGGTGGAAGCACAGCCGTCCCTCGACCCCTTGCAGTTCGCCTATAGGCAGAACAGGGGTGTTGAGGATGCTGTGATAACTCTGTTACACCGGGCACACTCCCACCTAGAAGACCGCGGTGCGTACGTCCGCATTCTCTATGCTGATTTTTCATCGGCTTTTAACACCATCCAGCCCCATATTCTTGCTGAAAAACTTCAAACCATGAACATCAACCCTTTTCTTACCCTTTGGGTCACAGACTTCCTCACTAACCGAACACAGACAGTGTGCATCAAAGCCCCCCCCCCCTCCCTCCGCCACTTTCATCACCATCATCATCTTTGTCATCATCGACGTCATCACTATCATCATCAGCAGCAGCAGTAGTTGCAGCTACATCATCATCCTCATCATCGTCATCATCATCATCATCCCACTGTATCTCCTCTGTCAAGGTCATCAACACAGGTGCGCCCCAGGGTACTGTGATAGCCCCCTTTGTCTTTACCCTTTACACAAACAACTGCCAAAGATCCAGAGATGACACACACATTATCAAATTTTCTGATGATGCTGCTGTTCTCGATTTTTCAGACTCTGTGACATGTTACGAGCAAAGTGTCAACTCTTTTGTCAACTGGTGTGATAAGAACCATCTTGAACTGAATGTCAAAAAGACTAAAGAAATGGTTGAGGACTTTAGGCGGAACGGGACAGATTTGCCGGCACTCTTGTTAAAGGGAGAAGAGGTAGAAAGAGTAGACACCTACAGATATCTTGGCATTCTCATTGACGATAAGTTAAAGTTCACAGCTAACGCTGAGGCAGTGTTCAAGAAGTGCAGACAGAGGATGTACATGTTGTACAAACTGCGTTCACTGATGGTGTCGCAAAGAATTTTGCAGCAGTGCTACACTGCTTTTACTGAGTCTGTGTTAACATTTTCATTGATCTGTTTTTATCAGTCTCTTAATCTCAAAAACCAAAATTCTCTTAACAGTATCTCCAGAACATGTAGCAAGATTGTAGGCAGAAATCTTCCCCGTCTCTGTGATTTGTTCCAAACAAGGGCCCTGAGCAAGGCCATGAGCATCATTAAAGAACCCACCCACCCCCTGTGCCCCCTCTTCCAGTGTCTTCCGTCAGGGGTTCGACTCAGGACAATGAAATGCCGAACAGTTCGCTTCAGTTCCACTTTCATCCCTACTGCAATTACCCTTTTCAATTCAACCAACAAACACTGATGGCTCTGCTCAGGACACCTCACCACCCTCAAATTAATAACCCCATCATTTATTTTTATCTGATTAATTGCTTTTACAACCAAAATTGTATGTTTTACTTCACTACCCACATGTCCATTGATAATTATCGTGTTTGTGAGTGTGAGTGTATTACCTCTATTTATCAACGACCAGTATCGTCTTATTTTTACTTTAGAAATGTGTAATATCCATCAGTATATGATAGAATTGTTTGGTATTTTTTTTACCTTGTTGTCATAATTATTTATGATATATACTGTATGAATGAATGCACAGCTGTAACGATGAATGAGCTAATGTAGTACGTGAATGTGTTGTGACTACGCGAGGCTTTTATGACTGAAATTTTAGTGCCTATTCTTTTAGTCCTACTTTTTACTTGTAATATTTTTATCTGCACGAGGCGTTCGCTCAATCAATGCATAGTTAATTTATGTTCGGATGATGTGCGTACGGATCTTATGTTGTCTGAACCTTTTATATCAGTCTGTGTCTTATTATTGTTCATTATAACTTGTCTTGATGTGTGATACATTTTTTTTATATGGAGCCATAATATAATGCAGAGCTGCCAACCACTACGGAATTTCCGTAGTTTACTCCGGAAATGAATACGCGGCTACGGAGCTACGCAAATCGAAAATTTACTACGGAAAGTCAATTTTCGACGATAGTATTACAGTTTTAACGAGTTTTATTGAGCGCATGTGCCTCCCGTAGCACCTCAAGGTCACGGTCATTCGGTTTACGTGCACGGAGTAATAGATCACGCTCCCAGTGCATGTTAGGAAATTCGACCAATCACCGTGAAGTGGTTTTGCAAACGGCCAATCGCTGCACAAAACCTCGACCTTTCTGTGACACTTTCGTTTCCGGGTCACTTTCTACACTGCGAGAAGAAAAGTTTGTGTGCTGCGTATTTTGAATCCGTGATGCCAAAAAGAAAGAAAACTAGCGATGAAAGCCCAGAAAAAAAGAAGAGGACAGCAAATCAAGAGTACAGGAAAGAGTATTCTGAAAAATTTCCGTGCCTCACTGCGTCATCGAGATCAAAACACAGTGTGTATTGTACAGCGTGCTTGGCAGATTTTAGCATACAACATGGCGGCTTCCACGATGTGACGCGACACGTGAATGGCAATCGTCACAAAAGTCGTTGCCCTGATCCAGAAAAGTTAGTCCCTGTTCAGTCGGTAGCCACCTTCTTCAAGCCCGATATGGATCTCTCAATAATTCATGCGGAAACACTCTTCACGACCTTCGTTGCAGAGCACAATTTGCCTGCGTCGGTAGCAGATCACTTCAGTAAGTTAGTCATGTTCCCGGACTCCCAAGTTGCCAAGAGCTTTGCATGTGGGCGAACAAAAACTGGACATATAATACGAACGCTAGGAGAAGAGGCGGTTAAGGAGGCAAGCACTGCCATGGAATCTAGTCCATTTGTGCTAGCCACTGACGGCAGCCAGGAAGGGGGGGGGGGGGGGGGGGGGGAGTTTTTCCCAATTGTCGCCAGGTAAGACTTCTCTCTCTCTCTCTCTCTCTCTCTCAATTGTCGCCAGGTAAGACTTCTCTCTCTCTCTCTCTCTCAATTGTCGCCAGGTAAGACTTCTCTCTCTCTCTCTCTCTCAATTTGCTGAGAAAGTGCAAGGCTGCCACCAGATTGGGCCTTGCTAAAGACTTTACATGTTCCCACTCCCAGAGAGAGAATAGAGCAAGTTCAATAAATGTGGAGTATTGTATGAAGTGTGTCATCTTTCCTTGCAACTGTGCTTGTTTAGTAGTGTGTGTGTATATGCATGTCTTCGTTAAAAAAAAAAGCGAGGACGTATGGCTACTGAAAATGTCATAAAACTACTGAAATTCAGAATTTTTGCTACTGAAAACTTTTTTGGGGGTTGGCAGCTCTGATAATGTGATGAGACTTGTACAATATTTCCATTCCTGTGGTAATAAAGATGTGTTGAATTGAATTGAATTGGTTACATATCACCATGCTTTGAGTCTGAATTAGGAATAAGGCACATTTAGCATCCATTATTATACTATTATCATTACTATCATTATTATTATTATTATTATATTTGATTGTATGGCCACGTCACCAGATCATCAGGCCTTGCAAAGACTATTCTGCAAGGCACAGTGCAAGGAGGTAGAAGAAGAGGGAGACCGAAAAAGAGGTGGGAGGACAACATCCGAGAATGGACTGGTTTGACACTGAGCGAAGCCATCAGGGCTGCTGAGGACAGAGAAAGATGGAGTTTGCTGGTTAAACGATCATCTGTGGTGCCCCTACGACCTACGGGTTACGGGACAGGATAGGATAGGATAGGATTATATTTGTTAATCATGAAATTAAAGTGCAATTTTTATCACTCAAGTCTGGATTACAATGGCGATCACACCAGTACAAATTCTCACATAAAAAAAATACTACTATACTTACTGTATCGCTCTGTGCCACTGTCAGGCTCTGTCGTAACTTTAGAGAACTCTGGGTCATATAGCTCCATCACGTCACTGTCAGGTTCTGTTTTCACTTTAGACAAATCTGAGTCATGTGGCTCCATCACGTCACTGTCAGGTGCTGTTTTACTTTCAGATTCTTCCTTCATCTCTATCTTGCTGCCAGTCATATCTGCTGTGCCTCTGACAATCTGTTCACTGTCGGTGTGATAAACATGCTGGCTTTCTCTTCCTGCAATTGCTAAACAAACCAACAGCTTTCATGTCAATATTTCTGGCAACAAGCAAAGTGACAAACGGAAGAACCATCATGTTAGAAACTACAACATTTCCTCTCGCCTCAAAAATGGTCGGTGATACGGTCTAGAAACATCTGCTGTGTAAGCAAAGGTGCTGAAAGTACTGATCACCTTGGTACTTAACAAATGCTAATAAAAGCAATCATATAATAATTCTTTTTTAAAAAAATAAATAAATAAAACAAAATTTAAAAAAATATATATATAATAATAATAATAATTAAAATAATAATAATAATAATAATATTAATAATAATAATAATAATAATTATACCAAGTGATGACAGGCCAAGTGTAACAAAAAATAAAAAACAGGCCTAATCAAAGCAAAAAAATTCAAGACAATTATTAGTCAAACGTACGGTTAGTAACAAGTAGTCAAATTCATGTGAAGCAAATTCATAGGGCTGACTAATGTAGAAATTAGCTTTTCTTCACAGATGCCACGAAATTGTTATAAAATGTACTTTAGTTAAGTACAAATTTACAGAATATCAGAGCTGTTAATAAGATCAATCACGTTTAAAAGCAAAGAATACCGGTCCCTCTGTTCAAGGCTCTTGTTCGCCCCATATTTGAATACAAAAATATCGTACGGGGTCTTAAGCAAGATTAAAATGCATACCAACAAGATTAAAGCTGTACACAGAAATTTCCCAGTGCATCTGAGTGCTAAGTTACGAGGATAGGCTAAAGTGCCTTCGGCTTCCGAGCTTTGAATATATACACATCTAAGAGGAGACATGAATCATGACCGAGGTGTTTAAAATTCTATAGAACATATATATGTATGACCCCAATATCACAAGGTCCCCAGTATGTAGGGTTGAAAGCGCTACAACCAATGAATATAAATTAATATTTTTTAAAAAGGCAGTTCATAATAGTTTATATCAGCACTTTTTCACTAACAGTGCAAACAGTCTGCCCAAAGGATGTTACCACAGTTGGTACCACAAAAGCATTTTAAAATGGCCTAGATAAGTGACAGTGTACTCCACTGACTTGGCTGGAGAGTCCCTTAGTCCTTACCCCATCTCCCTGCATACATGTCAAGTCTTACGTTTTTTCCGTAATTTTTACGTATTTTCAATTTTTTTTTCACCTTACGGCGTAAGATGATAATCTTACGTATTGTTTCTTTTTCCCGACCCTTTTTTTTGAAAGCCGAAATTTTTATTTTATTTTAATCCCAAATACAGCCTAGAGAACAATTCTGAGTCACGCTCGCTCGCGATGGTGACCTCGGAGGAAGTACGGGCCTTGCGCATGCTAATAGCATTTCTATACACTGTTTCCGTCTTGGAGGAAAGGTTTCCGTTCATTCAGCTTATTGAAAATGGCGAAACCACCTGCGAAAAAAGCGCGTATTCATTTCGGCCGATATCTGCCAGAGTGGGAAACAAAGACATCAAAAATCTTATTACTTCTTCAGATTCTTTTTTCTATTAAGTAATTTGGATTGTTTGTTTGTTTGTATTTTTGAGGGGGGGGGAGGGAGAGGGGTGTTTTATTATTTTCTGCAGGGGATAAAGCACAGTTATGAAAGTTTTTTTTTTAAATCTTATTATTTGCTTGTTTGTATGGTACAGTGTTTGCCATTTAAAAAATGCAGGTGAATTTGCATGTGTTTGCTAAAATTATTATTATTATTATTATTATTTTAAATTTGTGCGTGTTTACCGTTTTACGCATTTCTTATGGTTTTCAATAGAAAATTATGGTCTCTCGGGCCAAAAATTATGGTCAGAATCTCCAAGAGCTTGACATGTATGCTCCCTGTGGTAGGCAAAATTCATCAGACAACAGATATGAGAGTATAAACCACGGTCTAGTCTGTGCACGCACATATTCCATCGCATGGACCTTGATTCTGACGCTCATGTCCTAGACTGGTGAGTGCCGGCCACACAAATACTCCCAGCATGCACAAGGTCCCTTTTCCCCAGTCGCACAGGATTGTGCTCAGTTGTCTGGGTGTTAGTCTATGCGCCTAAAGGCTGCAAGTGCGCGCCTCAGGTGGCTTGAGTTAGATCCTGTATAACTTATATACAAGCCAGCTCACTGAGCATTCCACAACGGATGGAGACACGCGCGTTATAAATCATCATCATCATCATCATCATCATCATCATCATCATCAATTCTTCATCAGTACAACTTATGTTAATCTGATGAATAAAATTTGATACAACAACAAACAACAACATCAATGGGCTCAATGCACAAAGGCATGGCGGTCACGTGCTGCGGGAATAACACAGCGTGCGCGAGCTTGAAAATGGTGAAGTACTGTGCTGCGTTTGGATGCTCTAAATCCGACGTAAAACCTTTATGCAAAGAAAAGAAAATTTCCTTTAATCAATTTCCACTGAAAAGGTGAAATATTGATGAACTCTAAACTGAATGTCAGTGACAAATCCATACATATCAAGTCTTACGTTTTTTTCCGTAATTCTTACGCATCTTCAATTTTTTTTTCACCTTACGGCGTAAGATGAAAATTTTACGTATTTTTTCTTTTTCCCGACCCTTTTTTGTTTAATCCCAAATTTTTTTTTTATTTTAATCCAAAATACAGCCTAGAGAACAATTCTGAGTCACACTCACTCGCGATCATGATCTCGGAGGAAGTACGGGCCTTGCGCATGCCCATAGCATTTCTATACACTGTTTCCGTCTTGGATGAAAGGTTTCCGTTCATTTAGCTTATTGAATATGGCGAAACCACCAGCGAAAAAAATCGCGTATTCATTTTTATTTTTTTTTTGGAGGGGGGAGGGGGGGGGGGAGGGAGAGGGATGTTTTTTTTATTTTCTGCAGTGAATAAAGCACAGGTATGAAAGGATGTTTTTTTAAATCTTATTAAGTTGCTTGTTTGTATGGTACAGTGTTATTTTAAAAAATGCAGGTGAATTTCTTCTTCTTCTTCTTCTTCCTGTAGACGACCAACATCAGTATTTTGATGATTTTGTCGCTTTTTGGGTGCTAAGACGCGCTTTGTATTTGAGGTATTTTAGGTCGGGTGTACTTTGAGGATACTGGAGGCTATGCATTGTTATTTAGATAATAATAGAAGGGAAGGGTACAGGGGTGATCGGGGGAGGGGGGGAATCAGTGACTGAGGGTTTGCTTGTGTTTGCTAAAATTATTATTATTGTTTTGTTTGTTTCTTTTATTAAATAATGATTTAATAATTTTAATTTAAAATTTAATAATTTTGTATGTGCGTGTTTACTGTTTTACGCATTTCTTATGGTTTTCGATAAAAAAAATTATGGTCTCTCGTGCCAAAAATTATGGTCAGAAGCTCCAAGAGCTTGACATGTATGCAAATCGCTCTTAAAAAAAACAACATTGAGGCTGTTCCCTGATAACTTGTCTGTAATCATTATTGCACGAATGTGCTATGTTCAAAACATCACAATATTCCAAAATGTCGGTAAAGTTAAAATTTTTAAGCAGCACTGGAATACATGCGAGCGAGTGAAAAGAAGCCATGACCGCTTTGTTATTCCCGCGCCACGTGACCATGCCGCTTTCGCGCGCCGACTTGTGCATAGAGCCCATTCTTCATGTGCAGTATCAACTCACCTTGTGCATGCCACGCTTGCAATGCCATCCAGTATCCCACTGGTTCTTCAGCAATGTCAATCTCCAACTTCACCTCAGACAGCACTTGACTGTCTTCGTCTTCCATCACAGAGCAATGACCAATGTCATCAACATTCATCATGAATATCGTGTATTCATCAACGAACAACAGAATTAAGCAGATTCAGAACAAGGGAAATAAATAACAAGTAACGGAAGGTTGTTCAAAAACGAATTTCAAAAATCTTATTACAAAATTTTCAGGAGCAAAGAAATAAAAACAATTGTATTGTAAATGTATTCATTATTACTTGTAAATAATTCACAGAAAGTGAAGTCAAAGGCAACAATTGATACTTTTTTGTGTTTTTAATGTGATAAGGCTAGACTATAAAAGAAGTAGAAAAAATAAATCCTATAAAGACACGAATATACACGAGAAGAGACGAACATTATTATCCATGCCATTTATCTTGAATCTCGAATGTTAAAGGCCCTCAGACCTATTAACCGGTCATCATCAAATATAACACAGCTTTCTTATATAGCATAAATGGCATTATTTTAAAGCAAGCTGGGGTTTGGGGCTGACCATCAGCAATTACAATGTTGTACATTTATAACACACATGTCTCCAATCAATCAATCAATCTTTAATTTAACGTCTCTTCACACATTTAGGTGATATTAGACATCACGCATTATGTCAGCGCATGTCTCCATCCAATGCCCAATGCTCAGCAGGGGCGGATCAGAGTAAATGCCCGGAGGAGGGCACTGCCATTTTTTATCCGGTATACAGATTCTTCGTGCTTGCACTTAAACACAGTAAAAGAAAGGTTGACATGAGTGTGGTTTGTGTGTGTGTGTGTGTGTGTGTGTGTGTGTGTGTGTGAGGGAGAGAGAGAGAGAGATCAACACGTGCGTGTTTCGTGTGAAATTAGAAATTAGTTGTGAGAAGAAAAAATAAAAAAGGTTGACACATTGGCCCACAGCTAGAACACTTACTTTCTCAAGCGTTCAGCATATTGCGAGGTTGAAGAGCCATGATGGTGCGGTATATCTTCCCGCAAACCGTTCTACGACATCGTCAATGTCCACTGTGATGTGTCGGTGAGCCCTCATTAGAGCGAGCCCGTTGAGCCTGGTCTCACCCATCGTTGATCTCAGACAGGATTTCAGTGTCCTGATGCCGCTGATAGTTCTTTCACATTCAGCTGCTGTGATCGGAACAGTGCACAAAAGGTTTAGTAGCACGTGAATGTTCGGGTGCTCGGTGTCCAGCTCATGAAAACTTGGCAAATCTGCTTGCCATAGAATGGCAAGTCGCTCGATACACTCGGGCACCTTCCGAAAACCTGCCACTGGCCCATTCCTGCCTTGCACGATGCACGAGAGTACAAGACCAAGCCCGTCAACAGCAATTTCAGAGCCGGTGGTGAAGCGAGAGTCCAGCTGGGCGATGAGGTGATCCAAAAACGGCGGAAGTAATCTTCAGTTGTCTCTGCTGGCGGGTTACTCCGACATGTCTGTCGTTCTGCACCCCTTGGTCTGCGCAGATCAGAGTCGGCTGTTGCTGCCATCCGACTTGCTTCCTGAAACCAGCTGCTGAAGGTTGCAATGACGTCATCCCTGAATCCCTTAACTGTTGTCTTCACTGCGCTTATTTCTCCGTTTGCTGAAGTTTCAAAATCAGTGGACGGAGAACTTGCAGGCATTTTCTGGTGACGACAAAAGCAACCAGAAAGTCACCCGACTGGAAAGCGTGCAAAAACCCTCCAGCTTTAGTGAGCGTTTCACTGTCCCAATCTGTGTTCTCCTGCACCATCTGGCCAAGGCAGTCATAGACCACAGGGAAGAGTTCGGCGAAAGTTTCAAAGGCAGAGTGCCTCTCGACCCACCGTGTTTTACACAGATCGACCAGTTTTCTCCTCTTGCTTACTGCTTGGGCTGACTCCACCATATGTTCAAACGTTCTGTCATTTTGGAGAAAGAGAGAAGAACATGGACACTTCTTTCAGGACTCCAAACATGTTCTTCACTTCTAGAATTCTGCAGGCATGAACAACACAAAGGTTCAAGCAACGAGATGCGCAGTGGAAGTACAGAGCCTGCTTGTTAAGTTCTTGAATGCCTGCCAGAGGGCCAATGAGGACCCTAAACGGTGGATGGACTAGTGGGGAAGGGGAGCACGCTTTTCTTCTTTCCACCTTTTAAAATTTTTGTATTATTATTATTTGTGTCTGTGTGTGTGTTTTTTCCGTTTTTTTTTTTCTTCGCATTTTTTCTTTTCTTTTTATTTCCTTCCCTTTTTTTCTCTTCCCTTTTTTTTTTTGGTCGCCCATAGGGGGGGACATGCCCACTGTGCCCCCCCACCCCCCTCGTCCGCCCCTGCTTAGTGCGCGATTAGGAGAGATTAAAAAAAAAAAAAAAAAAACGACAGGAAAGATAAAGTCAGGTGTGGGAATGGGTGGGTAGAGGCGGACAGCAGATTCTGAAGTAAGAGTTGCTTGGTTCACTTTACATAACATTACATAATTGTTGCTTTAGGTCCAGCGGACTCTTCCGAGCCAAATCAGGACCGGACAACCCCCAATCCGCATAAAAGATCTGCTGTGGGAAAACTGAATGCCCTCCACCAGTCACTTTACAATAAAGACATCTCACGCAGGGGACGGCTGAGGCTTTACCCCAACTAATCAAACCCCCGGTTATAAAAACAAAATAGAATACAAACATCATTATAAATTATCAACAAAACACACACATATAAAATGCCCACATTGCTATTAAACAATAACATCATAGGAAGCCCTAGTGACCACCTGGCAGAAAGCGTCCAATATTCCCAAGCTGATCCAACAGACCTCATACACAAATAAGGAGTCTTGTCCCGGAAGAGTTTTCAAGAAAAAAGGTAGGTGACTGGTCTAGCGAAGAAGAAGATAGTATAGCAGATTGATAGAACAGAGCAGGAATGAGAAAGAGCAAATGAGAGAGACAGCGACAGTGGGAATTTAAAGCACTAAATTTCCAGAAAGTGGGGATACTATTTATACTGAAATCCCCGCCACCCCAACGGGGGTACTCAGACAGGTATCCTGGAGCGGTCTTGTGCACACATGCGAAGCAATGTCTTTGGGTTATGATTGAAAGGGGGCCTGGGCTGTACATAGAGTGGTTGTTTCTCCAGTGCTGGTCGAAATGGTTTTTGCAGCTGTTTACAGAGGGTGCATTGACAACCTGATCAGGAAGGCTTTTATTATTCTTATTATCATCATTATCATCACCATCATCATCAAAATCATCAGTTCTATTCTGACCATCATTATCACTACTACATATATCAATATTAATTGTATGTGATCACAGAAATAACACTTTCTTCTACATGTTCTTTATTACTTCCTATTTCTTTCTCAGTTAGTGTTTGAATGTCCTCCAATGGATCCCACCTTACAATGATTATGTTAAGAGGCAGAAAAACTGTATTTTAAGCAGCACTGCAAAGAGCTGAATCAGGACCACAAAATCAAGACCACAACTTGGCTGAAAGAGGACACCCCTAATCTGCATAAAAGATCTGTTGAAACAACCCTAGTGATAAAACTGAAGGCACTCCACCAACCGGTCACTGTACAATAAAGATATTCCACGCAGGGGACGCTGAGGCTATAATCAAATTTATCGAACCCCCATTTACAAAAACAAAAAAGAATACAAACAACATTATAAAACATCATTACATTACATTATTATTGCTTTAGGTCCAGCGGACTCTTCCGAGCCAAATCAGGACCAGACAACCCCCGATACGCATAAAAGATCTGCTGAAACAACCCTAGTGGTTAAACCGAAAGCTCTCCACCAGCCAGTCACTTTACAATAAAGACATCCCACGCAGGGGACGGCTGAGGCTTCACCCCAACTTGTCGAACCCCCGTTTACAAAAACAAAATAGAATACAAACATCATTATAAATTATCAACAAAACACATACATATAAAATGCCTACATTGCTAAATAATAACATCATAGGAAGCCCGAGTGACCACCTGGCAGAAAGCGTCCAATATTCCCAAGCTGATCCAACAGACCTCATACACAAATAAGGAGTCTTATCCCAGAAGAGTTTTCAAGAAAAAAGGTAGGAGACTGGGCTAGCAAAGAAGATAGTATAGCAGATTGATAGAACAGAGCAGGAATAAGCAAATGAGAAAGACAGCGACAGTGGGAATTTAAAGCACTAAATTTCCAGAAAGTGGGGATACTATTTATACTGAAACCCCGGCACCCCAACGGGGGTTATATAAAATATAAACAAAACACATAATTATAAACGATTCAACGAAGTTTATTGGCCAAATTAACATAAAACATGCACATGGAATATGTTGCGATGTGGCAGTAACATTCATAAAACATACATGCAAACACATGTTTACCAGCTAATAAAATACTGATCAAGCGTGCACACATACACACGCAAACAACAAATAGTAAAAATAAACAAGTAGGTGCCAGTGGATTATGAGGTGACGTCAGTTACCGCATTATGAATTTGACATTATAAGAAATTTAAAGCGAGAGCAGCCTCTGGAAAAAAAGAATATCTAAAGCGGTTTGTTCTGGTTTTGAGGGCTCTGAAGCGCCTGCCGGACGGGAGGAGCTCGAACAGATGGCCGGCTGGGTGTGAGGGGTCAGCTGTGATGTTTCTAGCTCTACGGACCAAGCGCGTGTTGTAGATTGAGGCGACAGATGGACGTTCGCACCCGATGACTCTGGACGCGTGTTTTACGATGCGCTCAAGTTGCACTTTCTCCTCATCAGCGGCACCACCAAACCAGGTAGTGATGCCAAAGCAGAGGATGCTTTCGATCACTGCTTGATAGAACTGCGTCAGGACTTTTGCAGGCAACCTGAACTTCTTGAGTTGTCTCAAGAAGTGCAGGCGCTGTTGGCACTTTTTGATGATGGGGGTGGTGTTGTTTCCCCATGACAAGTCGTTCGAAATGACTGTGCCTAAAAATTTGAACTCTTCGACTTGTTCAACACTTTCATCGTTGATCACAAGTGGTGAAAGTGGATCTTTAATTCTCCGAAAATCGACAATCATTTCTTTTGTTTTTGAAACGTTGAGCTCGAGGTTGTTCTCTGAGCACCAGTCAACCAACCGTTCGACCTCATCCCGATAGGTGGTCTCGTCGTCTTTGCTAATCAGGCCCTCAATGGTGGTGTCATCAGAAAATTTAATGACATGAACGGATGGAACATGTGACACACAATCATTTGTGAACAATGTAAAGAGAAGAGGGGAAAGGACACAACCCTGAGGTGCTCCAGTGTTCAAAACCCTGGAGTCAGACAACATCTTGCCCACCATAAAATGCCTGGCTGGGAAGCCCCATTGACCATTTGGTAGAAGCGTCCAACATTCCCAAGCTGATCCAACAGACCTCACACACAGATGAGGAATTTTGTCCCGGAAGAGATTTCAAGAAAAAAAGGTAGGTGACTGACTGGTCTAGCGAAGAAGAAGCTAGTATAGTAGATTGATAAAACAGAGTAAAAATGAGAAAGAACAAAGGAGGACGACAGCGACAGTGGGAATTTAAAGCACTACATTTCCAGAAAGTGGGGATCATTTATACCGAAATCCACGGCATGTGCAAGGGTGGAACACTTCAGCATTCTAAACCACAAAGTCTTTATCCTTTGGAAAATGTTAATTACAACGCAGGCACGCAAATATTTTGACTTTGTTTATTCTTAACAGAGTGTACACTTAGTGCTTACAGCAACACATAACAAAAGAATCACACATTTGAAGTGTCATTTCATAATGATGATGAAAATTGTTACTTACATAAGAACAAATAATAACATTGTCGAAATATTAACAGAAATGCATATTAATAGATCTATTTGGGTCAAAGAAAGCATACGCCAATGAACACCTCAATCTACCGTGTATTTTTGTTTTAAATAATGTTTTACTTGTTTTTGGATTGCAAGACATTTACCTATACAAATCTTCAACTGTCACCATTTTGGCACTAAAGGCCATGTTTTTTCTATATTCGCTATTGCCATTTTACCTCATCACAGCCTTCTTTTAGAACCAGAATCAGACTCTTCATTGTCTTCATAACGATACAAGGACATTTGGGTGTGCGGCATACATATCAACACATCCTCACCGTTGGGTTGCCGGGGGTTTCAGTATAAATAGTATCCCCACTTTCTGGAAATTTAGTGCTTTAAATTCCCACTGTCGCTGTCTTTCTCATTTGTTCTTTCTCATTCCTGCTTTGTTCTATCAATCTGCTATACTATTTTCTTCTTCGCTAGACCTGTCACCTACCTTTTTTTCTTGAAATCTCTTCCGGGACAAAACTCCTCATTTGTGTGTGAGATCTGTTGCTTCAGCTTGGGAATATTGGACGCTTTCTGCCAGGTTACATTTATTTACATGATTATTGATTTAGGTCCAGCGGACTCTTCCGAGCTAAATCAGGACCAGACAACCCCTGATCCGCATAAAATATCTGCTGAAACAATCCTAGTGGTAAAACTGAAAGCTCTCCACCAGCCAGTCACTTTACAATAAACACATCCCACGCAGGGGACGCTGAGGCTGTACTCTAATTTATCGAAGCCCCGTTTACAAAACCAAAATAGAATACAAACATCATTATAAATTATCAACAAAAAAAAACATACATATAAAATGCCTACATTGCTAAATAATAACATCATAGGAAGCCATAGTGACCACCTGACAGAAAGCGTCTGATATTCCCAAGCTGATCCAACAGACCTCATACACAAAAAAGGAGCCTTGTCCCAGAAGAGTTTTCAAGAAAAAAGGTAGGTGACTGGTCTAGCGAAGAAGAAGATAGTATAGCAGATTGATAGAACAGAGCAGGACTGAGAAAGAGCAAAGGAGAAAGACAGCAACAGTGGGAATTTAAAGCACTAAAGTTCCAGAAAGTGGGGATACTATTTATACTGAAACCCCTGGTACCCTCATGAGGGGAATGGGGGAGAGGAACGAGGGAGAAAAAGGGACATTAAAAGATTTTATATCCTACTCCAAGGCAACTGGCTAAAACTCTGAGTAAAGACAATTACAAAGGAAAGTATAATAACATTGGTATCCAAGTTGACAATTATTATGAAATAGATCAAATAAATACATAACTATTAACACTAAATCTTTAAACAAACTTATTACATTAAATTAAATTAATCCAATCGTGTCCATTGCTTTTGAATATAATCATGGAACACTTCAGATCTCTATATTAGCTCATGTAGCTGTATCAAGTGTGAAGTAGTCATAGTAAAGGGATCTGATGAGCATTAACTTTAAAGGCCAAGTTTTATCTACATTCTTCACATTCATACCTACAGAAACTAACTCATCACAAGTCTTTACGTGTACCACCAATCTTTCAAAAAAGGAAGCTAATACTATAGTAGGGTATGATAATAAAACCAACAACAACACCTGGATAGTAGGCGTTAAAATTTTCGGTTTATTACACTAAAACCTTCATCAGTAAGAACCAAGGACTGTACAAAACAAAACAGTCTAAGCAAATATATAGTAAAGAAAGTGAATCGAGTTCATTAAAAAGAATAGTGTACCATTTAGAAATTTCAATTAATTATAAAGAATAATTATATTTAAAAGCTATCTCTGAACCGTATTCACCAACATCACCAAAACATAGTGTTCAGTAGGGAGAGGAGGGGGGGGGGGAAAGTAAAAAGTAATATAACCACACATACCAACTCCCTTACAATCGCATCATCGGTTCAGCCATAAAGAGTCATCTCCCCCTCTCTCCATCCACCCGCGCTCAAAATACAATAAAATAAATGTTTTAAATTTAAAAAAAAAAAATAATAATAAGAAAATAAAATAAAATAATAATTTCTATAGATAAAATAAATAAATAAATAAGAATAAAAATATTCACCCTCAAATAGCCAAACATCTCAAGTATAGTTCTAAATAGTTCCGCCGCAGTGTCTCCAGACCCTCCTGATCCAAACCCTGCCCCCTGGCTCCAAAAAGCCCCAAACATCGATCAATCCCAAACATTCAGTCCGTCTGGATAGTTGGTCTTCAGTTTGTGTCTCCAGAACCTCTCCCTCTGTCTCCTCTTGGCTACATCTGCAGACCTCAGCTGCTCGATCGCTGTCACTCTCATGTCCAAGATGCTATGACCCTGTGTCTGGAAGTTACGGGCCACAAGTGTGTCTTGTCTGTGCTTGTCTGCTGGTTCTAGATTAGTTTTCTTTTTGCGTTCTGGGTCAACGCCGATGTTAGATCTGTGGGCATGGAAACGTCTCTGTAGTGTCTGGCCCGTCTCTCCTGTGTATTGGACATCCTGGCATTTGGCACAGTCTATCAGGTATATTAGGTTTTGGCTCTTGCAGCTTACTCTGTTTCTGATGGTGAAGATTTGGGAGGTTCGGACGCTCTTGAACGTAGCAGTCTGTTGGAGATGCACCTGACAAATAATGCATCTTTTGCTAGTGCACTTGTAGCACCCTGGCTGCTGGTCATAGGTGTGCAGATGGGCATCTGAAGGTGGTTTCGATTGCATCAGCATTCGGCGTAGATTGTGACAGTTACGTTCGCCGACCATTGGGGTGCGAGGTAAGGCTTTCCTCATTCTTCGACTATTGTGCAGTGTTGGCATCAGTTCTTTCAGCCATTTACCCAGAGGGGGGTGGGTGGGGTTATGTGTTATGTGCTATAGTAGGGTGTCTCTTTCGGTTGTCTCCTTTACAATCCATGGTCAAGTGTTACACGTGAAATAAATTGGCCTCACAAAAAGTCCCACCATCATAGCCCAAGTGGTAGAGTGTCCGCCTGCCACACTGATGACCCAGGTTGGAATCCCATGGTGGGACAAAATAAAAAGCGGACATTTGTCACTGTCCATTTTAAATGTATGATTGTTCTGGTGGTAGATAGATATTCAGTGCTTATAGAGTCCAACGGACTGCCAAGAGCCCAATCAGGACCACTGTTCTGGTGGTTCAGTGTTGATTTTGGTCCTTACCCCTTGTTGCCATATCTCCAATCAAGGGTGTACACATTAAACCTTAATGTTCATTCAATATTCACTGACAGCATTCAAAATATTACAAACATTTCACCCTCAAGCTAATCTTACTCTAAGCTTCTTCAAGTACTCAATTGGAACACAAGCATTATTTCACAGGCACCATTTGTCTTTTCTGTTTGTACCAACATATGTTTGCAAGCTTGAATAAAGGCTAAATATTACAAATATCCCAAATAAGTTTTCCATTCTGTATGTATCAACATGTTGGTTCAAATCACCAGCCGAAGTAAAATCTTTATTACAAACATTACACATGTGACTTTTTTTTACAATATGCGCAAGCTAATGTCTTTTCAAATATCTAATCTTTGTGAAAGTAGTAATACAAAAAGTACACTCGATTTTTCTTTTCTGCATGTATAAGCTTATGTGTCTTCAATTGGCCAGCTTGAGTGAAAGCTTTGTTACAAACATCACACACATGTTTTTTCTCACCTGTATGTAACAACTTGTGTATCTTCAAACTGCCAGCCTGAGTGAAAGCTTTATTACAAACATCACACACATGATTTCTCTCTCCTGTATGTCTAAGTTTATGTTTCTTTAAATCACCAGCCTGAGTGAAAGCTTTATTACAAACATCACACACATGTTTTTTCTCACCCGTGTGTATGTGTTTATGTACACTCAATTGGCTAGACCAAAGAAAAGATTTGTTACAAACATCACACACGATTTTTCATTCCTGAGTGTGTAAATTTATGTTGTTTCAAATGGATGGCCTGGGTGAAAGCTTTATTACAAACATCACACACATGATTTCTCTCTCCTTTATGTGTAAGTTTATGTTTCTTTAAATTACCAGCCTGAGTGAAAGCTTTATTACAAACATCACACACATGATTTTTCTCTCCTGTGTGTGTAAATTTATGATGTTTCAAATGGATGGCCTGAGTGAAAGCTTTATTACAAACATCACACACATGATTTCTCTCTCCTGTATGTCTAAGTTTGTGTTTCTTTAAATCACCAGCCTGAGTGAAAGCTTTATTACAAACATCACACACATGTTTTTTCTCACCCGTGTGTATGTGTTTATGTACACTCAATTGGCTAGACCAAAGAAAAGATTTGTTACAAACGTCACACACATGAGTTTTCTCCCCTGTATGTGCAAGCTTATGTGCCTTCAAACTGCTAGCCACTGTGAAACTTTTACTACAAACATCACACACATGATTTTTCATTCCTGAGTGTGTACATTTATGATGTTTCAAATGGATGGCCCGAGTGAAAGCTTTATTACAAACATCACACACATGATTTCTCTCTCCTGTATGTCTAAGTTTGTGTTTCTTTAAATCATAAGCCTGAGTGAAAGCTTTATTACAAACATCACACACATGTTTTTTCTCACCCGTGTGTAAGTGTTTATGTACCCTCAATTGGCTAGACCAAAGAAAAGATTCGTTACAAACGTCACACACATGAGTTTTCTCCCCTGTATGTGCAAGCTTATGTGCCTTCAAACTGCTAGCCACTGTGAAACTTTTACTACAAACATCACACACATGATGTTTCATTCCTGGGTGTGTAAATTTATGTTGTTTCAAATAGATGGCCTGAGTGAAAGCTTTATTACAAACATCACACACATGATTTCTCTCTCCTGTATGTCCAAGTTTGTGTTTCTTTAAATCACCAGCCTGAGTGAAAGCTTTATTACAAACATCACACACATGTTTTTTCTCACCCGTGTGTATGTGTTTATGTACACTCAATTGGCTAGACCAAAGAAAAGATTTGTTACAAACGTCACACACATGGGTTTTCTCCCCTGTATGTGCAAGCTTATGTGCCTTCAAACTGCTAGCCACTGTGAAACTTTTACTACAAACATCACACACATGATTTTTCATTCCTGAGTGTGTAAATTTATGATGTTTCAAATGGATGGCCCGAGTGAAAGCTTTATTACAAACATCACACACATGATTTCTCTCTCCTGTATGTCTAAGTTTGTGTATCTTTAAATCATAAGCCTGAGTGAAAGCTTTATTACAAACATCACACACATGTTTTTTCTCACCCGTGTGTAAGTGTTTATGTACCCTCAATTGGCTAGACCAAAGAAAAGATTTGTTACAAACGTCACACACATGAGTTTTCTCCCCTGTATGTGCAAGCTTATGTGCCTTCAAACTGCTAGCCACGGTGAAACTTTTACTACAAACATCGCACACATGTTTTTTCATTCCTGTGTGTGTAAATTTGTGTTGCTTCAAATAATTAGCCAAAGTGAAAGCTTTATTACTAACATCACACACATGATTTCTCTCATCACACACATGTCTCTTTTGATCTTCTGTCTTCTGCCACCGTTCTTTCTGGGTTCCTCTCTCTTGATCTCTGACATTGACATCACTGTGACAAGTGCCTGAGGCAGAAGAGAAATTGACAGTTGAGGAATGTGTTGCTGTGGTGTTGACAGGAAGCAATGGACTCTCTGGTTGTGTAGGACATGCAGTTGGTATCTGCACAAACAAGACTGACAATGTACAGGGTGGCCAGTAAGCCTGTATTCATCCATGTACCTTATATATCCACTGTATCTATCTGCTGGCCCTCATTCTTGCTGTATAATATTATTTTCCAACACCATGTTCTATGAGACATTTTCACCAATATAGAAACACACATACACAAATTATAATACATGTATAATTGATCATTACAATAACCTGCACACGGACTATAAAAGTGGTCCAAAGATGAAAAATGAAATCGCTATTGTTACTTTCTACTTCATAACTAAGAAAGTGGAGCTGAAGACTAACTACAGTCAGGAGTGTAATGAAAATTTCATAAATTACCAGACTTCATCAATATGCATCTGACACTTGTAACTCACTTTACATCATTCTTATATAGCGCTTTTTCAGCTCAAGAACTGCTCAAGGTGCAGATTGATGCAGGATCCAACTCATTAAAGGAGGACATTGTACTTTGATCTTGTGACGACATGAGTTTTCAGCGCATGCTAAAGGTAGTTACATATTGTGCAGAGTTGCACATCTCTAGTGATACAGTGTACAACGTTGTAAGTTGTATCGGCAGTTTTTCCTACTGCGTATGTAAGATAAGTATGTATTATTTTCACGTGATTAACGCATAGCGGATAATGCTTAGCGGGAGAATGGGTTACTGAGCTGGACTCGATACCTTGTGCTGTGAACTGGTAGAAGATTTAGCCAGCAGAGTCACGCTGGAAGCTTTTGCGAGCCGGCGGTTTTTTGGACAGAAGTAACTTTGTGACAGTGTTGTGTCAGGTTAGAGTAAGGTGCTTCTGTAAGGGTAGAATCTCGTTGTTTCGAACCACCCAAGGTCTTGCGCCCTCGGCGGGACAAGAATGACTAAAAGACTGTAGTGGAAAGATTATAACCGCCATTTATTCAGTAAGAAATAAGTGTAGGTTTTTTTCTTAAGGTTGTGTGGCCTTCATTTAGGCACCTTCCAAGGCTCAATTACCTTGTCGGTATTGAGATGCTCCAGTGCAAAGCATAGCATTAGCACAGAAACGAACTTGATACTCTCTACGCATAACCAGTGTGGTGCTGTACTGTTTTGTCTTGTCTTGTTTTTTTTATACGTGTATCCGTGTGTCACAGGCCGAGAACTAAAAGGTGAGTGTGAACCCTGTAATTCATTTCCTTAGTGGCTATGCACTCCGGGCTTGCGTACGTGAATGAATGATGGTGAATGAGGGGCAAAGGGATGTATTTTGATAAATAGTAGTTTATTGATTTCTATACGATTTTCATATGATTTTCTTGGTGAAATGTGTAGAATGAATAATGCTGTTGATGTTGCCAAAATGGGGTCAAGGGGATGAGGAAGTAGGCATGTTAAAGGGAGAGAGAGAGGGGTGATGAATGTGAAGGAAGGAAGATAATGTACTGTAACGTGGGGAGGGGTGATGAAGATGGAGGTGAAGATGAGATGAATCGGGATTGTGTGACTGGAATTGCAATTGTAATAAATATGTATATTTATATAAACAACAATGTTTTATGGAAGAAATATAAATTATTAGAATTAAGAATTGTATTTATTGAGATACATGTATTAACAGGTCAAGATGGCGGACGGCGGAAGGAGTATTTGTTATGTAGTGTTTACGTTTTGAGGATGAACTAGTGAGACAATTTATTTGTTTGACAGATTGGGCCTATCTGGATATCACTTATCTGGATATCACTATTGTTCTAATTCTATGGTATTTCTACGGTTTTACTGCTGTACTACTGTTCCACGTGTACTTCAGCCTCTGCCTTTGCCACTGTGAGGTGTGGACGTTGCCAGGCATTGCCGCCACCACCGCCATGTCTTTCCTTTGTCGTGGGCGCGGCTGCTGGGTGTGGTCCTCCATCACCTCCAGGATTTGCTCTGGTACTTCGGACGACCGGGAGCTTTCGATCAGGGTTTACAGGATACCAGCCACATCGCACCGACACACACACACAGATTTGCATTTCACGCACATAAAACATATCTCCATCTTCAGTACTTCGTGTGAATTACTTCAATTATCTGTGTGATCAACTGCTATAGTTTATTCTGAGCTCAGTTAAGAACAGTTAAGTTACGAATGGTGATACTGAATTATAAGCTAGTTTATTCTATACAATTGAATTTCTAAGATTTGCTGATTTGTTTACTCAGCTTGGAATTGTAGTTATAAAAATTTGATTGATTGTTGCTATTGTTGCATATTGTTGTGGGCATTTTGTTTGTGTACAGTTCTGGGGTTTCAGGTTAGACAAGGGAGGTAATTGTTCGGTAGATGCTGGGTTGTGGGTCTAGATAGGGGTTGAGGGTTGTTTAGATTCCCATTATTCTGTGAGTGTGTGCGTTTGTTGTTGAATAAAAGTGTGATTGTACATCTGGCTTTTGTGTTAGTTCTTTCGTTTGAGTTTTTATCCCCTCACTCGCTGTTGAGCTGAACGTCACGGAACCCACTCGGGTGACGCGAGAGATCTAATGCATATAATGTGCAAAACTAGTTACCAGTCACCATCATCATTATTATTACTATTATTATTTTTATTATTAATAGCATAATTAGTATAATACCATTCATTATCACAGCAAGAATGGGTTGAGTTTTTTCATGTTTAAAATAAAAGGAAGAATAAAATTAATCTTCAGAAGTCTGATTTTTTTATTTCTACCGTTTTTTCCCCCTGTACCGGCATTAATTTTATAGGCGTTAATCTACAAACTACCCTACTTATGTAAAAAGATTTTTTATTTGTTGATGTATCATCATGATTTTGGGAATGGAAATAAAGAAATTAATGCAGAATGTGATCAAACCATGTAACAAGCTGTAAACAAAATTAAACAACCCAAAAAACCTTCGATGTGTAAGCCCCTTTCACCCCGGGTGTACTGGTTTCTCTCCTAGCAAGGAAAACCCGACGACAACAAAATCCCCTTCCGCTCTCCACTATATAAACGGAAAAAGGGAAATAATAATGCGCATCCCCCTTGCCTCAAAGAGAGAACCCCAAAAGCACACCACGCAGGTTCGTCAGGAAGGCTTTAGGGCTCACAAGAGATGTGGTTTAATAAAAATCAATTCTGACACCATCTCCGACAAACCGATCTTTCCATAGGTATAGGCTCGCCGAGACATCTAAATCCACAACCCAAAGACAACCTCCCGCCCACAGCGGAGAGAATGCATTTAAAAAAATTACTAGGATGGATGCCTCCCACACCACAACCTAAGGAAACAAAGGTCTGTCAGAGAAAAATTTATTTACCCTCAATATTCAATGTTATGCGTAAAATATACTGTTAATTTTATTAAGAAATTTTATTTGTATAAATTATAAAAGTTTAGTTGAGTTGCATGTGATGAAAATGCAATGTTTAGTTTCAAATAGATATAGAATCAGAATTTTATCTTATACTAAACAATTAGAGTAATTAGAAAGAAAAAGAACTACTAAACTAAACACAAATTTATTTAAACAACACACTTCACAAAAACATTTCATACAAACAAGACCACACACAGAATGATGGGGAAATAAAAAAGCAATTTATTTTCTTCTAGATCCTTGGGGTTTGTTTTTGGGGTTTTGCTCACAGTCATAAAAATTTTAACAGTTCAGTTCAGTGGTTAGATTAAAGTTTCCGGACACAGTGCGTATAGGCAGTTCAGTTCAGTGGTTGTTTTTTTTTTTTTTAAAGTAAAATTTACGTCCCCTGACACATTAAGCATATAGGGGACGGGTGTTCAGTGGTTTGTTTGTATGTAGATTATAGTCACACGACACTTTCGCATATAGGTGACTACTGGACCGATTTATACTGACACCAGCGGGGCAGTTGTTGGTAAAGGGGAAAATAATATGATCACACGTTGACCAATCCGGGATTCGAACCAGCGACCTTTCGGTTACTAGCAAGACGCTCTTACCAACTGAGCTACCCGGCCCCTCAGTGGTTGTTTGTAGATTATAGTCACACGACACTTTCGCATATAGGTGACTACTGGACCGATTTATACTGACACCAGCGGGCCAGTTGTTGGTAAAGGGGAAAATAATATGATCACACGTTGACCAATCCGGGATTCGAACCAGCGACCTTTCGGTTACTAGCAAGACGCTCTTACCAACTGAGCTACCCGGCCCCAGCTCCTCAGTGTAGTTGTCTTTCTTTTTAAAATAGTTATTGTTACATAAAAGATATTTAATTCAAGAAAATGTCATAGTACAAAATTTATAATTATTTAAGTTCTATTAAATATTTCATTCTATAATTGTAACGAAATAATAATAGGTTACAGATTTCAGGTTGTTGCATATTTTCTAAGGTTATTAAAAAAAATATGTTATTTAGGTTAATACGTATAGAAAAGAACATCCTTGGTATTTTTGTCAAAAACCAAAAATGTTGAAACGATATAGATTCAAAATATTATTACCAGCCTACCACAGAGAATCAGCCCTAGTAAAATAAAATATTTTAAAGTCACAGAACACAGAGAATCAAGTATTCAAATCCATTCATAACTTTCGAGAATAATCTTCAGAATTTGGAAATTTCATATTTTCGTAATAAAATATCTACCAATTTAGGAGAATTTAGTTAGGAATTTTCTTCTTTATGTGGACTTATTGTGCTATTGTAATTTTAAAGTTCCAAAAAGGCCGAAAATAGTGTTGAAAAGAAGGGAGAAAAAAAAAACTAAGTCCACGGACGCCTACAACCTAACAAAATTTACTTTCAAATTCAAGATGTCATCTTCTTTGATCAAAATCAGCGTACGAGCGTTCGCTATGCTAAGATAAATTAACGTCCCCGGACACAAAGCGTATAGGGGAGGAGCGTTCGCATAACTGTAGATTATAGTCACATGACACCGAAGCGTATAGGCGACTACTAGTCACATTATTCTGACTGCAAAAAGTAACTGTAGATTATAGTTACACGACACCGAAGCGTATAGGCGACTACTGGTCACATTATTCTGACACCAGCGAACCAGTTGATGGTAAGGGGAAAATAATATGGTCACACATTGGCCAATCCGGGGTTCAAACCAGGTACCTTTCGGTTACTAGTAGGAAGCTCTACCAACTGAGCTACCTGGCCCCACAAGGCCCCAGCTGTAACTGTAGATTATAGTCACATGACACCGAAGCGTATAGGCGACTACTGGTCACATTATTCTGACACCAGCGAACCAGTTGATGGTAAGGGGAAAATAATATGGTCACACATTGGCCAATCCGGGATTCGAACCAGGTACCTTTCGGTTACTATAAGACGCTCTACCAACTGAACTACCTGGCCCCTCAAGGCCCCAACTCGTTTTGTTTCGTGGTTAGATTAACGTCCCCGGACACAATGCGAATAGTGGACAATGGCCCCAAGTTGGTTAGTTATATAGATTAACGTCCCCGGACACATAAGCGTATAGGGGACAATGATGGCCCCAACTGTTGTTGTTTGTTTGTAGATTATAGTCACACGACACTTTCGCATATAGGTGACTACTGGACCGATTTATACTGACACCAGCGGGCCAGTTGTTGGTAAAGGGGAAAATAATATGATCACACGTTGACCAATCCGGGATTCGAACCAGCGACCTTTCGGTTACTAGCAAGAGGCTCTTACGGCCCCAACTGTAACTACAGTTACTTTTATAGCTGAAGCAAGGAATAAAACAGCCAATCATCTTCCATGTTTCACTGCACGTGATCTATGCTAACAAATCAGAAATTACTTTTAACATTCATGTATCATGGAGAGAGATCACAAACTCTAGTGTGTATGGATTTTAGTCAAATGTACTGGTTCTTTGAAAATAACAGGGTCTACCGCTAACATAGGTAAGAAGTTTATTTGTCATACTTTATTATGAACCATCGAGGAGTAAGATCTGATAATTCTTAAAGAAAATACACCGGCTCAAACAGCTTTGCACCGGTTGTGCACCTAAATGGCCGCCAATTTTAAAGGTATGGCTATTCGACCTATTCCAACCCGGTGCAAACATATTTATAATCGGTGCAGAAAAATGAGAGTCGTGTTTTAGCAACCTAAAACACTTATGATCAGCGCTCCAAGTGACTCGGATGGCTACACCGGGATTAACACAATTTTGCACCGACTTCTCCGGACTGTAAACAAAAAGGCTCTGTGTAATTCTCCCATTCAACTTTTTCTTCTATCTTTATACCCGGTGCAAACATATTTCTAAACGGTGTAGAAGAACGAGAGTCGGTGTTTTAGCAACCTAAAACACTTAGGATTAGTGCTCCAAGTGACTCGGATAGCTGCACCTGGTTTAACACAATTTTGCACCGACTTCACCAAACTGTAAACATAAGGACCTGTGCAATTCTTCCATTGAACTGTTTTTCTCTTTATAATTGCAATTCCTAATCTAAAACTTCTCCTCTACACTACATTTAATTTATAATTCAATTTGCTATAAAAGACCAACCAAAATACAGAAGGTGGGAAGGCTAGAATTAATTTTTCATAAGAAAACTAAGTCTACTGTTTAGATCTAGACTCCCGCTAAAATTGTCAATCAGGTTACCTTGACTATGGATGGCAACCGGAAATTCTTTTCTACAGTTTAATGAGCAATCACATTTTTCTTCACAAAACGATCATAGCAACTCTGAAAAATCTATTATCCACTCAAATTTTGCCACACAACACATCCAAAAATTCGTTAAAATAATTCTTCACAGGTATGCCATTTTCACTGCATACACAACATTAAGCTTCGAAATTTAGATCTGCTATTTATAACCATCCCTAGAAAAAATAAGAATATTTTGCTCTACCACGTCCACAGAAATCAATATCAGATACAATTCGATGATCACATTCTACACCACTAGAAAAACACACAGTTCACAGTAACACAATATCTCTAGTATCTGCATTCTCCTCCTTGTCGTCTGCTTGTATGCCAAGGTACATGTATAACAAAAGCAGCCATAGGCACATGCAACCTAATCATTAAAATTTAATTAATAGTCAAAGTTTATCAATTTACAACAAAATGTTTTTCTAGCCATCCAAAGAGGCTTACAATTTTACTAATTTATTATTTTACAAATAAAATGTTTTACAAGCCAACCAGAGAGGCTTACATCACTATTACATATAATAATATAAAGCCTTCAGTATTTGAATTAATATCTTTTATTAGAAAATAATATATATATTCGAATTTACCTAGCAATGGAAAGAATAAAAAATTTTCTTGTCCAAGACATTTGTGTAGAATAATTAATAAACTAAGAGTAAATTCATGGAACACCAAGTTTTCAAAAGATGTGGTTTGTACTTGCTTACAACCAATATCTGTTAAACATCTGTTATATGAATGTCCTATTTTGGTTATGTTATATAAAGAAAAGAATATCGATGTAAATAGTCAAGAATCAATTGACATTTTGTTGCATAGTCTAGCAATGATAGATATTGCCCGAATAATTTACAATTCTGCAGTTGGTAGTAATTCTGCATTTTGTAGTACTGTTAGATATTGTGTATGATTATAGTTCAACTTTCCTATCCTATCCCTATCCTGTCCTGTAACCCTGAGGTCGTAGGGGCACCACAGATGATCGTTTAACCAGCATACTCCATCTTTCTCTGTCCTCAGCAGCCCTGATGGCTGTTCAACTTTAAATTGTTATATTATATGTTTGTGTACATGCGTGAGAATGATTGTATGGTCTAAAATCACATATGTGAAAAGACGTTAAAATAAATTATTGAATTGAATTATTGAATTGAGCCACCCACCCAAGGCTAGTCTAACCAAGAAAATCAAGGTAGACAATTTCTCTCCCCAACCTCAACCAGTCGCCTCTCTTTCCGCTACATTTAAGTGTCTAAAAACTCAACACTTCCTCAGTAATGAATAACTCAACCAACCCTGTCTGTGAAATGTTGTTATCAATATGATTTGGTATGGTAAATACACAACATCATTCAGCCACTGCTGATAGAAACCATCCGGTACTTGTCCAATACTTTCATCACATGAAACACTGGATACTCCACTAATGTCAGAAAAACCTCTTGTTCTTCCCCATCAGATTCACCCCCAAGCCTAGCTGTCACTTTGCCTACATTAAAACCATGTAATGACTCATCATTACAGCCTATGAAAGGTTCATGAAAGAGGTCTTTGTCGCCCAACTAAACCATTTGGAGACCAAACAGACTTGATCCCAGCATCCTTTCCATTGAGAATACAGCAGTAGAAATAGCTCAGGGAGTAACGCTGCCTCATTGCCAATATTCAAAGTAATGTTCGTGTTATGTTGAGACGCTCATGATGGTGCGTGTGAAATGCGCACCATATGATGTGTGACGCGCGCGCGATAGATCTGTTCGTTTTGTTTTGCAGCGCATGCAGTAATAGAGTGTATTTGTCTTTGATTTGATTTTGCGTTGTTATTAGTAGAGGCTTTGTGTAACGTTGGTGTTTTTAGTTGGTCGATATTATTTGAGAATTTTCGAGAATTGGTTGTTTACTATCGATCGAAGCGTATGGATTGTTCTGTTGGTAACCATGGAAGCTTCCATTCCAAATGAGGTTGTATGACGTAAGTCACGTGATGATGAAATTAATTTTGATTGGTTGTGGAGTTTCATGTAGGATATTCTTGTTTGTTCCCGAGTATGTAGAAACTATATAAGCGCCTCACTGTTAAAAAAGGGTTGTTGTTGATAGTGAGTTGGAAAGTAAAATTTGAGAGTGGAAAAGCGATTGAGCGATTGTATGCAGTTGTTGAAGTGTGCTGAATAAAAGTGGAAAACTTCATACGTCGA
The DNA here is from genome assembly GCA_036898135.1 of Oncomelania hupensis. Lineage (NCBI taxonomy): Eukaryota > Metazoa > Mollusca > Gastropoda > Littorinimorpha > Pomatiopsidae > Oncomelania > Oncomelania hupensis. The sequence goes on from CM072522.1 coordinate 32,842,996, forward strand.
CTTTGTGACTTGTATGCTGATTGAACGGGTTGCGTGGATAAACGAATCTGAGCTACACTCATCAGTACTTCAGCATTGGGGCTGAATCCACTACTGATAGAAAACGCCACCATCAAACGAGTGTAACAGTTCGGTGGTAACCTAGCAAAAGAGCTTGTGTACTTCGGCTCCAAACAAGAGCACCCAGTGCTGGCGGCGTTTGTCAACTACCATAGCTGCCAACATTTTGCGTATGGCACCTACAGTGTACTAAAGGTTAAAACAACTACCAGTACATTTTAATTACAGAACAACATGGTTCATGTGCTGAAGATTTGTAAAAGAGACAACAAGCTGGATTATTACCTCAGACTTGATTGGAAGTACTTCGATATATTTCTCCGTCTTCACCCACACCGTCTTGGTTTCCAATGGGCCAGTGCTTTCTGTAACAAAGAAATCAGAAATATATCATGGATGAGAGGAAGATAGTAGAGCACAGTTGGTTGTGGTTCAAACCCAGCAGAAGATAACATATGTGACTTTGATACAATTCTTTTCAGGGCACCAAGTGTTTTCTGTGGGTACTTCAGTTTCTTTCCTCCATTCAATAATGGTATTGGATTCAGTCAATCAATTTTTTTTAAAAAATCCCCAATTAAAACTTTTATTTCCTTTCAGTCTTTTAAACGCCACTTTCCTTTACACCACATGATTGAGAGGTGAATATCTGCTTGTTGTGTTTGGAGGAGTGTTTGTAGCATGTCAGCACGTATGATGGTTACAGATCACCATGCTTTGAGTCTGCATTAGGAATAAGGCACATTTAGCATCCATTATTATACTATTATCATTACTATCATTATTATTATTATTATTATATTTGATGGTATGGCCACGTCACCAGATCATCAGGCCTTGCAAAGACTATTCTGCAAGGCACAGTGCAAGGATGTAGAAGAAGAGGGAGACCGAAAAAGAGGTGGGAGGACAACATCCGAGAATGGACTGGTTTGACACTGAGTGAAGCCATCAGGGCTGCTGAGGACAGAGAAAGATGGAGTTTGCTGGTTAAACGATCATCTGTGGTGCCCCTACGACCTCCGGGTTACAAACAGGATAGGATAGGATAGGATTATATTTGTTAATCATAAAATTAAAGTGCAATTTTTATCACCCCAAGTCTGGATTACAATGGCGTTCACACCAGTACAAATTCTCACCCATAAAAAAATACTACTATACTTACTGTATCGCTCTGTGCCACTGTCAGGCTCTGTCGTAACTTTAGAGAACTCTGGGTCATATGGTTCCATCATGTCACAGTCAGGTTCTGTTTTCACTTTAGACAACTCTGAGTCATGTGGCTCCATCATGTCACTGTCAGGTGCTGTGTTACTTTCAGATTCTTCCTTCATCTCTAACTTGCTGCCAGTCATATCTGCTGTGCCTCTGACAATCTGTTCACTGTCGGTGTGATAAACATGCTGGCTTTCTCTTCCTGCAATTGCTAAACAAACCAACAGCTTTCATGTCAATTTTTCTGGCAGCAAGCAAAGTGACAAATGGAAGAACCATCATGTTAGAAACTAAATCTTTTCCTCTTGTTACATTGGAGACGCGTGCGATGGTAGGCTTATGTATGAAATGCGTGATATAGTAGGCTTGCGTGTGTGACACGCGCTATAGATCAGATCGTTTTATTTTGCAACGCATGCAATAATAGAGTGTATTTACCTTTGATTTGATTTTGCGTTGTTATTAGAAGAAGCTTTGTTTAACGTTGGTAATTTTAGTTGGTCGATATTATTTGAGAATTTTATAGAGTCGGTTGTTTACTATCGATCGAAGCGTATGGATAATTCTAGTGGTAACTATAGAAGCTTCCATCCCAAATAAGGTTGTATGAGACAGTGATGATGAAATTACTTTTGATTGGTTGTGGTGTTTCATGCAGGGGTATTCTCACTTGTTCTGGAGTATGTAGAGACTATAAGTGCCGCACTGTTTCAAAATAAGAGAGTTGAAAGTAGAGATAATTGTTGTATTAGAGTTGAGAAAGTTGTAAAAAGGTGGAAAGTTGATAGTTGAGAATTGTAGAGTGAAAAAGGCGATTGAGCGATTGTATGCGGTTGTTGAGGTATGCTGAATAAAACTATTAAAAGTGGAAAACTTCAAACGACGACTCCTGCCTTGTTGATGATTGAACGGGTTGCGTGGATAAACGAATCTGAGTTACACCTATCAGGATTTCAAGCATCGGGGCTGAATCAACTACTGATAGAGAAAAAAACAACATCGAGTGTAACACCTCTCAACTCAAAAATGGTCGGTGACACAGTCTATGAACCTCCACTGTGTAAGCAAAGGTGCTGAAAGCACTGGTCACCTTGGTACTTAACAAATGCTAATAAAAGTAATCATATAATTTTTTTAATAAATAAATAAAATAAAATTTAAAAATTTAGAATAATAATAATAATAAAAATACTAATACTAATAATAATAATACCAAGTGATGACAGGCCAAGTGTAACAAAAAATAAAATACAGGCCTAATCAAAGCAAGAAAATTCAAGACAATTATTAGTCAAACGTACGGTTAGTAACAAGTAGTCAAATTCATGTGCAGCAAATTCATAGGGCTGACTAATGTAGAAATTAGCTTTTCTTCACAGATGCCACGAAATTGTTATAAAATGTACTTTAGTTAAGTACAAATTTACAGAATATCAGAGCTGTTAATAAGATCAATCACGTTTAAAAGCAAAGAATACTGGTCCCTCTGTTCAAAGCTCTTGTTCGTCCCATATTTGAATACAAAAATATCGTACGGGGTCCTAAGTTAAAAAAACGTACCAACAAGATTAAAGCTGTACAAAGAAATTTCACAGTGCATCTTAGTGCTAAGTTATGAGGATAGGCTGTTACACTCGTTTGATGTTAGTGTTTTCTATCAGTAATTGATTCAGCCCCGATGCATGAATTCCTGATAGGTGTAACTCAGATTCGTTTATCCACGCAACCCGTTCAATCAGCATACAAGTCACAGAGTCGACGTATTAAGTTTTCCACTTTTATTCAGCACACATCAACAACTGCATACAATCGCTCAATCACTTTTCCACTCTCAACTTTTACTTTCCAACTCACTATCAACAGCACCCTTTTGAAACAGTGCGGCACTATATATATACCGTCTCTCTAAACTCCAGAAAGAGCGAGAAACCCTCCCCCAACGTGACACACCTCAACCAATCAGAATTAATTTCATCATCACTGTTTTACGTCATACAACCTTTCTTTCTGTCAAAAGAATGTTCTCAAATATCCCGAAACTTCGATCGATAGTAAACAAGCAGATCTAGAGAATTCTCCAATAATATCGACTAACGAAAATTATCAACGTTATACAAAGCTTCTTCTAACAACAATGCAAACTCAAATCAAAGGTAAATACACTCTATTATTGCATGCTTTGCAAAATAAAACGAACAGATCTATTGCGCGCGCTTCACACATAATCGTGCGCATTTCACACGCACCATCATGCGCGTTTCAACGTAACATAGGCTAAAGTGCCTTCGGCTTCCGAGCTTTGAGTATACACATCTAAGAGACATGAATCATGATTGAGGTGTTTAGAACATATATGTATGACCCCAATATCACAAGGTCCCCAGTATGTAGGGTTGAAAGTGCTACAACCCAAGATCATGAATATAAATTAATATTTTTTTAAAAAGGCAGTTCATACTAGTTTATATTTTTTATCAGCACTTTTTCACTAACAGAGCAAACACATGGAACAGTCTGCCCAAAGGATTGTATCACAGTTGGTACCACAAATGCATTTAAAAACGAAGTGACTATTGGCAATCGATTGTCTTTAGGTTTCAAACCCTATTGGCAATCGGCGCGTGCTATAAATAGCCTAGGCAATGGCAATCGAAACCCTATTGGCAATCGGCGCGTGCTATAAATAGCCTAGGCAATCGGCGGATGTAGAATCTCACGGAATTGAGGTTGTCTTTCCTTTCGACGTTCATTCCAAAATGGCTGCCATCCAAGAAGGATCGACGTTTGCGTCCTATTTTGAATTTTAAAAAGCCCTAAAACAGGTAGAACGCGATGATGGAGTGCTATTTGAATAAATATGAATAAAAGAAAGTGATTTCTCTCAAATTTCTATCAATTTAAAACATGTAAACATAATTATGAAATAAAATACATATTTTTACAAAATGCAGAAAGAAAACCAGTATTAAAAATTAATAAATAAATAAATAAATAATAATAATAATAATAACAATAATAATAATAAAAATAATAATAATAATAATAGGCCTAAGAAATAAATAAATAAATAAAATAAAAAAAGCAAAATAAAATCTAAGAAAATTGTAGTATATATCTAGTAGTAGTGTTAATAATAATAATATTGTTCTTTTTCTGTTGTTGTTGTTGTTAATATTAATAATTTTAATTCCTTAATATTACTTTTCTAACAAGAAAATCCAAATAAAACACACAAACATAATTTTTAAACAAAATAAAGTAATATTTAAATAAATTCTGCTGAAAGAAAAACAGTATACAAAGTAGTAGTAGTAGTAGTAGCAGCAGTAGTAATAGTAGTAGTAGTAGTAGTAGTAGTAGTAGTAGTAGTAGTAGTAGAGGCTGTAGCATGCAAACGAGATGCAGTGGCCACTCCAGCTTAATTAATTATGCATTGTATTTTTGTGCGTTTTCTAACCACAAGGGAGGTAAATTCAGTGAGTGGTGACGTAATCGAGTGGGAATAACCGTTGTTTACTTTTATTTCACACACATCTCTGGCTACTGAATAGGCCTACTATCTGCAACACGTGATCTAAGTAGAATACAACAGTATTCTGACTGCACAGGAGCCTCGATTGCCAATAGCGTTGGAAACCTAAAGGCAATCGATTGCCAATAGCGTTGAAAACCTAAAGGCAATCGATTGCCAATAGGCGCTCCCATTTAAAAATGGCCTAGATAAGTGACAGTGTACTCCACTGCACTTGGCTGGAGAGTCCCTTAGTCCTTACCCCATCTCCCTGTGGTAGGCAAAATTCATCAGACAACAGATGTCTGAAAGCCTGCCCGTGTGACAAGTAACACATGTGCTCTTTAATGCAGGTCTATCTAGAGGGCAAAAGACAGACAGCCTACGATGCCATAAACAAAGTAGCACTCTTCAGTTAATCCTTACTCCTTCAGATGAGAGTATAAACCACGGTCTAGTCTGTGCACGCACGTATTCCATCGCATGGACCTTAAAGATTCTGACGCTCATGTCCTAGACTGGTGAGTGCCGGCCACACAAATACTCCCAGCATGCACAAGGTCCCTTCTCCCCAGTCGCACAGGATTGTGCTCAGTTGTCTGGGTGTTAGTCTATGCGCCTAAAGGCTGCAAGTGGCTTGAGTTAGATCCTGTATAACTTATATACAAGCCAGCTCACTGAGCATTCCACAACGGATGGAGACACGCGCGTTATAAATCATCATCATCATCACCATCATCAATTCTTCATCATTTCATGTGCAGTGTCAACTCACCTTGTGCATGCCACGCTTGCAATGCCATCCAGTATCCCACTGGTTCTTCAGCAATGTCAATCTCCAACTTCACCTCAGACAGCACATGACTGTCTTCGTCTTCCATCACAGAGCAAAGACCAATGTCATCAACATTCATCATGAATATCGTGTATTCATCAACGAACAACAGCAGATTCAGAACAAGGGAAATAACAAATAACGGAAGGTTGTTCAAAAACGAATTCCAAACATCTTATTACAAAATTTTCAGGAGCAAAGAAATAAAAACAATTGTATTGTAAATGTATTCATTATTACTTGTAAATAATTCACAGAAAGTGAAGTCAAAGGCAACAATTGATACTTTTTTGTGTTTTTAATGTGTTAAGGCTAGACTATAAAAGAAGTAGAAAAAATAAATCCTATAAAGACACGAATATACACGAGAAGAGACGAACATTATTATCCATGCCATTTATCTTGAATCTCGAATGTTAAAGGCCCTCAGACCTATTAACCGGTCATCATCAAATATAACACAGCTTTCTTATATAGCATAAATGGCATTATTTTAAAGCAAGCTGGGGTTTGGGGCTGACCATCAGCAATTACAATGTTGATGATGTTGATGTACATATATAACGTGCATGTCTCCATCCAATATACAATGCTCAGTGCGCGATTAGGAGAGATTAAAAAAAAAAAAAAACACAGGAAAGATAAAGTCAGTTGTGGGAATGGGTGGGTGGAGGCGGACAGCAGATTCTGAAGTAAGAGAGTTGCTTGGTTCACCAAGTCACTACAATGTAAACAAATGAGTCTTCTCATGAAACACTCATCACAGTCTGCCTTTTTTTTTTGTTGACAGTCTGCAGGTAGCCTATTCCATGACTCGGGCACTGCATTTTGTAGGTATCATGCACCAGATCTCTTTTTGTTTGTCTCAGGTGAAAACAGGACTGGGAAGAAGAGCGAAGCTGACGAGATGGCTCATACATATATACTAGAAGCCAACTCAGACAGGTTTCTTGGAGCAGTCTTGTGCACACATGCGAAGCAATGTCCTTGGGTTATGCTTGAAAGGGGGTCTGGGATGTACATAGAGTGGTTGTTTCTCCAGTGCTGGTCGAAATGGTTTTTGCAGCTGTTTACAGAGGGTGCATTGACAACCTGATCAGGAAGGCTTTTATTATTCTTATTCTCATCATCATCATTATCAACACCATCATCGAAATCATCATTTCTATTCTGACCATCATTATCACTACTACATATATCTATATTAATTTTATGAGATCACAGAAATAACTCTTTCTTCTACATGTTCTTTCTTACTTCCTATTTCTTTCTCAATTAGTGTTTGAATGTCCTCCAATGGAGCCCACCTTACAATGATTACGTTAAGAGGCAGACAAACTGTATTTTAAGCAGCACTGCAAAGAGCTGAATCAGGACCACAAAATCAAGACCACAACTTGGCTGAAAGAGGACACCCCTAATTTGCATAAAAGGTCTGCCGAAACAACCCTAGTGATAACACTGAAGGCACTCCACCAACCGGTCACTGTACAATAAAGACATAGCACGCAGGGGACGCTGAGGCTATACTCAAATTTATCGAACCCCGGTTTACAAAAACAAAATAGAATACAAACAACATTATAAAATATCAACAAAACACATACCTATAAAATGCCTGGGAAGCCCCATTGACCATTTGGCAGAAAGCGTCCAACATTCCCAAGCTGATCCAACAAACCTCACACACAGATGAGGAATTTTGTCCCGGAAGAGATTTCAATAAAAAAAGGTAGGTGACTGGTCTAGCGAAGAAGAAGATAGTATAGTAGGTTGATAGAACAGAGTATAAATGAGAAAGAACAAAGGAGAAAGAACGTGACAGTGGGAATTTAAAGCACTACATTTCCAGAAAGTGGGGATACTATTTATACAGAAATCCCCGGCACCTCCACGGGGGGAACACTTCAGCATTCTAAACCACAGTCTTTATCCTTTGGAAAATGTTAATTACAACGCAGGCAGGCAAATATTTTGACTTTGTTTATTCTTAACAGAGTGTACACTTAGTGCTTACAGCAACACATAACAAAAGAATCACACATTTGAAGTGTCATTTCATAATGATAAGAATTGTTACTTACATAAGAACAAATAATAACATTGTTGAAATATTAACAGAAATGCACATTAAGAGATCTATATGGGTCAAAGAAAGCATACGCCAATGAACACCTCAATCTACCGTGTATTTTTGTTTTAAATAATGTTTTACTTGTTCTTGGATTGCAAGCCATTTACCTATACAAATCTTCAACTGTCACCATTTTGGCACTAAAGGCCATGTTTTTTCTATATTCGCTATTGCCATTTTACCTCATCACAGCCTTCTTTTAGAACCAGAATCAGACTCTTCATTGTCTTCATAACGATACAAGGACATTTGGGTGTGCGGCATACATATCAACACATCCTCCCCGTTGGGCTGCCGGGGGGTTCAGTATAAATAGTATCCCCACTTTCTGGAAATGTAGTGCTTTAATTTCCACTGTCGCTGTCTTTCTCATTTGTTCTTTCTCATTCCTACTCTGTTCTATCAATCTGCTATACTATTTTCTTCTTCGCTAGACCTGTCACCTACCATTTTTTCTTGAAAACTCTTCCGGGACAAAACTCCTCATTTGTGTGTGAGATCTGTTGTTTCAGCTTGGGAATATTGGACGCTTTCTGCCAGGTTACATTACATTACATGATTATTGATTTAGGTCCAGCGGACTCTTTTGAGCCAAATCAGGACCGGACAACCCCTGGTCCACATAAAAGATCTGCTGAAACAACCCTAGTGGTAAAACTTAAAGCTCTCCACCAGCCAGTCACTTTACAATAAAGACATCCCACGCAGGGGACGCTGAGGCTGTACTCTAATTTATCGAACCCCCGTTTATAAAAACAAAATAGAATACAAACATCATTATAAACTATCAACAAAAAAACATATAAAATGCCTACATTGCTAAATAATAACATCATAGGAAGCCATAGTGACCACCTGACAGAAAGTGTCCAATATTCCCAAGCTGATCCAACAGACCTCATACACAAATAAGGAGCCTTGTCCCAGAAGAGTTTTCAAAAAAAAGAGTAAGGTGACTGGTCTAGCGAAGAAGAAGATAGTATAGCAGATTGATAGAACAGAGCAGGACTGAGAAAGAGCAAATGAGAAAGACAGCAACAGTGGGAATTTAAAGCACTAAAGTTCCAGAAAGTGGGGATACTATTTATAATGAAACCCCCGGTACCCTCATGAGGGGAATGGGGGAGAGGAACGAGGGAGAAAAAGGGACATTAAAAGATTTTATATCCTACTCCAAGGCAACTGGCTAAAACTCTATGTAAAGACAATTACAAAGGAAAGTATAATAACATTGGTACCCAAGTTGACAATTATTATGAAATAGAGCAAATAAATACATAACTATTAACACTAAATCTTTAAACAAACTTATTACATTAAATTAAATTAATCCAGTTTTGTCCAATGCTTTTGGAATGTAATTCTGGAACACTGCAGATCTCTATATTAGCTCATGTAGCTGTAACAAGTGTGAAGTAGTCATAGTAAAGGCATCTGATGAGCATTAACTCCAAAGGTCAGGTTTTATCTACATTCTTCACATTCATACCTACAGAAACTAAATCATCACAAGTCTTTACGTGTACCACCAATCCTTGAAAAAAGGAAGCTAATACTATAGTAGGGTGTCTCTTTTGGTTGTCTCCTTTACAATCCATGGTCAAATGTTACACGTGAAATAAATTGGCCTCACAAAAAGTCCCACCATCATAGCCCAAGTGGTAGAGTGTCCGCCTGCCACACTGATGACCCAGGTTGGAATCCCATGGTGGGACAAAATAAAAAGCGGATATTTGTCACTGTCCATTTTAAATGTATGATTGTTCTGGTGGTAGATAGATATTCAGTGCTTATAGGGTCCAACGGACTGCCAAGAGCCCAATCAGGACCACTGTTCTGGTGGTAGATAGATATTCAGTGCTTATAGAGTCCAACGCACTGCCAAGAGCCCAATCAGGACCACTGTTCTGGTGGTTCAGTGTTGATTTTGGTCCTTACCCCTTGTTGCCATATCTCCAATCAAGGGTGTATACATTAAACCTTAATGTTCATTCAATATTCACTGACAGCATTCAAAATATTACAAACATTTTCCCCTCAAGCTAATCTTACTCTAAGCTTCTTCAAGTACTCAATTGGAACACAAGCATTATTGCACAGACACCATTTGTCTTTTCTGTTTGTACCAACATATGTTTGCAAGCTTGAATAAAGGCTAAATATTACAAATATCCCAAATAAGTTTTCCATTCTGTATGTATCAACATGTTGGTTCAAATCACCAGCCGAAGTAAAATCTTTATTACAAACATTACACATGTGACTTTTTTTTACAATATGCTCAAGCTAATGTCTTTTCAAATATCTCATCTTTGTGAAAGTATTAATACAAAAAGTACACTCCAATTTTCTTTCCTGCATGTATAAGCTTATGTGTCTTCAATAGGCCAGCTTGAGTGAAAGCTTTGTTACAAACATCACACACATGGTTTTTCTCACCTGTATGTAACAACTTGTGTATCTTCAAACTGCCAGCCTGAGTGAAAGCTTTATTACAAACATCACACACATGATTTCTCTCTCCTGTATGTCTAAGTTTATGTTTCTTTAAATCACCAGCCTGAGTGAAAGCTTTATTACAAACATCACACACATGATTTCTCTCTCCTGTATGTCTAAGTTTGTGTTTCTTTAAATCACCAGCCTGAGTGAAAGCTTTATTACAAACATCACACACATGTTTTTTCTCACCCGTGTGTAAGTGTTTATGTACACTCAATTGGCTAGACCAAAGAAAAGATTTGTTACAAACGTCACACACATGAGTTTTCTCCCCTGTATGTGCAAGCTTATGTGCCTTCAAACTGCTAGCTGTGGTGAAACTTTTACTACAAACATCACACACGATTTTTCATTCCTGAGTGTGTAAATTTATGTTGTTTCAAATGGATGGCCTGAGTGAAAGCTTTATTACAAACATCACACACATGATTTCTCTCTCCTGTATGTGTAAGTTTATGTAGTTTTAAACTGCCAGCCTGAGTGAAAGCTTTATTACAAACATCACACACATGTTTTTTCTCACCCGTGTGTAAGTGTTTATGTACACTCAATTGGCTAGACCAAAGAAAAGATTTGTTACAAACGTCACACACATGAGTTTTCTCCCCTGTATGTGCAAGCTTATGTGCCTTCAAACTGCTTGCCACTGTGAAACTTTTACTACAAACATCACACACATGATTTTTCATTCCTGAGTGTGTAAATTTATGATGTTTCAAATAAATGGCCCGAGTGAAAGCTTTATTACAAACATCACACACATGATTTCTCTCTCCTGTATGTTTAAGTTTGTGTTTCTTTAAATCATAAGCCTGAGTGAAAGCTTCATTACAAACATCACACACATGTTTTTTCTCACCCGTGTGTAAGTGTTTATGTACCCTCAATTGGCTAGACCAAAGAAAAGATTTGTTACAAACGTCACACACATGAGTTTTCTCCCCTGTATGTGCAAGCTTATGTGCCTTCAAACTGCTAGCCACGGTAAAACTTTTACTACAAACATCACACACATGATTTTTCATTCCTGTGTGTGTAAATTTGTGTTGCTTCAAATAATTAGCCAGAGTGAAACCTTTATTACAAACATCACACACATGATTTCTCTGTCCCGTATGTGTAAACTTATGCTGTTTCAAATGGATAGCCTGAATAAAAGCTTTTTTACAAACATCACAAACATGATTTCTCTCTCCTGTATGTGTAAGTTTATGTACTTTCAAACTGCTTGCCTGAGTGAAAGCTTTAGTACAAAATTCACACACATGAGTCTTCTCTCCTGTGTGTATCAACTTGTGTTGCTTAAAAAGTGACGAAGTAGCAAATGATTTCTGACAAACATCACACACATGTCTCTTTTGATCTTCTGTCTTTTGCCACCGTTCTTTCTTGGTTCCTCTCTCTTGATCTCTGACATTGACATCACTGTGACAAGTGCCTGAGGCAGAAGAGAAATTGACAGTTGAGGAACGTGTTGCTGTGGGGTTGACAGGAATCAATGGACTGTCTGGTTGTGTAGGACATGCAGTTGGTATCTGCACAAACAAGACTGACAATGTACAGGATGGCCAGTAAGCCTGTATTCATCCATGTACCTTATATATATCCACTGTATCTATCTGCTGGCCCTCATTCTTGCTGTATAATATTATTTTCCAACACCATGTTCTATGAGACATTTTCACCAATATAGAAACACACATACACAAATTATAATACATGTATAACTGATCATTACAATAACCTGCACACGGACTATAAAAGGGGTCCAAAGATGAAAAATGAAATCGCCATTGTTACTTTCTACTTCATAACTAAGAAAGTGGAGCTGAAGACTAACTACAGTCAGGAGTGTAATGAACATTTCATAAATTACCAGACTTCATCAATATGCATCTGACACTTGTAACTCACTTTACATCATTCTTATATAGCGCTTTTTCAGTTTAAGAACTGCTCAAGGTGCAGATTGATGCAGGATCCAACTCATTAAAGGAGGACATTGTACTTTGATCTTGTGACGACATGAGTTTTCAGCGCATGCTAGAGGTAGTTACATATTGTGCAAAGTTGCACATCTCTAGTGATACAGTGTACAACGTTGTAAGTTGTATCGGCAGTTTTTCCTACTGCGTATGTAAGATAAGTATGTATGATTTTCACGTGATTAACGCATAGTGGATAATGCATAGCGGGAGAAAGGGTTACTGAGCTGGAAAAGCTGGTACACTCTACATTCTTCACATTCATACCTACATAAACTAACTCATCACAAGTCTTTACTTGTACCACCAATCCTTTAAAAAAGGAAGCTAATACTATAGTAGGGTGTCTGTTTTGGTTGTCTCCTTTACAATCCATGGTCAAATGTTACACGTGAAATAAATTGCGTTGTGGCCAAGTGGGCTAAGGCGGGACTAACTTGCCTTGTCCACAAGCCAGAAACCAATGGGCAACGTCTCGGGGGTTTTATCCGGGGCTCCCCCAGCAAAAATTTCAAAAATTCACAATTAATGTTAGGTAGGTAGGGTTTGGGCGTGCCACTACGCCTTCCCTGGGGGAGGCGGCCCAGAGTTTCTCGATAGAAAGGGATAATAAACTGCAGCGAAAAAAATAATTAAAAAAATTGGCCTCACAAAAAGTCCCACCACCGTAGCCCAAGTGGTAGAGTGTCCGCCTGCCACACCGATGACCCAGGTTGGAATCCCATGGTGGAACAAAATAAAAAGCGGATATTTTTCACTGTCCATTTTAAATGTATGATTGTTCTGGTGATAGATAGATATTCAGTGCTTATAGAGTCCAACGGACTGCCAAGAGCCCAATCAGGACCACTGTTCTGGTGGTTCTGTGTTGATTTTGGTCCTTACCCCTTGTTGCCATATCTCCAATCAAGGGTGTACACATTAAACCTTAATGTTCATTCAATATTCACTGCGCGGGGGGGGGGGGGGGGGGGGGGGGGGGGGGGGGGGGGGGGGGGGGGGGGGGGGGGGGTTTTATGCTTATGGATTGGCTTTTTTTAGGGTGTAGTTTTTTACTATGTTATGTGTGTTTCGGTTTGTTGTTATTTTTTTTGTGTTTTGGGGGACTTATGGGGGGAGGGGGGGGGGAGGAGGGGGGGGGGGGGGGGGGGGGGGGGGGGGGTGTGGGAGGTTTGAGGTGGTTGAGAGGGGGGGGGTGGGGGGGGGGGGGGGGGGGGGGGGGGGGGGGGGGGGGGGGGGGGGAGATGGAGATTGTTTGGATGTGGTTATGAGGTTAGGTGTAGGGGGGGGGGAGGTTATAATTTTGTAGGGTAATTGTGTAGAGAACACTAAAATTGTTTATTATTAATGATAGTGGATTATTGGATTAAGTTGTAAAATACATTTTGTATGTTTACCACTTTCTGTATGTATCAACATGTTGGTTCAAATCACCAGCTGAAGTAAAATCTTTATTACAAACATTACACATGTGACTTTTTTTTTACAATATGTGCAAGCTAATGTCTTTTCTGGTGGTATGGCCACGTCACCAGATCATCAGGCCTTGCAAAGACCATTCTGCAAGGCACAGTGCAAGGAGGTAGAAGAAGGGGGAGACCGAAAAAGAGGTGGGAGGACAACATTCGAGAATGGACTGGCTTGACACTGAGCGAAGCCATGAGGGCTGCTGAGGACAGAGAAAGATGGAGTATGCTGGTTAAACGATCATCTGTGGTGCCCCTACGACCTTCGGGTTATGGGACAGGATAGGATAGGATAGGATAGGAATGTCTTTTCAAATATCTAATCTTTGTGAAAGTATTAATACAAAAAGTACACTCGATTTTTCTTTTCTGCATGTATAAGCTTATGTGTCTTCAATTGGCCAGCTTGAGTGAAAGCTTTGTTACAAACATCACACACATGGTTTTTCTCACCTGTATGTAACAACTTGTGTATCTTCAAACTGCCAGCCTGAGTGAAAGCTTTATTACAAACATCACACACATGTTTTTTCTCACCTGTATGTAACAACTTGTGTATCTTCAAACTGCCAGCCTGAGTGAAAGCTTTATTACAAACATCACACACATGTTTTTTCTCACCCGTGTGTAAGTGTTTATGTACACTCAATTGGCTAGACCAAAGAAAAGATTTGTTACAAACGTCACACACATGAGTTTTCTCCCCTGTATGTGCAAGCTTATGTGCCTTCAAACTGCTAGCCAAGGTGAAACGTTTACTACAAACATCACACACATGATTTTTCTCTCCTGTGTGTGTAAATTTATGTTGTTTCAAATGGATGGCCTGAGTGAAAGCTTTATTACAAACATCACACACATGATTTCTCTCTCCTGTATGTCTAAGTTTGTGTTTTGTCTTGTCTTGTTTTTTTTATACGTGTATCCGTGTGTCACAGGCCGAGAACTAAAAGGTGAGTGTGAACCCTGTAATTCATTTCCTTAGTGGCTATGCACTCCGGGCTTGCGTACGTGAATGAATGATGGTGAATGAGGGGCAAAGGGATGTATTTTGATAAATAGTAGTTTATTGATTTCTATTCGATTTTCATATGATTTTCTTGGTGAAATGTGTAGAATGAATAATGCTGTTGATGTTGCCAAAATGGGGTCAAGGGGATGAGGAAGTAGGCATGTTTAAGAGAGAGAGAGAGGGGTGATGAATGTGAAGGAAGGGAGATAATGTACTGTAACGTGGGGAGGGATGATAAAGATGGAGATGAAGATGAGATGAATCGGGATTGTGTGACTGGAAGTGCAATTGTAATAATTATGTATATTTATATAAACAACAATGTTTTATGGAAGAAATATAAATTATTAGAATTAAGAATTGTATTTATTGAGATACATGTATTAACAGGTCAAGATGGCGGACGGCGGAAGGAGTATTTGTTATGTAGTGTTTACGTTTTGAGGATGAACTAGTGAGACAATTTATTTGTTTAATAGATTGGGCCTATCTGGATATCACTATTGTTCTAATTCTACGGTATTTCTACGGTATTACTGCGGTACTACTGTTCCACGTGTACTTAAGCCTGTGCCTTTGCCACTGTGATGTGTGGACGTTGCCAGGCATTGCCGCCACCACCGCCACGTCTTTCCTTTGTCGTGGGCGCCGCTGCTGGGTGTGGTCCCCCATCAACGCCAGGACTCCGACTTGCCCTGGTACTTCGGACGACCGGGAGCTTTCAATCAGGGTTTACAGGATACCAGCCACATCGCACAGACACACACACACAGATTTGCATTTCACGCACATAAAACATATCTCCATCTTCAGTATTTCGTGTGAATTACTTCAATTATCTGTGTGATCAACTGCTATAGTTTATTCTGAGCTCAGTTAAGAACAGTTAAGTTACGAACGGTGACACTGAATTACAAGTTAGTTTATTCAATACAATTGAATTTCTAAGATTTGCTGATTTGTTTACTCAGCTTGGAATTGTAGTTATAAAAAATTTAATTGATTGTTGCTATTGTTGCATATTGTTGTGGGCATTTTGTTTGTGTACAGTTTGGAGTTTCAGGTTAGACAAGGGAGGTAATTGTTCGGTAGATGCTGGGTTGTGGGTCTAGATAGGGGTTGAGGATGCAGAATGTGATCAAACCATGTAACAAGCTGTAAAAAAATTAAACAATCCAAAAAACCTTCGATGTGTAAGCCCCTTTCACACCGGGTGTCCTGGTTTCTCTCCTAGCAAGGAAAACCTGACGACAACAAAATCCCCTTCCGCTCTCTACTATATAAATGGAAAAAGGGAAATAATAATGCGCATCCCCCTTGCCTCAAAGAGAGAACCCCAAAAGCACACCACGCAGGTTCGTCAGGAAGGCTTTAGGGCTCACAAGAGATGTGGTTTAATAAAAATCAGTTCTGACACCATCTCCGACAAACCGATCTTTCCATAGGTATAGGCTCGCCGAGACATCCAAATCCACAAACCAAAGACAACACATCCCGCCCACAGCAGAGAGAATGCATTTTAAAAAATTACTAGGATGGATGCCTCCCTCACCACAACCTAAGGAAACAAAGGTCTGTCAGAGAAAAATTTATTTACCCTCAATATTCAATGTTATGCGTAAAATATACTGTTAATTTTATTAAGAAATGTTATTTGTATAAATTATAAAAGTTTAGTTGAGTTGCATGTGATGAAAATGCAATGTTTAGTTTCAAATAGAAATAGAATCAGAATTTTATGTTATACTAAACAATTAGAGTAATTAGAAAGAAAAAGAACTACTAAACTAAACACAAATTTATTTAAACAACACACTTCACAAAAACATTTCATACAAACAAGATCACACAAAAAATGATGGGGAAATAAAAAAGCAATTTATTTTCTTCTAGATCCTTGGGGTTTGTTTTTGGGTTTTGCTCACAGTCATGAAAAATTTTAACAGTTCAGTTCAGTGGTTAGATTAACGTCCCCGGACACAGTGCGTATAGGCAGTTCAGTTCAGTTCAGTGGTTAGTTAGTTAGTTCAGTTCAGTTCAGTGGTTAATAGTAAAATTTACGTCCCCGGACACATTAAGCGTATAGGAGACGGGTGAACCACCAACCATTCTCAGTGGTTTCGTTTCGTTTAGATAAATTAAAGTCCCACGTCACAATAGCGAATATCGGTTCGGGATTAGATTAACGTCACCAATACCAAAGCGTAAAGGGGACGAACAATAGCGAATATTTTATTTTATTTAATCAGTTTATAGTCCCCTCTCTTCCCGATAAGGATTTTCAGAGAGGAGACTTATAGCGAATATAGCGAATATATATATATATATATATATTTTTTTTTTTTTTTAAATCAGTTTATAGTCCCCTCTCTTCCCGGTAAGGATTTTAGTTGTCTTTCTTTTTTAAATAGTTATTGTTACATAAAAGATATTTAATTCAAGAAAATGTCATAGTATAAAATTTATAATTATTTAAGTTCTATTAAATATTTCATTCTATAATTGTAACGAAATAATAATAGGTTACAGATTTCAGGTTGTTGCATATTTTCTAAGGTTATTTAAAAAAAAATATATTATTTAGGTTAATACGTATAGAAAAGAAAATCCTTGGTATTTTTGTCAAAAACCAAAAATGTTGAAACGATATAGATTCAAAACATTATTACCAGCCTACCACAGAGAATCAGCCCTAGTAAAATAAAATATTTTAAAGTCACAGAACACAGAGAATCAAGTATTCAAATCCATTCATAACTTTCGAGAATAATCTTCAGAATTTGGAAATTTCATATTTTCGTAATAAAATATCTACCAATGTAGGTGAATTTAGTTAAAAATTTTCTTCTTTACGTGGACTTATTGTGCTATTGTAATTTTAAAGTTCCAAAAAGGCAGAAAATAGTGTTGAAAAGAAGGAGAAAAAAAAAACTAAGTCCACGGACGCCTAAAACCTAACAAAATTTACTTTCAAATTCAAGATGTCATCTTCTTTGATCAAAATCAGCGTACGAGCGTTCGCTATGCTAAGATAACATTACATTACATTACATAATTGTTGCTTTAGGTCCAGCGGACTCTTCCGAGCCAAATCAGGACAGCACAACCCCCAATCCGCATAAAAGATCTGCTGAAACAACCCTAGTGGGAAAACTGAATGCCCTCCTCCAGCCAGTCACTTTACAATAAAGACATCCCATGCAGGGGACGCTGAGGCTACACTCTAATTTATCGAACCCCTGTTTACAAAAACAGAATACAAACATCATTATAAATTATCAACAAAACATATACATATAAAATGCCTACATTGCTAAATAATAACATCATAGGAAGCCCTAGTGACCACCTGGCAGAAAGCGTCCAATATTCCCAACCTGATCCAACAGACCTCATACACAAACAAGGAGTCTTGTCCCGGAAGAGTTTTCAAGAAAAAAGGTAGGTGACTGGTCTAGCGAAGAAGAAGATAGTATAGCACATTGATAGAACAGAGCAGGACTGAGAAAGAGCAAATGAGAAAGAGCGACAGTGGGAATTTAAAGCACTAAATTTCCAGAAAGTGGGGATACTATTTATACTGAAACCCCCGGCACCCCAACGGGGGTCGCTATGCTAAGATAAATTAGTAGTCGCCTATACGCTTCGGTGTCATGTGACTATAATCTACAGTCACGCGAACGCTCCTCCCCTATACGCATTGTGTCCGGGGACATTAATTTAACGCTATGCTAAGATAAATTAACGTCCCCGGACACAATGCGTATAGGGGAGGAGCGTTCGCGTAACTGTAGATTATAGTCACATGACACCGAAGCGTATAGACGACTACTGGTCACATTATTCTGACTGCAAAAAGTAACTGCAGATTATAGTCACATGACACCGAAGCGTATAGGTGACTACTGGTCACATTATTCTGACACCAGCGAACCAGTTGATGGTAAGGGGAAAATAATATGGTCACACACTGGCCAATCCGGGATTCGAACCAGGTACCTTTCGGTTACTAGTAAGACGCTCTACCAACTGAGCTACCCGGCCCCAACTTTCTTCTTTCTTTTGTAAATTAATGTCCCCGGACACAGTGCGTATAGGGGACAAGGCCCCAACTTCGTTTCGTGGTTAGATTAACGTCCTCGGACACTGTGAGTATAAGGGACAAGGCCCCAACTTCGCTTTGTTTCCTGGTTAGATTAACGTTCCCGGACACTTTGCGTATAAGGGACAAGGCCCCAACGCAACTGTAGATTATAGTCACACGACACCGAAGCGTATAGGCGACTACTGGTCACATTATTCTGACACCAGCGAACCAGTTGAAGGTAAGGGGAAAATAATATGGTCACACATTGGCCAATCCGGGATTCGAACCAGGTACCTTTCGGTTACTAGTAAGACGCTCTACCAACTGAACTACCCGGCCCCTCAAGGCCTCAATTCGTTTCGTGGTTAGATTAACGTCCCCGGACACAATGCATATAGGGGACAATGGCCCCAAGTTAGTTAGTTATATAGATTAATGTCCTCGGATACATAAGCGTATAGGGGACGATGATGGCCCCAACTGTAAATACAGTTACTTTTATAGCTGAAGCAAGGAATAAAACAGCCAATCATCTTCCATGTTTCACTGCACGTGATCTATGCTAACAAATCAGAAATTACTTTTAACATTCATGCATCATGGACAGCGATCACACACTCTAGTGTGTACGGATTTTAGTCAAATGTACTGGTTCTTTGAAAATAACAGGGTCTACCGCTAACATAGGTAAGAAGTTTATTTGTCATACTTTATTATGAACCATCGAGGAGTAAGATCTGATAATTCTTAAAGAAAATACACCGGCTCAAACAGCTTAGCACCGGTTGCGCACCTAAATGGCCGCCAATTTTAAAGGTATGGCTATTCGACCTATTCCAACCCGGTGCAAACATATTTATAATCGGTGCAGAAAAACGAGTCGGTGTTTTAGCAACCTAAAACACTTAGGTTGTTGTTGTTGTTGTATCAAATTTTATTCATCAGATTAACATAAGTTGTACTGATAAACACTTAGGATTAGCGCTCCAAGTGACTTGGATAGCGGCACCGGGATTAACACAATTTTGCACCGACTTCTCCGGACTGTAAACAAAAAGGCTATGTGTAATTCTCCCATTCAACTTTTTCTTCTATCTTTATACCTGGTGCAAACATATTTCTAAACGGTGTAGAAGAATGAGAGTCGGTGTTTTAGCAACCTAAAACACTTAGGATTAGTGCTCCAAGTGACTCGGATAGCTGCACCGGGTTTAACACAATTTTGCACCGACTTCACCAAACTGTAAACAAAGGACCTGTGCAATTCTTCCATTGAACTGTTTCTTTTCTCTTTATAATTGCAATTCCTAATCTAAAACTTCTCCTCTACACTACATTTCATTTATAATTCAATTTGCTATAAAAGACCAACCAAAATACAGAAGGTGGGAAGGCTAGAATTAATTTTTCATAAGAAAACTAAGTCTACTGTTTAGATCTAGACTCCCGCTAAAATTGTCAATCAGGTTACCTTGACTACGGATGGCAACCGGAAATTCTTTTCTATAGTTTACTGAGCAATCACATTTTTCTTCACAAAACGATCATAGCAACTCTGAAAAATCTATTATCCACTCAAATTTCGCCACACAACACATCCAAAAATTCGTTAAAATAATTCTTCACAGGTATGCCATTTTCACTGCATACACAACATTTCGAAATTTAGATCTGCTATTTATAACCATCCCTAGATAAAATAAAAATATTTTGCTCTACACACATTTACAGAAATCAATATCAGATACAATTCGATGATCACATTCTACACCACTAGAAAAACACACAGTTCACAGTAACACAATATCTCTAGTACCTGCATGCTTCTCCTTGTCGTCTGCTTGTATGCCAAGGCACATGTATAACAAAAGCAACCATAGGCACATGCAATCTAATTATTAAAATTTAATTTATAGTCTAGTTTATCAATTTACAACAAAATGTTTTACTAGCCATCCAAAGAGGCTTACAATTTTACTAATTTATTATTTTACAAATAAAATGTTTTACAAGCCAACCGGAGGGCTTACATCCTGCCCTGCTAAAAAAAAAATGCTCCTGCATTTATTTATTGCAAAAGATATTTATAACATTATGAAAGGTTATAAAAATTTTATTTATTTATTTTGCAGGTGAAATTATAAATTAAAAGAACATTTAAAGAGGAATTGAATCCATTTCCTGGCGGACTTCTGTACGCAATGGCAAAACATTATTACAGGTCCAGAGGACAGCCAGAGAGAGATTTGATCAACTCCCTTCGGACCTCGGAGAGAGGCGACAGCTTTTCATGCAACTTACGCACGAAATAAAAAACGGATTCATCATTCAATTCACCAGTCACCACTCTCCGTAGGGTCCGAGAGTAGATGTCTCTGGCTTCCTGGGCAGGAGAACTGATCTTTGGAAATCTCATTCCATGCAGCAAAAGGCAACTATATAAATCAAAAATTTCCCTTTCACCTAAATCAAGTGGAACACCTTCCTTCACTGCCAGTCCAGAGGCCGCATAAAAAAAATGAGATGTTCTCCCCTCGGAACCCATTCTATCCCAATTTCCTGGTGGCCATGTTAGTCCGCCAGGAAGGACAACCTCCCCACTGTAAGACCATTTTCGTGGACACGGCATAATTAAACCTGGAACTCCAGCCTCTAACATTTCCCGTGCCATTTGGACCTCTGGTACATCCCCCCCATCCGTCAAGACAACTGGTGACAAGGCCTGAGTAAATGGTTGAGTTTCAAGAGGTGGAACATGCGCTTTCTCAAGTTCATCTGAAGATGGACTATAATCAACCAAAGGCCGTTCTTCAGCCGAAACAGTTGAAACAGTAGGACGCACAAAATGATTAGTAGAATCTACAGTACCATCTTTCTTGTTAGGAAGGGATGCAACAACAGTGGGCACACACACTGGAGCGGATTCCAGGGAAAAATCCGACGACAACAAAATTCCTCCAGGAGTTCCCTTTCTGCCAGAATGCTTCCGTCGCAAATGTCTTTTCAGCGAAAACTTGTTGCAAAACATTTCTTTGCAAATTGGGCATTGTGAATTGATCTTGTTCTGCAATACAAGAACGTTCCGGTAAGTCTTATCTATCTCTACTAGTTGACCAGAAGTAATTATGAATTAAAATGTAAATACATCTTTCCCCATAGCCAATCGAGGCATCCAACACCATCAGGGGAAAGGTCCATCAGTTATTTCCACAGTAAACGCAGTGTTTACTCACTGGAAATAAGTGATAGAACGAACAAAATTCCGTGCCCTAAGTATCAAACGGAGAACCTACGGACACTAAAATCCATCCTGCAACCAGCTTTACCAATCTATCGCACCCCTTAGCCCGCGACCTGAAAGTGAGCGTCGTCAATTGCAGAAATGGTCAATGGCTAAATCACTCAATTGGTTTTTCCAATATCTTGTCGACGGTCCATCAGACACCAACTAAGCAAGAAGCCAAAGTTTGAGATTATCGATAAATCCTGAAACAAATAATAAGCCGACTGGGCTTCGGACAATCGGAAATAAAATATATCGTGGATAGGCACCCCTGATCATGCCCCAAACATGGAACTAAAGAAAAGAAACTGAACTTCTTCATATTCTTAAGGTCCACAATTTTTCTTGTTATGCAGAACTGATGATCTCACTGGTTATTTACACAGCTAAGCTGCACTTTAATATAATATTAATTTAAATTACTAGTTTATTTATTTATTTATTTATTTATTTCATCTTATTGCTAATTTTATTTTGTTTCATTTTTTTAATTTTTATTTTATTATTATTATTATTATTATTATTATTATTATTATTATTATTATTATTATTCAACAACTTTGTGTAGCATAAATAAGAAGTGTTCATGTTTAGGTTGTCCAGTCCATGTTCATATAGCTTAGCCATCTTGTTACATTCATAGACATTGTATGACATAATTTGTTTTCATCACAGTAAAAATAAAAATAAATTTCAAGGCCATCACAATTTCAGTCAAGAAAGTTTCTGGCACAGTGGTACTAAAGATCTACTCACAAAACACTAAACTGTGACTTTCAGAGCATTAGGTAGGCATCAGTTATGCAGAAGAATAACTTTTGGAGATTAAGTTTTTGATTGCACATTCCTTTATAGTGTTCTGTTGATCTTCAGTTTAATTCAAGTCACACTTTAGTTTTGTATTGTTACTAAACACACACATACACAATAATCAATCCAGCTGAAAATTATAAGCTTGAAATACATGAGTCTGTAGTATCATTGGAAGCTTGTATGTTTATTAGTTGTTTATCCACCTGGGCATTAACACCCTTATAAGGCATTAATCGGTCAATGTGATGAGCTTTAGGAATTGACTTCGCAGTTTTCTTCAACATATATGTCAGATCATCTGCTTTCTTTGTTACAAGGTATGGACCTTTCCAACGGCGAACTAACTTCTGACAAATTCCAACTGAACGACTGGGTTCAAACAACCACACCAATTGTCCTGGAGTAAAGGCACGTTTCCTAGCATGAAGGTCATAATATCGTTTCTGGTAAGTTGATCTTTTCTTGATGTTTTTCCTGGCTATTTCATGAGCTTCTGACAATGTTGACTATAGATTCTGGACATACTCAGGGATTGATTGATCTGGCTGGATCTCCTTTGGGCGCTGGATAACTGCTTCCACAGGTAACGTAATTTCACGGCCAAACACCATCATATTTGGTGTAATTTGTGTAGTGCTATGCTCTGAAGCACGATAAGCCATGAGAACTTGAGGTAAGTAGATGTCCCACAACTTTTGCTTTTGTTCACAATACATGGTTAGCATGTTAGCAAGTGTTCTCATAAACCTTTCCACGTCTCCATTTGCTTGTGGATGATAACTTGTTGTTCTAGTTTTCACTGCATACACAACATTTAGCTTCGAAATTTAGATCTGCTATTTATAACCATCCCTAGATAAAATAAGAATATTTTGCTCTACACACATTCACAGAAATCAATATCAGATACAATTCGATGATCACATTCTACACCACTAGAAAAACACACAGTTCACAGTAACACAATATCTCTAGTATCTGCATTCTTCTCCTTGTCATCTGCTTGTATGCCAAGGTACATGTATAACAAAAGCAACCATAGGCACATGCAACCTAATCATTAAAATTTAATTTATAGTCTAGTTTATCAATTTACAACAAAATGTTTTTCTAGCCATCCAAAGAGGCTTACAATTTTACTAATTTATTATTTTACAAATAAAATGTTTTACAAGCCAACCAGAGGGGCTTACATCACTATTACATATAATAATATAAAGCCTTCAGTATTTGAATTAATATCTTTATTAGAAAATAATATATATTCTAATGGAAAGAATAAAAAATTTTCTTGTCCAAGACATTTGTGTAGAATAATTAATAAACTAAGAGTAAATTCATGGAACACCAAGTTTTCAAAAGATGTGGTTTGTACTTGCTTACAACCAATATCTGTTAAAACATCTGTTATATGAATGTCCTTTTTTGGTTATGTTATATAAAGAAAAGAATATCGATGTAAATAGTCAAGAATCAATTGACATTTTGTTGCAGAGTCCAGCAATGATAGATATTGCCCGAATAATTTACAATTCTGCAGTTGGTAGTAATTCTGCATTTTGTAGTACTGTTAGATATTGTGTATGATTATAGTTCAACTTTCCTATCCTATCCCTATCCTGTCCCGTAACTCTGAGGTCGTAGGGGCACCACAGATGATCGTTTAACCAGCATACTCCATCTTTCTCTGTATTCAGCAGCCCTGATGGCTGTTCAACTTTAAATTGTTATATTATATGTTTGTGTACATGCGTGAGAATGATTGTATGGTCTAAAATCACATATGTGAAAAGACGTTAAAATAAATTATTGAATTGAATTATTGAATTGAGCCACCCACCCAAGGCTAGTCTAACCAAGAAAATCAAGGTAGACAATTTCTCTCCCAAACCTCAACCAGTCGCCTCCCTTTCCGCTACATGTCTAAAAACTCTCAACACTTCCTCAGTAATGAATAACTCAACCAACCCTGCCTCTGAAATGTTGTTATCAATATGATTTGGTATGGTAAATACACAACATCATTCAGCCACTGCTGATAGAAACCATCCGGCACTTGTCCAATACTTTCATCACATGAAACACTGGATACTCCACTAATGTCAGCAACCTCTTGTTCTTCCCCATCAGATTCACCCCCAAGCCTAGCTGTCACTTTGCCTACATTAAACTGTGTAATGACTCATCATTACAGCCTATGAAAGGTTCATGAAAGAGGTCTTTGTCGCCCAACTAAACCATTTGGAGACCAAACAGACTTATCCTTTCCATTGAGAATACAGCAGTAAAAATAGCTCAGGGAGTAACCCTGCCTCATTGCCAATATTCAAAGTAATGTTCGGTGGTAACCTAGCAACAGAGCTTGTGTACTTCTGCTCCAAACAAGAGCACCCAGCGCTGGCGGCGTTTGTCAACTACCATAGCTGCCAACATTTTGCGTATGGCACCTACAGTGTACTAAAGGTTAAAACAACTACCAGTACATTTCAATTACAGAACAACATGGTTCATGTGCTGAAGATTTGTAAAAGAGACAACAATCTGGATTATTACCTCAGACTTGATTGGAAGTACTTCGATGTATTTCTCCGTCTTCACCCACACCGTCTTGGTTTTCAATGGGCCAGTGCTTTCTGTAACAAAGAAATCAGAAATATATCATGGATGAGTGGATGATAGTAGGACACAGTTGGTTGTGGTTCAAACCCAGCAGAAGATAACATAATGTGACTTTGATACAATTCTTTTCAGGGCGCCAAGTGTTTTCTGTGGGTACTTCAGTTTCCTTCACCCCCTTCAATAACGGTATTGGATGCAGTCAATCAATTTTTTAAAAAAATCCCCAATTAAAACTTTTATTTCCTTTCCGTCTTTTAAACACCACTTTCCTTTACACCACATGATTGAGAGGTGGATATGTGCTTGTTGTGTTTGGAGGAGTGTTTGTAGCATGTCAGCATGTATGATGGTTACAGATCACCATGCTTTGAGTCTGAATTAGGAATAAGGCACATTTAGCCTCCATTATTATACTATTATCATTACTATTATTATTATTATTATTATATTTGATGGTATGGCCACGTCACCAGATCATCAGGCCTTGCAAAGACTATTCTGCAAGGCACAGTGCAAGGAGGTAGAAGAAGAGGGAGACCGAAAAAGAGGTGGGAGGACAACATCCGAGAATGGACTGGTTTGACACCGAGTGAAGCCATCAGGGCTGCTGAGGACAGAGAAAGATGGAGTTTGCTGGTTAAACGATCATCTGTGGTGCCCCTACGACCTCCGGGTTACGGGACAGGATAGGATAGGATAGGATTATATTTGTTAATCATAAAATTTAAGTGCAATTTTTATCACCTCAAGTCTGGATTACAATGGCGTTCACACCAGTACAAATTCTAAAAAAATACTACTATACTTACTGTATCGCTCTGTGCCACTGTCAGGCTCTGTCGTAACTTTAGAGAACTCTGGGTCATATGGTTCCATCATGTCACAGTCAGGTTCTGTTTTCACTTTAGACAATTCTGAGTCATGTGGCTCCATCATGTCACTGTCAGGTGCTGTGTTACTTTCAGATTCTTCCTTCATCTCTAACTTGCTGCCAGTCATATCTGCTGTGCCTCTGACAATGTGTTCACTGCCGGTGTGATAAACATGCTGGCTTTCTCTTTCTGCAATTGCTAAACAAACCAACAGCTTTCATGTCAATTTTTCTGGCAGCAAGCAAAGTGACAAACGGAAGAACCATCATGTTAGAAACTACATCTTTTCCTCTTGTTACGTTGGAGACGCGTGCGATGGTAGGCTTATGTATGAAACGCGTGATATAGTAGGCTTGCGTGTGTGACAGGCGCTATAGATCAGATCATTTTATTTTGCAACGCAAGCAATAATAGAGTGTATTTACCTTTGATTTGATTTTGCGTTATTAGAAGAAGCTTTATATAACGTTGGTAATTTTAGTTGGTCGATATTATTTGAGAATTTTATAGAGTCGGTTGTTTACTATCGATCGAAGCGTATTGTTGATGTATGCTGAATAAAACTATTAAAAGTGGAAAACTTCAAACGACTCCTGCCTTGTTAATGATTGAACGGGTTGCGTGGATAACGAATCTGAGTTACACCTATCAGGATTTCAAGCATCGGGGCTGAATCAACTACTGATAGAGAAAAAAACAACATAGAGTGTAACACCGCTCAACTCAAAAATGGTCAGTGACACAGTCTATGAACCTCCACTGTGTAAGCAAAGGTGCTGAAAGCACTGGTCACCTTGGTACTTAACAAATGCTAATAAAAGTAATCATATAATACTTTTTTTTAAATAAATAAATAAAATAAAATTTAAAAATTTATAATAATACTAATAATACTAATAATACTAATACTAATAATAATAATACCAAGTGATGACAGGCCAAGTGTAACAAAAAATAAATTACAGGCCTAATCAAAGCAAGAAAATTCAAGACAATTATTAGTCAAATGTACGGTTAGTAACAAGTAGTCAAATTCATGTGCAGCAAATTCATAGAGCTGACTAATCTAGAAATTAGCTTTTCTTCACAGATGCCACGAAATTGTTATAAAATGTACTTTAGTTAAGTACAAGTTTACAGAATATCAGCTGTTAATAAGATCAATCACGTTTAAAAGCAAAGAATACTGGTCCCTCTGTTCAAGGCTCTTGTTCGTCCCATATATGAATACAAAAATATAGTATGGGGTCCTAAGGTTAAAATGCATACCAACAAGATTAAAGCTGTACAAAGAAATTTCACAGTGCATCTTAGTGCTAAGTTACGAGGACAGGCTAAAGTGCCTTCGGCTTCTGAGCTTTGAGTATACACATCTAAGAGGAGACATGAATCATGATTGAGGTGTTTAAAATCCTATGGAACATATTATATGTATGACCCCAATATACCCCTTGGGGTCATGAGCAATCTTGCCATGGTAGATTGTTCTAACCTATGAAGGGAAAAGTGAAAGCCCCAGTTAAAAACCTGTCTTTCCTTTATAGGAATGACCAATTCACTGCGGCAACAGTACCCCCGTTGGAGTGCCGGGGGTTTCAGAATAAATAGTGTCCCCACTTTCTGGAAATTTAGTGCTTTAAATTCCCACTGTCACCGTCTTCCTCATTTACTCTTTCCCATTCCTGCTCTGTCCTATCACTCTGCTATACTATCTTCTTCTTCGCTAGATCAATGACCTACCTTTTTTCTTGAAAACTCTTCCTGGACAAGACTCCTTGTTTGTGTATGAGGTCTGTTGGATCAGCTTGGGAGTGTTGGACGCTTTCTGCCGGGTGGTCACTAGGCAGGAGTGAGATTTAGCGGTCGCCACGTCCAGGCCCTTTGGCATTGGCAAGGCTGTAGCTCTCACAAAACTGAGGTCCAGCACCTGCTTTCAAAAGGCTGCCAAAACTTTTCTGGAGGCATCGTCAGTGACAGAAGTAGAAGCAGCAGGAGAGACAGCCCTTGTACTCCTATATGGTGGCAAAGAACATGATAGAATAGACGAACTGAGGTATCGCACCTTCTGTAGGAAAGTGGCCCTTGGAACAACCTTTGTTCCGGTGCATACGCTGCCCCCAACGTCTGCGGCTGCACGATTTCACAGTCATCGCATCTACTGGCAAGTACAAGAGTGGATGGGCAAGCAGCAGGACGCATGCCCAACAACGTGTGGATGGAAGCTGGAGGGCAGCATGCTACTGCCAGTGACAACCCTGCTTCCTGCTGCTCCACCAAAGCTGCTGAAGATAATCCGATGCTCATGCTCGGGAAATTGTGATGACCAATCCCGCTGTTCATGCAGGAGGTACAGGCTTCTTTGTTCTCCTGCCTGCAAGGAGTGCCGGGGTCTTAGCTGCTGCAACGCTCCCCCACCCCATCCCGATGAAGTGTAGCAGGATTGGAGCACAAATGTTCAGTATGGTTTTGCGTTATCATATTACGTTAAAAAAAACTGACTACATAGTATAATGGTTTGCAGTGTAATTAATATGTTCATATTGTTCATTGTTTATTATTTTATCTGTTGTCTCATAGGGCATTTACATAACCTTTCTACATCATTAACTTTAACCAGTTAACAGTATCGTTAATTATTATAACGTTTTCGACAATGCATTTTTATTACCTTTCAAACAAGGTGCTACTTGATAGGGTTCTAACGATTTTTGTGGACTGTGACCTTGACCGTGAAATAGCCGCTAAAAAGTATGCCGATTTTTTATGGGAAGTACTTCAAGTAGCAACTGATCGTGCCGTCATAATGCAGTGAAAATCTTTTCTATAACAATTTGTTTAGGGTCATAGCATATTTTTTTTCTAGGTCCGCCAGGCTAAAACGCGCGTTATAAATCATCATCATCATCATCATCATCATCATCATCAATTCTTCATGTGCAGTGTCAACTCACCTTGTGCATGCCACGCTTGCAATGCCATCCAGTATCCCACTGGTTCTTCAGCAATGTCAATCTCCAACTTCACCTCAGACAGCACTTGACTGTTTTCTTCTTCCATCACAGAGCAATGACCAGTGTCATCAACATTCATCATGAATATCGTGTATTCATCAACGAACAACAGAATTTTAAAAAACAGATTCAGAACAAGGGAAATAAATAACAAATAACGGAAGGTTGTTCAAAAACGAATTCCAAAAATCTTATTACAAAATTTTCAGGAGCAAAGAAATAAAAACAATTGTATTGTAAATTTATTCATTATTACTTGTAAATAATTCACAGAAAGTGAAGTCAAAGGCAACAATTGATACTTTTTTTGTGTTTTTAATGTGATAAGGCTAGACTATAAAGGAAGTAGAAAAAATAAATCGTATAAAGACACAAATATACACGAGAAGAGACGAACTTTTTTTTTTTTTTTTTAATCAGTTTATAGTCCCCTCTCTTCCCGATAAGGATTTTCAGAGAGGAGACTATTTTACAAGAGACGAACATTATTATCCATGCCATTTATCTTGAATCTCGAATGTTAAAGGCCGTCAGACCTAAAAAGGTAAAGGTAGTCCCATAGCCTTGTGGCCGTAGGGGAGCGTGATGTTGGAGATCACACTTATCTTGGGCCAGCGTAATGAGGGTGATGCCCAACTCTCTCCCTCGCTGCTTTACCTTCCCCACCCTCAAGAGAGTAGGTACTCAATCACAGTTGAGTCAACTGGGGGCGTTGTTGTTTGTCGCTTCACACCTTAGCGGTCACCCATCCAAGTGCTAACCGCACCGGACGGTGCTTCACTTTCGACACAGTAGCGAGTGCTCCAACCACTGCACTATCCGACACCCCGTCAGACCTATTAACCGGTCATCATCAAATATAACACAGCTTTCTTATATAGCATAAATGGCATTATTTTAAAGCAAGCTGGGGTTCGGGGCTGACCATCAGCAATTACAATGTTGATGATGTTGATGTTCATTTATAACGTGCATGTCTCCATCCAATGCCCAATGCGCGATTAGGAGAGATTTTTAAAAAAAAAAAAGGAAAGATAAAGTCAGGTGTGGGAATGGGTGGGTGAAGGCGGACAGCAGAAGTAAGAGAGTTGCTTGGTTCACTAAGTTACTACAATGTAAACAAATCAGTCTTCAGTCTTCTCATGAAGCACTCATCACAGTCTGCCTTTTTTTTTGTTGACAGTCTGCAGGTAGCCTATTCCATGACTCGGGAACTGCATTTTGTAGGTATCATGCACCAGATCTCTTTTTGTTTGTCTCAGGCGAAAACAGGACTGGGAAGAAGAGCGAAGCTGACGAGATGGCTCATAAATATAATAGAAGCCAACTCAGACAGGTTACATTACATTACATGATTATTGTTTAGGTCCAGCGGACTCTTCCCAGCCAAGTCAGGACTGGACAACCCCCGATCCGCATAAAAGATCTGCCAAAACAACCCTACTGGTAAAACTGAAAGCTCTCCACCAGCCAGTCACTTTACAACAAAGACATCCAACGCAGGGGACGCTGAGGCTGTACTCTAATTTATCGAACCCCCGTTTATAAAAACAAAATAGAATACAAACATCATTATAAATTATCAACAAAACACATACATATAAAATGCCTACATTGCTAAACAATAACATCATATGAAGCCCTAGTGACCACCTGGCAGAAAGCGTCCAATGTTCCCAAGCTGATCCAACAGACCTCATACACAAATAAGGAGTCCTGTCCCGGAAGTTTTCAAGAAAAAAGGTAGGTGACTGGTCTAGCGAAGAAGAAGACAGTATAGAAGATTGATAGAAAAGAGCAGGAATGAGAAAGAGCAAATGAGAAAGACAGCGACAGTGGGAATTTAAAGCACTAAATTTCCAGAAAGTGGGGATACTATTTATACTGAAATCCCCGCCACCCCAACGGGGGTACTCAGACAGGTATCCTGGAGCAGTCTTGTGCACACATGCGAAGCAATGTCTTTGGGTTATGATTGAAAGGGGGTCAGGGCTGTACATAGAGTGGTTGTTTCTCCAGTGCTGGTCGAAATGGTTTTTGCAGCCTGTCACAGGGCAGTCTGTGATGAAACCGGGTAGTCTGTGTGGGTGAAGAGTATAAGGGCGGGGGTAGTAACTGCGTGTTGTCGTATGCGTGGTTATTAGAGTTGAAGCGTGCGGAGCGTGATTCAGCCGCACGGGCCAGGTAGCTAGTAGGGAGAAATACTCACCTTTTGGGCAGAACAAGGTTGATAGAGCTACAGTGTAGACCTATTTGTCTAGTGCTCTAGGAATTTTTGTGTGTTCTGTGAAAATAGGGTAGGACGGTTAATGACGGATTATATTAACTGGTCCAGAACAATACTAGTTGTGAAAGTGCTATTTCTAGTGTTACACTCAGTTTAGAGTATAGCTAAAGAAGAGCAAAGTTTGTTAGTGTGTGATAGGTTAGCATCGAGGAAGCGTCTGCTAACGGAACTATACACGCTGGATTACCCTATTTGGAGTATTCGTTGGGGGAGCAGTGGAGTAAGGTCAACGAGTGCGTTTACATTCGAACCGTGTGGGTTAGTGCAATGGTGTCTTTTCCTTACTGTGCCTATGAACCTGGTGCTGGCTGTTTGGGGATGTAGATACGAGAGCTGTGCGACTGTGTAGGATGAAGGATGAGAATGGTTGCACTGTGGGAAAGTAGAGGGAAAGGAAGAGTGAGGCTGAAGGAGAGTAAGGGAGGATGAGATGGGTTGCACGGTGGAAGGCAAAGGGAAGGAAGTGGAAGAATGAGGGGAGGATGAAGGTAAGGATGGAAGTGGTTGCTGTTGTTGTTGTTGAGGTTGCTTGATATGAATAATGTGTTGGTGTTTACATGTATTCATTTGCAGCATTGCTCATTTCATGCATTCATAATTTCATTGAATTTTATGATATTCGTTGTTTACAAGTGACAATAACAGTTGAAAGGGAAATACAGTACTCCTCTCTTAAGGTGACCCCCCACGGGACCAAATTTTTGTTTGATCTTATCCGAGGGGCACCCTAAACAGTCCTCTGATAAGATCAACTACAAGTAAAAAACTTGATCTTATACGAGGTGCTAAATTTTTGTGTCGTGTGACAGTGTGTGTGTGTGTGTACATGTGTGCACGTTGGTGCGAGCGTATGTATGCATGAATTACTGTAAATGTATTTTTTGTGCGTGTGTATGATGGCATAAGCACCCACTCAAACACTCAAACGAACGGATGCAAGCATGCATACACATACACACACTCTGTCACACACACATAAACACATTGACGCGCACGCACGCAAATGAGAATAAAAAATAAAAAGTATGCACCAAGACAGTTACTGGGTGTATTTGCAGAAAACCTTACACAAGTTTAACGAATTGTTCACTTTGTCTACGCCACGGCACATGCTTTATTTCTAGTGAATGAAGTCAATTCAGGGTAAGGTCCATTGTGGCAATACGTCCTGCTTTTGCCATTGTGCGAAATCTCCTTTTGCCATTGTGCGAAATCTCGATTTGACTCACTGGAAACAAAAACAAACAAACAAACAAACAAACAAACAAACAGATAATAATAATAATAATAATAATAATAATAATAATAATAATAATAATAATAATAATAATAATAATAATAAGAGTGAACATTGGATCACAAAATTTGACCAACATTTTTTTTCATGGCTGAGGTACTGCTATTTTTTATAGATGCAATTACCCCCCCCCCCCCCACTCCCATTTTTTTTTATTTTCAGTATTATTATGATAAAGGTTAGGTGGAACTCAGTCACAACAATTCCATCCAACATGAATTCAAAAGAAAAATGTGACAGACTTAAGGAATATATATGACATCATCTCAAAACAGGAAGTGACCTCATAAATGATGTCATCTGTGACATCAATTTCTCTTAAGCAATAGTCTCCTCCATTTGGGAACTAACACGGGGTTGACGTTATCCGAGGTTTTCCCTTATGCGAGGTGACGCTAAGCGAGGAATTCTAAATGGTACAAAGAAGGTGTTTGGCCGGGACCAACAACCTGATTGATCTTATCCGCGTTGTGACCTTAAACGGTAGTGACGTTAAAAGAGGAGTACTGTAGGCGAGAGAGGGCCAAGGAAGGGGAAGCAGACAGCAGTTGTGTCCCCTCAAGCATCAGAAGTTTAGAGGAGTTGAGAAGGAGGGGGGAAAGTGTATGGAGGGAGAGGGACAGAAGCAGGTAGACAAGATATTAACGATGCGACAAGCATGTTGCAGGTTCGACAGTTCGTTTGTCCGTTCGTCAACTGGTTAACGTGGTTCAGCGTTAACCAACGTCGCACATCAACAACGACAGCACTTAGTCGGGTGGACTAAACATCTTCATCACCATCTGTAACGTGACACGTCCATCGTGTGTCTACCCGTCCTCACCATTGATTTCATCATCATCATTCCTCAACCCCACCCTTCCTGTGGTGGTTGTGACGTGGGTGGACGGAACCTGGCCTCGACATCGCGGTGTAGCTGACTGGAGGAGTCCAGCTGTGTGACGTCGACGGTGGCAGGGCTGCCGCGACTACTGCGTCACCATCATCATTTCATCACCATTGTCAGCGGCGAGTGGGGGCGGCGAC
Source organism: Oncomelania hupensis (assembly GCA_036898135.1). Lineage (NCBI taxonomy): Eukaryota > Metazoa > Mollusca > Gastropoda > Littorinimorpha > Pomatiopsidae > Oncomelania > Oncomelania hupensis. The sequence continues at coordinate 32,877,014 of CM072522.1, forward strand.
GCCACCACGTTTGGACATCATCAGCACCGGTCCGACAACAGCTACAAGAAGGGGAAGGATACCATTACGGGAATTTCATAAGCCGACGCTGCAAGGAGGCGACAGGGACTTCATTCCGCCAGGTGGGCCCGTTCTTTGTTGTCCCTCTCCTAACACTTGAGCCCCCCTCTTGTTTGTTTACGTGCAACGGACATTTGCTGTGCACGGTTCGATACATGGACGTGGTTGAATAGCAACCCTCGATCATCCTGACATTACCATTCCATTGTTTCATTGAACCATTGATTGTTTCATCATCATTTTCTTCGTTTCATGTGTAAATGTTGTATGTGTACGAGTGTGTGGCTTGAATGAATAAATAGCTTGAAAGTTGTATATATAATTGTTGTGTTATCATCACTTCGCGTCTGCGGGAAATCGTCATTCTGTCTGGGCTGTCTGCGTGCGGAAGTTGTTTGTTTGTGGCGTCTGCTTGGACGGAGTCGTGGCGGTGACACAGCCGTTTACACAAGGTGCATTGACAACCTGATCAGGAAGGCTTTTATTATTCTTATTCTCATCATCATCATCATTATCATCACCATCATCATCATCATCATCATCATCAAAATCATCAGTTCTATTCTGACCATCATTATCACTACTACATATATCAATATTAATTGTATGCGATCACAGAAATAACACTTTCTTCTACATGTTCTTTATCACTTCCTATTTCTTTCTCAGTTAGTGTTTGAATGTTCTCCAAAGGAGCCCACCTTACAATGATTACGTTAGGAGGCAGACAAACTGTATTTTAAGCAGCACTGCAAAGAGCCGAATCAGGACCACAAAATCAAGACCACAACTTGGCTGAAAGAGGACACCCCTAATCTGCATAAAAGATCTGCCGAAACAACCCTAGTGATAACACTGAAAGCACTCCACCAACCGGTCACTGTACAATAAAGACATCCCACGCAGGGGACGCTGAGGCAATAATCAAATTTATCGAACCCCCGTTTACAAAAACAAAAAAAGAATACAAACAACATTATTATAAAATATCAACAAACCACATAATTATAAAATGGCTGGCTGGGAAGCCCCATTGACCATTTGGCAGAAGCATCCAACATTCCCAAGCTGATCCAACAGACCTCACACACAGATGAGGAATTTTGTCCCGGAAGAGATTTCAAGAAAAAAAGGTAGGTGATTGACTGGTCTAGCAAAGAAGAAGATAGTATAGTAGATTGATAAAACAGAGTAAAAAGGAGAAAGAACAAAGGAGAACGACAGCGACAGTGGGAATTTAAAGCACTACATTTCCAGAAAGTGGGATATCATTTATGCCGAAATCCCCGGCATGTCCACGGGTGGAACACTTCAGCATTCTAAACCACAAAGTCTTTATCCTTTGGAAAATGTTAATTACAACGCAGGCAGGCAAATATTTTGACTTTGTTTATTCTTAACAGAGTGTACACTTAGTGCTTACAGCAACACATAACAAAAGAATCACACATTTGAAGTGTCATTTCATAATGATAAGAATTGTTACTTACATAAGAACAAATAATAACATTGTCGAAATATTAACAGAAATGCATATTAAGAGATCTATATGGGTCAAAGAAAGCATACGCCAATGAACACCTCAATCTACCGTGTATTTTTGTTTTAAATAATGTTTTACTTGTTCCTGGATTGCAAGACATTTACCTATACAAATCTTCAACTGTCACCATTTTGGCACTAAAGGCCATGTTTTTTCTATATTCGCTATTGCCATTTTATCTCATCACAGCCTTTAGAACCAGAATCAGACTCTTCATTGTCTTCATAACGATACAAGGACATTTGGGTGTGCGGCATACATATCAACACATCCTCCCCGTTGGGGTGCCGGGGGTTTCAGTATAAATAGTATCCCCACTTTCTGGAAATTTAGTGCTTTAAATTCCCACTGTCGCTGTCTTTCTCATTTGCTCTTTCTCATTCCTGCTCTGTTCTATCAATCTGCTATACTATTTTCTTCTTCGCTAGACCCGTCACCTACCTTTTTTTCTTGAAAACTCTTCCGGGACAAAACTCCTCATTTGTGTGTGAGATCTGTTGCTTCAGCTTGGGAATATTGGACGCTTTCTGCCAGGTTACATTTCATTACATGATTATTGATTTAGGTCCAGTGGACTCTTCCGAGCCAAATCAGGACCGAACAACCCCTGATCCGCATAAAAGATCTGCTGAAACAACCCTAGTGGTAAAACTGAAAGCTCTTCACCAGCCAGTCACTTTACAATAAAGACATCCCATGCAGGGGACACTGAGGCTGTACTCGAATTTATCGAACCCCCATTTACAAAACCAAAATAGAATACAAACATCATTATAAATTATTTTAAAAAAAAACATACCTATAAAATGCCTACATTGCTAAAGAATAACATCATAGGAAGCCATAGTGACCACCTGACAGAAAGTGTCCAATATTCCCAAGCTGATCCAACAGACCTCATACACAAATAAGGAGCCTTGTCCCGGAAGAGTTTTCAAGAAAAAAGGTAGGTGACTGGTCTAGCAAAGAAGACGATAGTATAGCAGATTGATAGAACAGATCAGGAATGAGAAAGAGCAAATGAGAAAGACAGAAACAGTGGGAATTTAAAGCACTAAATTTCCAGAAAGTGGGGATACTATTTATACTGAAAACCCCGGCACCCTCATGAGGGGAATGGGGGAGAGGAACGAGGGAGAAAAAGGGACATTACAAGATTTTATCTCCTACTCCAAGGCAACTGGCTAAAACTCTATGTAAAGACAATTACAAAGGAAAGTATAATAACATTGGTACCCATGTTGACAATATTATGAAATAGAGCAAATAAATACATAACTATTAACACTAAATCTTTAAACAAACTTATTACATTAAATTAAATTAATCCAATCGTGTCCATTGCTTTTGGAATGTAATCCTGGAACACCGCAGATCTCTATATAAGCTCATGTAGCTGTATCAAGTTGATTGATTGATTTATTATTGCTTTAGGTCCAGCGGACTCTTCCGAGCCAAATCAGGACCGGACAACCCCCGATCCGCATAAAAGATCTGTTGAAACAACCCCAGTGGGAAAATTGAATGCCCTCCACCGGCCAGTCACTTTACAATAAAGACATCCCACACGAGGGACGGCTGAGGGTTGACCTCAACTACGCGAACTCCCCGATTACAAAAACAAAATAGAATACAAACATCATTATAAATCATCAACAAAAAACATACATATAAAATGCCTATAGTGCTAAATAGTACATTCATAGGAAGCCCTAGTGACCACCCGGCAGAAAGCGTCCAACATTCCCAAGCTGATCCAACAGACCCCATACACAAACAAGGAGTCTTGTCCAGGAAGAGTTTTCAAGAAAAAAGGTAGGTCATTGATCTAGCGAAGAAGAAGATAGTATAGCAGAGTGGTAGGACAGATCGGGAATGGGAAAGAGCAAATGAGGAAGACAGCGACAGTGGGAATTTAAAGCACTAAATTTCCAGAAAGTGGGAATACTATTTATACTGAAACCCCCGGCACTCCAACGGGGGGAACTGTTGCCGCAGTTAATTTGTCATGCCTACAAAGGCAAGACAGGTTTTCAACTGGGGCTTTCACTGTACCCTCTATATGTTAGAACAATCTACAGTGGCAAGATTGCTCATGACCCCAAGGGGTCTGTATCAAGTGTGAAGTAGTCATAGTAAAGGGATCTGATGACCATTAACTCCAAATGCCAGGTTTTATCTACATTCTTCACATTCATACATACATAAACTAACTCACAAGTCTTTACGTGTACCACCAATCCTTGAAAAAAGGAAGCTAATACTATATATAGTAGGAGGTCTCTTTTGGTTGTCTCCTTTACAATCCATGGTCAAATGTTAGACGTGAAATAAATTGGCCTCACAAAAAGTCCCACCATCATAGCCCAAGTGGTAGAGTGTCCGCCTGCCACACTGATGACCCAGGTTGGAATCCCATGGTGGGACAAAATAAAAAGCGGATATTTGTCACTGTCCATTTTAAATGTATGATTGTTCTGGTGGTAGCTAGATATTCAGTGCTTATAGGGTCCAACGGACTGCCAAGAGCCCAATCAGGACCACTGTTCTGGTGGTAGATAGATATTCAGTGCTTATAGGGTCCAACGGACTGCCAAGAGCCCAATCAGGACCACTGTTCTGGTGGTAGATAGATATTCAGTGCTTATAGAGTCCAACGGACTGCCAAGAGCCCAATCAGGACCACTGTTCTGGTGGTAGATAGATAGATATTCAGTGCTTATAGAGTCCAACGGACTGCCAAGAGCCCAATCAGGACCACTGTTCTGGTGGTAGATAGATAGATATTCAGTGCTTATAGGGTCCAACGGACTGCCAAGAGCCCAATCAGGACCACTGTTCTGGTGGTAGATAGATATTCAGTGCTTATAGAGTCCAACGGACTGCCAAGAGCCCAATCAGGACCACTGTTCTGGTGGTAGATAGATAGATATTCAGTGCTTATAGGGTCCAACGGACTGCCAAGAGCCCAATCAGGACCACTGTTCTGGTGGTTCAGTGTTGATTTTGGTCCTTACCCCTTGTTCCCTGAGATGGTTATCCCAGTCTGCCATATCTCCAATCAAGGGTGTACACATTAAACCTTAATGTTCATTCAATATTCACTGACAGCATTCAAAATATTACAAACATTTTCCCCTCAAGCTAATCTTACTCTAAGCTTCTTCAAGTACTTAATTGGAACACAAGCATTATTTCACAGGCACCATTTGTCTTTTCTGTGTGTACCAACATTATGTTTCATCAAACTGCAAGCTTGAATAAAGGCTAAATATTACAAATATCCCACATAAGTTTTCCATTCTGTATGTATCAACATGTTGGTTCAAATCACCAGCCGAAGTAAAATCTTTATTACAAACATTACACATGTGACTTTTTTTTACAATATGCGCAAGCTAATGTCTTTTCAAATATCTAATCTTTGTGAAAGTAGTAATACAAAAAGTACACTCGATTTTTCTTTTCTGCATGTATAAGCTTATGTGTCTTCAATTGGCCAGCTTGAGTGAAAGCTTCGTTACAAACATCACACACATGGTTTTTCTCACTTGTATGTAACAACTTGTGTGTCTTCAAACTGCCAGCCTGAGTGAAAGCTTTATTACAAACATCACACACATGATTTCTCTCTCCTGTATGTCTAACTTTGTGTTTCTTTAAATTACCAGCCTGAGTGAAAGCTTTATTACAAACATCACACACATGTTTTTTCTCACCCGTGTGTAAGTGTTTATGTACACTCAATTGGCTAGACCAAAGAAAAGATTTGTTACAAACGTCACACACATGAGTTTTCTCCCCTGTATGTGCAAGCTTATGTGCCCTCAAACTGCTAGCCAAGGTGAAACTTTTACTACAAACATCACACACATGATTTTTCTCTCCTGTGTGTGTAAATTTATGTCGTTTCAAATGGATGGCCTGAGAGAAAGCTTTATTACAAACATCACACACATGATTTCTCTCTCCTGTATGTGTAAGTTTATGTAGTTTTAAACAACTTGCCTGAGTGAAAGCTTTATTACAAACATCACACACATGTTTTTTCTCACCCGTGTGTAAGCGTTTTTTATGTACACTCAATTGGCTAGACCAAAGAAAAGATTTGTTACAAACGTCACACACATGAGTTTTCTCCCCTGTATGTGCAAGCTTATGTGCCTTCAAACTGCCAGCCACGGTGAAACTTTTATTACAAACATCACACACATGATTTCTCTCTCCTTTATGTATAAGTTTATGTAGTTTTAAACTCCTTGCCAGAGTGAAAGCTTTACTACAAACATCACACACATGATTTTTCTCTCCTGTGTGTGTAAATTTGTGTTGCTTCAAATAATTAGCCAGAGTGAAAGCTTTATTGCAAACATCACACACATGATTTCTCTCTCCTTTATGTATAAGTTTATGAAATTTAAAACTCCTTGCCAGAGTGAAAGCTTTATTACAAACATCACACACATGATTTTTTTTTCCTGTATGAGAAAGTTTATGTCGTTTTAGATAGATTGCCTGAGTGAACGCTTTACTACAAACATCACATGCATGATTTTTCTCTTCTGTGTGTGTCAGTTTATGACTTTTCAAAGTACCAGCCAAAGTGAAAGCCTTATTACAAACATCACACACATGATTTCTCTCAGCTGTATGAGTTAGCTTATGTACCTTCAAATAGCCAGCCTGAGCGAATGCTTTATTGCAAATATCACACACATGATTTCTCTCTCCTGTATGTCTAAGCTTGTGTTTCTTCACATCACAAGACTGTGTAAAAGCTTGATTACAAACATCACACACATGATTTTTCTGTCCCGTATGTGTAAACTTATGTCGTTTCAAATGGATAGCCTGAATAAAAGCTTTATTACAAACATCACAAACATGATTTCTCTCTCCTGTATGTGTAAGTTTATGTACTTTCAAACTGCTTAGGCAAGTGAAAGCTTTAGTACAAAATTCACACACATGAGTCTTCTCTCCTGTGTGTATCAACTTGTGTTGCTTAAAAAGTGATGATGTAGCAAATGATTTCTGACAAACATCACACACATGTCTCTTTTGATCTTCTGTCTTTTGCCACTGTTCTTTCTGGGTTCCTCTCTCTTGATCTCTGACATTGACATCACTGTGACAAGTGCCTGAGGCAGAAGAGAAATTGACAGTTGAGGAACGTGTTGCTGTGGGGTTGACAGGAATCAATGGACTCTGTGGTTGTGTAGCACATGCAGTTGGTATCTGCACAAACAAGACTGACAATGTACAGGATGGCCAGTAAGCCTGTATTCATCCATGTACCTTATATATCCACTGTATCTATCTGCTGGCCCTCATTCTTGCTGTATAATTTTATTTTCCAACACCATGTTCTATGAGACATTTTCACCAATATAGAAACACACATACACAAATTATAATACATGTATAACTGATCATTACAATAACCTGTACACAGACTATAAAAGTGGTCCAAAGATGAAAAATGAAATCGCTATTGTTACTTTCTACTTCATAACTAAGAAAGTGGGGCTGAAGACTAACTACAGTCAGATGTGTAATGAACATTTAATAAATTACCAAACTTCATCAATATGCATCTGACACTTGTAACTCACTTTACATCATTCTTATATAGCGCTTTTTCAGCTCAAGAACTGCTCAAGGTGCAGATTGATGCAGGATCCAACTCATTAAAGGAGGACATTGTACTTTGATCTTGTGACGACATGAGTTTTCAGCGCATGCTAGAGGTAGTTACATATTGTGCAAAGTTGCACATTTCTAGTGATACAGTGTACAACGTTGTAAGTTGTATCGGCAGTTTTTCCTACTGCATATGTAAGATAAGTATGTATGATTTTCACGTGATTAACGCATAGCGGATAATGCATAGCGGGAGAATGGGTTACTGAGCTGGACTCAATACCTTGTGCTGTGAACTGGTAGAAGATTTAGCCAGCAGAGTCACGCTAGAAGCTTTTGCGAGCAGTCGGTTTTTTGGACAGAAGTAACTCTGTGACAGTGTTGTGTCAGGTGAGAGTAAGGTGCTTCTGGAAGGGTAGAGTCTCATTTCAAACCACCCAAGGTCTTGCGCCCTCGGCGGGACAAGAATGACTAAAAGACTGTAGTGGAAAGATTATAACCGCCATTTATTCAGGAAGAAATAAGTGTAGGGTTTTTTCTTAAGGTTGTGTGGCCTTCATTTAGGCACCTTCCAAGGCTCAATTACCTTGTCGGTATTGAGATGCTCCAGTGCAAAGCATAGCATTAGCACAGAAACGAACTTGATACTCTCAACGGATAACCAGTGTGGTGCTGTACTGTTTTGTCTTGTGTTGTTTTTTTTTATATACGTGTATCCATGTGTCACAGGCCGAGAACTAAAAGGTGAATGTGAACCCTGTAATTCATTTCCTTAGTGGCTATGCACTCCGGGCTTGCGTACGTGAATGAATGATGGTGAATGAGGTGCAAAGGGATGTATTTTGATAAATAGTAGTTTATTGATTTCTATACGAGTTTCATATGATTTTCTTGGTGAAATGTGTAGAATGAATAATGCTGTTGATGTTGCCAAAATGGGGTCAAGGGGGATGAGGAAGTAGGCATGTTAAAGAGAGAGAGGGGGGTGATGAATGTGAAGGAAGGGAGATAATGTACTGTAACATGGGGAGGGATGATAAAGATGGAGGTGAAGATGAGATGAATCGGGATTGTTTGACTGGAAGTGCAATTGCAATAATTATGTATATTTATATAAACAACAATGTTTTATGGAAGAAATATAAATTATTAGAATTAAGAATTGTATTTATTGAGATACATGTATAAACAGGTCAAGATGGCGGACGGCGGAAGGAGTATTTGTTATGTAGTGTTTACGTTTTGAGGATGAACTAGTGAGACAATTTATTTGTTTGACAGATTGGGCCTATCTGGATATCACTTATCTGGATATCACTATTGTTCTAATTCTATGGTATTTCTACGGTTTTACTGCGGTACTACTGTTCCACGTGTACTTCAGCCTCTGCCTTTGCCACTGTGAGGTGTGGACGTTGCCAGGCATTGCCGCCATCACCGCCACGTCTTTCCTTTGTCGTGGGCGCCGCTGCTGGGTGTGGTCCTCCATCACCGCCAGGACTTGCCCTGGTACTTCGGACGACCGGGAGCTTTCTATCAGGGTTTACAGGATACCAGCCACATCGCACAGACACACACACACAGATTTGCATTTCACGCACATAAAACATATCTCCATCTTCAGTATTGCGTGTGAATTACTTCAATTATCTGTGTGATCAACTGCTATAGTTTATTCTGAGCTCAGTTAAGAACAGTTAAGTTACGAACGGTGACACTGAATTACAAGTTAGTTTATTCAATACAATTGAATTTCTAAGATTTGCTGATTTGTTTACTCAGCTTGGAATTGTAGTTATAAAAAATTTAATTGATTGTTGCTATTGTTGCATATTGTTGTGGGCATTTTGTTTGTGTACAGTTTGGGGTTTCAGGTTAGACAAGGGAGGTAATTGTTCGGTAGATGCTGGGTTGTGGGTCTAGATAGGGGTTGAGGGTGGTTTAGATTCCCATTATTCTGTGAGTGTGTGCGTTTGTTGTTGAATAAAAGAGTGTGAGTGTACATCTGGCTTTTGTGTTAGTTCTTTTGTTTGAGTTTTTATCCCCTCACTCGCTGTTGAGCTGAACGTCACGGAACCCACTCGGGTGATGCGAGAGATCTAATAAATATAATGTGCAAAACTAGTAACCAGTCACCATCATCATTATTATTACTATTATTATTTTTATTATTAATAGCATAATTAGTATAATACCATTCATTATCACAGCAAGAATGGGTTGAGTTTTTTCATGTTTAAAATAAGCCTACTTCAGTCCTGAAAGCAATTAAAAGGAAGAATAAAATTAATCTTCAGAAGTCTGGGTTTTTTTTTTCTACAGTTTTTTTCCTTCTTTTTTGGCATTAATTTTATAGGCGTTAATCTACAAACTACCCTACTTATGTAAAAAGATTTTTTATTTGTTGATGTATCATCATGAATTCAGGAATGGAAATAAAGAAATTAATGCAGAATGTGATCAAACCATGTAACAAGCTGTAAAAAAATTAAACAATCCAAAAAACCTTCGATGTGTAAGCCCCTTTCACACCGGGTGTCCTGGTTTCTCTCCTAGCAAGGAAAACCTGACGACAACAAAATCCCCTTCCGCTCTCTACTATATAAATGGAAAAAGGGAAATAATAATGCGCATCCCCCTTGCCTCAAAGAGAGAACCCCAAAAGCACACCACGCAGGTTCGTCAGGAAGGCTTTAGGGCTCACAAGAGATGTGGTTTAATAAAAATCAGTTCTGACACCATCTCCGACAAACCGATCTTTCCATAGGTATAGGCTCGCCGAGACATCCAAATCCACAAACCAAAGACAACACATCCCGCCCACAGCAGAGAGAATGCATTTTAAAAAATTACTAGGATGGATGCCTCCCTCACCACAACCTAAGGAAACAAAGGTCTGTCAGAGAAAAATTTATTTACCCTCAATATTCAATGTTATGCGTAAAATATACTGTTAATTTTATTAAGAAATTTTATTTGTATAAATTATAAAAGTTTAGTTGAGTTGCATGTGATGAAAATGCAATGTTTAGTTTCAAATAGAAATAGAATCAGAATTTTATGTTATACTAAACAATTAGAGTAATTAGAAAGAAAAAGAACTACTAAACTAAACACAAATTTATTTAAACAACACACTTCACAAAAACATTTCATACAAACAAGATCACACACAAAATGATGGGGAAATAAAAAAGCAATTTATTTTCTTCTAGATCCTTGGGGTTTATTTTTGGGTTTTGCTCACAGTCATGAAAAATTTTAACAGTTCAGTTCAGTGGTTAGATTAACGTCCCCGGACACAGTGCGTATAGGCAGTTCAGTTCAGTTCAGTGGTTAGTTAGTTAGTTCAGTTCAGTGGTTAATAGTAAAATGTACGTCCCCGGACACATTAAGCGTATAGGAGACGGGTGAACCACCAACCATTCTCAGTGGTTTCGTTTCGTTTAGATAAATTAAAGTCCCACGTCACAATAGCGAATATCGGTTCGGGATTAGATTAACGTCACCAATACCAAAGCGTAAAGGGGACGAACAATAGCGAATATTTTATTTTATTTAATCAGTTTATAGTCCCCTCTCTTCCCGATAAGGATTTTCAGAGAGGAGACTTATAGCGAATATAGCGAATATAGTTGTCTTTCTTTTTTAAATAGTTATTGTTACATAAAAGATATTTAATTCAAGAAAATTTCATAGTATAAAATTTATAATTATTTAAGTTCTATTAAATATTTCATTCTATAATTGTAACGAAATAATAATAGGTTACAGATTTCAGGTTGTTGCATATTTTCTAAGGTTATTTTAAAAAATATATTATTTAGGTTAATACGTATAGAAAAGAAAATCCTTGGTATTTTTGTCAAAAACCAAAAATGTTGAAACGATATAGATTCAAAACATTATTACCAGCCTACCACAGAGAATCAGCCCTAGTAAAATAAAATATTTTAAAGTCACAGAACACAGAATCAAGTATTCAAATCCATTCATAACTTTCGAGAATAATCTTCAGAATTTGGAAATTTCATATTTTCGTAATAAAATATCTACCAATTTAGGAGAATTTAGTTAGGAATTTTCTTCTTTACGTGGACTTATTGTGCTATTGTAATTTTAAAGTTCCAAAAAGGCCGAAAATAGTGTTGAAAAGAAGGGAGAAAAAAAACCTCAGCGTACGAGCGTTCGCTATGCTAAGATAAATTAACGTCCCCGGACACAATGCGTATAGGGGAGGAGCGTTCGCGTAACTGTAGATTATAGTCACATGACACCGAAGCGTATAGGCGACTACTGGTCACATTATTCTGACTGCAAAAAGTAACTGTAGATTATAGTCACACGACACCGAAGCGTATAGGCGACTACTGGTCACATTATTCTGACACCAGCGAACCAGTTGATTGTAAGGGGAAAATAATATGGTCACACATTGGTCAATCCGGGATTCAATACAATACAATACAATACAAGATTATTGCTTTAGGTCCAGCGTACTCTTCCGCGCCAAATCAGGACCAATACGGGATTCGAACCAGGTACCTTTTGGTTACTAGTAAGACGCTCTACCAACTGAGCTACCCGGCCCCAACTTTCTTCTTCTTTCTTTTGTAAATTAACGTCCCCGGACACAGTGCATATAGGGGACAAGGCCCCAACTTCATTTCGTTTCGTAGTTAGATTAACGTCCTCGGACACTGTGAGTATAAGGGACAAGGCCCCAAATTCGTTTAGTTTCGTTTCGTTTCGTGGTTAGATTAACGTCCCCGGACACTGTGCGTATAAGGGAAAAGGCCCCAACGTAACTGTAGATTATAGTCACACGACACCGAAGCGTATAGGCGACTACTGGTCACATTATTCTGACACCAGCAAACCAGTTGATGTAAGGGGAAAATAATATGGTCACACATTGGCCAATCCAGGATTCGAACCAGGTACCTTTCGGTTACTAGTAAGACGCTCTAACAACTGAACTACCCGGCCCCTCAAGGCCCCAACTCGTTTCATTTCGTGGTTAGATTAACGTCCCCGGACACAATGCGTATAGGGGACAATGGCCCCAAGTTAGTTAGTTATATAGATTAACGTCCCCCGGACACATAAGCGTATAGGGGACGATGATGGCCCCAACTGTAACTACAGTTACTTTTATAGCTGAAGCAAGGAATAAAACAGCCAATCATCTTCCATGTTTCACTGCACGTGATCTATGCTAACAAATCAGAAATTACTTTTAACATTCATGTATCATGGAGAGCGATCACACACTCTAGTGTGTACGGATTTTAGTCAAATGTACTGGTTCTTTGAAAATAACAGGGTCTACCGCTAACATAGGTAAGAAGTTTATTTGTCATACTTTATTATGAACAAAAATTATGAACAAAATTGTCAATTAGGTTACCTTGACTACGGATGGCAACCGGAAATTCTTTTCTACAGTTTACTGAGCAATCACATTTTTCTTCACAAAACGATCATAGCAACTCTGAAAAATCTATTATCCACTCAAATTTCGTCACACAACACATCCAAAAATTCGTTAAAATAATTCTTCACAGGTATGCCATTGTTACTGCATACACAACATTTAGCTTCGAAATTTAGATCTGCTATTTATAACCATCCCTAGATAAAATAAAAATATTTTGCTCTACACACATTCACAGAAATCAATATCAGATACAATTCGATGATCACATTCTACACCACTATAAAAACACACAGTTCACAGTAACACAATATCTCTAGTACCTGCATTCTTCTCCTTGTCGTCTGCTTGTATGCCAAGGCACATGTATAACAAAAGCAACCATAGGCACATGCAACCTAATTATTAAAATTTAATTTATAGTCTAGTTTATCAATTTACAACAAAATGTTTTACTAGCCATCCAAAGAGGCTTACAATTTTACGAATTTATTATTTTACAAATAAAATGTTTTACAAGCCAACCGGAGGGCTTACATCCTTCCCTGCTAAAAAAAAAAATGCTCCTGCATTTATTTATTGCAAAAGATATTTATAACATTATGAAAGGTTATATAAATTTTATTTATTTATTTTGCAGGTGAAATTATAAATTAAAAGAACATTTAAAGAGGAATTCAATCCATTTCCTGGCGGACTTCTGTACGCAATGGCAAAACGTTATTACAGGTCCAGAGGACAGCCAGAGAGAGATTTGATCAACTCCCTTCGGACCTCGGAAAGAGGCAACAGCGATTCATGCAACTTACGCACGAAATAAAAAACGGATTCATCATTCAATTCACCAGTCACCACTCTCCGTAGTGTCCGAGAGTTGATATCTCTGGCTTTCTGGACAGGAGAACTGATCCTTGGAAATCTCATTCCAGGCAGCAAAAGGCAACTATATAGATCAAAAATTTCCCTTTGACCTAAATCAAGGGGAACACCTTCCTTCACTGCCAGTCCAGAGGCCGCATAAAAAAAATGAGATGTTCTCCCCTCGGAACCCATTCTATCCCATTTTTCTGGTGGCCATGTTAGTCCGCCAGGAAGGACAACCTCCCCACTGTATGACCATTTTCGTGGACAAGGCATAATTAAACCTGGAACTCCAGCCTCTAACATTCCCTGTGCCATTTGGACCTCTGGTACATCCCCCCCATCCGTCAAGACAACTGGTGACAAGGCCTGAGTAAATGGTTGAGTTTCAAGAGGTGGGACATGCGCTTTCTCAAGTTCATCTGAAGATGGACTATAATCAACCAAATGCCGTTCTTCAGCCGAAACAGTTGAAACAGTAGGACGCACAACATGATTAGTAGAATCTACAGTACCATCTTTCTTGTTAGGAAGGGATGCAACAACAGTGGGCACACACACTGGAGCGGATTCCAGGGAAAAATCCGACGACGACGAACTTCCTCCAGTAGTTCCCTTTCTGCCAGAATGCTTCCGTCGCAAATGTCTTTTCAGTGAAAACTTGTTGTAAAACAGTTCTTTGCAAATTGGGCATTGTGAATTGATCTTGTTCTGCAATACAAGAACGTTCCGGTAAGTCTTATCTATCTCTACTAGTTGACCAGAAGTAATTATGAATTAAAATGTAAATACATCTTTCCCCATAGCCAATCGAGGCATCCAACACCATCAGGGGAAAGGTCCATCAGTTATTTCCACAGTAAACGCAGTGTTTACTCACTGGAAATAAGTGATAGAATGAACAAAATTCCGTGCCCTAAGTATCAAAGGGAGAACCTAAGGACACTAAAATCCATCCTGCAACCAGCTTTACCAATCTATCGCACCCCTTAGCCCGCGACCTGAAAGTGAGCGTCGTCAATTGCAGAAATGGTCAATGGATAAATCACTCAATTGGTTTTTCCAATATCTTGTCGACGGTCCATCAGACACCAACTAAGCAAGAAGCCAAAGTTTGAGATTATCGATAAATCCCGAAACAAATAATAAGCCGACTGGGCTTCGGACAATCGGAAATAAAATATATCATGGATAGGCACCCCTGATCATGCCCCAAACATGGAACTAAAGAAAAGAAACTGAACTTCTTCATATTCTTAAGGTCCACAATTTTTCTTGTTATGCAGAACTGATGATCTCACTGGTTATTTACACAGCTAAGCTGAACTTTAATATAATATTAATTTAAATTACTAGTTTATTTATTTATTAATTTATTTATTTCATCTTATTGCTAATTTTATTTTGTTTCATTTTTATTTTTATTTTATTATTATTATTATTATTATTATTATTATTATTATTATTATTATTCAACAACTTTGTGTAGCATAAATAAGAAGTGTTCATGTTTAGGTTGTCCAGTCCATGTTCATATAGCTTAGCCATCTTGTTACATTCATAGACATTGTATGACATAATTTGTTTTCATCACAGTAAAAATAAAAATAAATTTCAAGGCCATCACAATTTCAGTCAAGAAAGTTTCTGGCACAGTGGTAGATTAAAGATCTACTCACAAAACACTAAACTGTGACTTTCAGAGCATTAGGTAGGCATCAGTTATGCAGAAGAATAACTTTTGGAGATTAAGTTTTTGATTGCACATTCTTTTATAGTGTTCTGTTGATCTTCAGTTTAATTCAAGTCACACTTTAGTTTCGTATTTTTACTAAACACACACATCGTCGCTGTCAGACGAAAACCTCGTAAGTCCCAAAATGGCGGTTTGGAGATAACTTCATAGTTGTGACCCTTGGTCTCTTGCCCATGTTCTGTGCTAAGCTCAAAATTGCGTCTCGAATAGAAAGTTAATAAAAATCAATGAAACCAAACCTTGTATCTCTCTACTGCCGGACCAAACCTCGTATGTTTAGATACGAGGTTTTTACCGAACGTTTTCGCGGTAGGAAGTGACAATGACGCAACATACGAGGTTTTCTTTATCGCAAAAGTTTGGACAAAATTGTAAGTACAGAGCACACATAACACTTTGAGTCGTTTGATTTCCTTCACAATTTTGGAAAGGCATTGAATCATGTAGTCTTGAGTTTTCAGTGGTTTTGAGTGGTGAAAGACTGATCTCTCTCTCTCTCTCTCTCTCTCTCTCTCTCTCTCTCTCTCTCACTCTGTGTGTGGTTGAAGAGAAAGGGACAGTTCTGGAGGCGAAGAGAATAGATCTAGTGTGGGGAGGATGTACGTGGAGGTCACTGGATCTGGGGGACGGATGTTAGATCAAGTATGTAGGCTTAGATTGAGTAGATCTCCATATCGCTTGTTTGTGAGAGGGGCGTACAGCATACATTCATTTATTTAAATCGGAATAAAACACTTGAGATTGTTTATGTTAATTAATTTCAGAATCTACGTCGATGTTTGATAACGGAAATCTGTCGTCTGGGACCCTCTGCGGAAAGTGCAACCTGCCACACTCCCCTTGCTCATCATTTGATGATTTTGCGGAGTGGATTTGTAAAGTCTGCAACGAACCTCCCAAAGACCCTGTGAGTTCGGGCACTAAATAGAATAGACCCAACGTTTCCCGGCGTGTCGTAAGAGGCGACTAACAGGGGTGATGTTAGCACGGCATCACTGGGCGAAAGTCTTCTACACAGAAGTCACCGGCCAGGGCGGAGTAACCTCACGTTACTACAGGTTCAACGACCACGTGCTCAGGGCCAAGGCGAGCCACATTGTATTCGTGGATTTCGGCTGTGGCCACAGGATTGGGCACCGCCAGGTCCTTTTTGCCAAAGACACACTATATGATGAAACTATCCACTAATTCCATACCGGATCGGTCGTCGCCCGGCTCAACAAGGCGCCTTCCGTTGGCCACCAGGACGGAGGTGATAAATATGCTACTGATGGACAATTTAGCAAGATCCGCACGAGAAACAACATCGTCATAGGAACCTGGAATGTCAGGACCCTAACTGCGGAAGGAAAATTAGAAGAACTGGCCCACAAGCTGGACCACTATCGATGGAACGTTTTATGTATCGGCGAAGTGCGCTGGAAAGGCCTAGGTAAAACAACGACCGACAAAGGCCACAAGCTCTATTTCAGCGGTAGAGATGACAGGCACGAACACGGCGTTGGATTCTTGGTCCACAAGAACATTCTAGCCACTGTCATGGGTTGCCGCCCAGTATCCAGTAGACTCATTACCATCCGTCTGAGAGTAGCCCCTTTCAACATCACCATCATCCAGGCCTATGCCCCAGCATCAGACTATGACGACAGCGAAGTGGGGGATTTTTATGAAAATCTACAGGCGGTCCTTGACCAAGTGCCGAAGAAGGACATAGTCATAGTGCAAGGCGACTGAAATGCCAAGGTTGGCCAAGATGCGCACCACAACTGGGGAGACACATGTGGACCCCACTGCAACAACGAGACAAATGACAGGGGTCTGAGACTTTTGGAGTTTGCCAGATACAACAATCTGATACTGGCAAACACGCTTGGTCTCCACAAAAACTCCAGACGATGGACATGGCATAGTCCCGGCGGGGAGCATCACAACCAGATCGACTACATCATGGTCAAGAAACGCTTCAGATCAAGCATCAACATTGGCAGGACACGCACTTTTCCAGGAGCAAACATCGGAAGTGACCACGATCTTGTGATGATGTCTTTCCGGCTCCACTTGAAGAGAGTAAATACAGCAAAGTGCACCAGACTGAAGTTCGACCTGGACAAACTGCAAGACCCGGAGGTGGCAGAACTATTTCAGGCCACAATTAGAGGGAAATTTGCACCACTGCTCATTTTGGGGGCTGGTGAAGTAGATGTCAACACCATGACCACCACCTTCAACTCAGCTGTGACAGATGCCGCCACTGAGATCCTTGGCAAGCACCGACCAAAGAAGAAGCCGTGGATCACACCTGAACTTTTGGATCTGTGTGATAAACGAAGAGATATTAAAAAGAAAAAGAACACCTCACAGGGAGCTCATGTCTACCGAAAAATCAACAATGACATCCGAAAAGGCATGCGCACAGCAAAGGAGAACTGGATAGAAGATCAATGCCAGGAAATAGAGAACAGTCTGAACAAGAACAACAGCAGGAAGGCCTACCAGACTGTGAAGCGCCTGACAAGTGTCAAACAGCCCAAAGTCTCCACGATCCCAAGCAAGTCTGGCATATGCCTTACTGAAGAACAAGAAGTCTTGGACAGATGGACAGAGTACTGCTCCGACCTTTACACCAAATGGATACTCATCAGTTCTAGCATGTCCCGAGAACAGAGAAGAAGAAAAAATCCTCCCAATTCTCCGGGAAGAAGTTGAGGCAGCAGTGCAATCACTGAAGAAGGGGAAGTCAGCGGGAGTGGACAACATACCCGCGGAACTGCTACAAGAAGGAGGAGAAGCGATGATTGATGCCTTCACCATTATCTGTAACAAGATCTGGCAGAGCGGGGAGTGGCCTTCAGGAGTGTGAAAATTACCGCACCATCAGCCTCATCAGCCATCCCAGCAAGGTCCTCCTGAAAATAATACTCAACAGGTTGAAACCCCAAGCTGACCAAATCATAGCTGAAGAACAAGCAGGATTCAGGGCAGGGCGAATTACCACTGAACAGATTTTCAACCTCAGAATAATTGATGGATTGGCTAGAGAGGAACAAGAACTTGAACAGATGGTACAGAGGCTTGACACCACTTCCAGAGCCTATGGAATGGAAATCAGTGCAGAGAAGACCAAAATGATGACCAACAACACCAATGGCATCAACACGGACATCAAAGTCCAAGGCCAATCCCTCAACACACTGCATAGCTTCAAACATTTAGGAGCCATTGTATCAGACAATGGGTCCCGACAGGAAGTCCTCTCCAGGATCGCACAAACAACTGCTGCCCTGACAAAGTTGAAGCCCATTTGGAAAGACAGGACCATCAGTCTACATTCCAAAGTAAGACTGCTGCGCTCCCTTGTCATCTCCATCTTCCTATATGCTTGCGAAGCATGGACCCTCTCAGCAGATCTACAACGATGAATACAAAACATGGAGATGAGGTGCTACAGAAGACTTCTGGGCATTTCCTATACCCAACACATCACTAACGACGAAGTCCGACAGACCATCACACAAGCCATTGGACAACACTATGACCTGCTCACAGTGGTGAAGAAACGGAAACTCCGATGGTATGGCCACGTCACCAGAGCATCAGGCCTTGCAAGGACCATTCTGCAAGGCACAGTGCAAGGAGGTAGAAGAAGAGGGAGACCGACAAAGAGGTGGGAGGACAACATTCGAGAGTGGACTGGTTTGACACTGAGCGAAGCCATCAGGGCTGCTGAGGACAGAGAAAGATGGAGTATGCTGGTGAAACGATCATCTGTGGTGCCCCTACGACCTCCGAGTTACGGGACAGGATAGGAAATGCCGGAAGATATGGTATTTCTGTGTTTGACGTTTTGACAGTTTGTGACACCTATAAATATGGCTTTCCTGCGATCTTTGACAACGTTTTGCTCTGATTTTGTGTTGTACCAGGGTCTGTTGTTTTATTCAAAAACCTCGTAACTCAAACTTTTTTACACAGTTGTAAGTCGAAAACCTCGTAACTCTTCATTTGCTTCCAGTTCTCAACGGAAAACACTTCTTCGACTTTTTATCCCATACTGCCAAATTTCTAGATTTTTCATAGTTCCTTTGAAGTAAAAAAGTCATTGGTTTGGCGTTACCCGACTGGTTGAAACAGTTTTTATCGATTTTCTCAAAACAGCAAAAAATGAGATACGAGGTTTTCGTCTGACAGCGACGACATACACAATAATCAATCCAGCTGAAAATTATAAGCTTGAAATACACGAGTCTGTAGTATCATTGGAAGCTTGTATGTTTATTAGTTGTTTATCCACCTGGGCATTAACACCCTTATATGGCATTAATCGGTCAATGTGATGAGCTTTAGGAATTGACTTCGCAGTTTTCTTCAACATATATGTCAGATCATCTACTTTCTTTGTTACAAGGTATGGACCTTTCCAACGGCGAACTAACTTCTGACAAATTCCAACTGAACGACTGGGTTCAAACAACCACACCAATTGTCTTGGAGTAAAGGCACGTTTCCTAGCATGAAGGTCATAATATCGTTTCTGGTAAGTTGATCTTTTCTTGATGTTTCTCCTGGCTATTTCATGAGCTTCTGACAATGTTGACTATAGATTCTGGACATACTCAGGGATTGATTGATCTGGCTGGATCTCCTTTGGGCGCTGGATAACTGCTTCCACAGGTAACGTAATTTCACGGCCAAACACCATCATATTGGGTGTAATTTGTGTAGTGCTATGCTCTGAAGCACGATAAGCCATGAGAACTTGAGGTAAGTAGATGTCCCACAACTTTTGCTTTTGTTCACAATACATGGTTAGCATGTTAGCAAGTGTTCTCATAAACCTTTCCACGCCTCCATTTGCTTGTGGATGATAACTTGTTGTTCTAGTTTTCACTGCATACACAATATTTAGCTTCGAAATTTAGATCTGCTATTTATAACCATCCCTAGATAAAATAAGAATATTTTGCTCTACACACATTCACAGAAATCAATATCAGATACAATTCGATGATCACATTCTACACCACTAGAAAAACACACAGTTCACAGTAACACAATATCTCTAGTACCTGCATTCTCCTCCTTGTCGTCTGCTTGTATGCCAAGGTACATGTATAACAAAAGCAACCATAGGCACATGCAACCTAATTATTAAAATTTAATTTATAGTCTAGTTTATCAATTTACAAAAAAATGTTTTTCTAGCCATCCAAAGAGGCTTACAATTTTACTAATGTATTATTTTACAAATAAAATGTTTTACAAGCCAACCAGAGGGGCTTACATCACTATTACATATAATAATATAAAGCCTTCAGTATTTGAATTAATATCTTTATTAGAAAATAATATATATTCCAATTTACCTAGCAATGGAAAGAATGAAAAATTTTATTGTCCAAGACATTTGTGTAGAATAATTAATAAACTAAGAGTAAATTCATGGAACACCAAGTTTTCAAAAGATGTGGTTTGTACTTGCTTACAACCAATATCTGTTAAACATCTGTTATATGAATGTCCTATTTTGGTTATGTTATATAAAGAAAAGAATATCGATGTAAATAGTCAAGAATCAATTGACATTTTGTTGCATAGTCCAGCAATGATAGATATTGCCCGAATAATTTACAATTCTGCAGTTGGTAGTAATTCTGCATTTTGTAGTACTGTTAGATATTGTGTATGATTATAGTTCAACTTTCCTATCCTATCCTTATCCTGTCCCGTAACCCTGAGGTCGTAGGGGCACCACAGATGATCGTTTAACCAGCATACTCCATCTTTCTCTGTCCTCAGCAGCCCTGATGGCTGTTCAACTTTAAATTGTTATATTATATGTTTGTGTACATGCGTGAGAATGATTGTATGGTCTAAAATCACATATGTGAAAAGATGTTAAAATAAATTATTGAATTGAATTATTGAACTGAGCCACCCACCCACCCAAGGCTAGTCTAACCAAGAAAATCAAGGTAGATAATTTCTCTCCCAAACATCAACCAGTCGCCTCCCTTTCCGCTACATTTAAGTGTCTAAAAACTCTCAACACTTCATCAGTAATGAATAACTCAACCAACCCTGCCTCTGAAATGTTGTTATCAATATGATTTGGTATGGTAAATACACAACATCATTCAGCCACTGCTGATAGAAACCATCCGGTACTTGTCCAATACTTTCATCACATGAAACACTGGATACTCCACTAATGTCAGCAACCTATTGTTCTTCCCCATCAGATTCACCCCCAAGCCTAGCTGTCACTTTGCCTATTAAAACCATGTATTGATGTAATGACTCATCATTACAACCTATGAAAGGTTCATGAAAGAGGTCTTTGTCGCCCAACTAAACCATTTGGAGACCAAACAGACTTGATCCCAGCATCCTTTCCATTGAGAATACAGCAGTAGAAATAGCTCAGGGAGTAACGCTGCCTCATTGCCAATATTCAAAGTAATGTTCGGTGGTAACCTAGCAACAGAGCTTGTGTACTTCGGCTCCAAACAAGAGCACCCAGCGCTGGTGGCGTTTGTCAACTACCATAGCTGCCAACATTTTGCGTATGGCAACTACAGTGCACTAAAGGTTAAAACAACTACAGTGGAACCTCTCTACAACGACCTTGAAAATGTTGACAAAAATCGGTCTTTATAGAGAGGGGTCTTTATAGAGAGGGGTCTTTACAGAGGGGTAGAGAGTTTACCTTTCAGTACATCTTTTTCTGTTATTAAAGAAATAAACTCAACTGTGTATTGTTTACAACACACCACACATACACTCAGTAAAACTGTTTGTGTACTGAATCCAGCACATTGCATTTAATAATACCTTTACCTCCGCCCTATCTCCACTCAAGCAAGCATTCTTCACATTGTTTCGATTCAGCCATTTTTCTAACCAACCGTTAGACGCCACAAAATCATCATGTCCTAGTTCAACTGAGAGCATAATGGCCTTTTCTTGAATCAATTTGCCAGTGATCGGAATATTCTTTCTTCTAGCATCCAGAAACCAATCCCAAACTTTCTCAACGAGTAGAATCTACACCTCGCTCATTCATTCACATTGCCGTGAGTGTACTCACGGTGATGTGAACTGAATCCCAGTTCTCACCTTCAGTCTGTGCTGATGAAGGCGACATGATAGTCGCTGAAAGCTACACGAGTAAGTAGCCATTTACGCATGTGTGACTTGTCAAAACTCTGTAGCCGATATGAGTAGAATCTAGAATGTGACGTTACAAGATGACGTCAAACTTATAGAAGATTACTTTATCGGCTGGCGTGTCACATATAGGTACCTGTCTGACTGTGCTGAACAAAATCGTAGACAGTTTTTATTGTGCAGTCATGCCGAGAAAGTCGCTATACGGTCTGCAAAGATCGGTCGTTAGACGTTATAGCGAGGGAGTCGCTATACTGATGACAGCAATATAAGGAAATACATCAGTTAAAATAAAATGGGTCGTTGTAGCGGGGGAGTCGTTATAGAGGGGGGTCGTTGTGAGAGGATCCACTGTACCAGTACATTTCAATTACAGAACAACATAGTTCATGTGCTGAAGATTTGTAAAAGAGACAACAAGCTGGATTATTACCTCAGACTTGATTGGAAGTACTTCGATGTATTTCTCCGTCTTCAACCATACCGTCTTGGTTTCCAATGGGCCAGTGCTTTCTGTAACAAAGAAATCAGAAATAAATCATGGATGAGTGGATGATAGTAGAGCACAGTTGGTTGTGGTTCAAACCCAGCAGAAGATAACATGTGTGACTTTGATACAATTCTTTTCAGAGCGCAAAGTGTTTTCTGTGGGTACTTCAGTTTCTTTCCTCCCTTCAATAATGGTATTGGATTCAGTCAATCATTTTTTTTTAAAAATCCCCAATTAAAACGTTTATTTCCTTTCCGTCTTTTAAACACCACTTTCCTTTACACCACATGATTGAGAGGTGAATATGTGCTTGTTGTGTTTGGAGGAGTGTTTGTAGCATGTCAGCATGTATGATGGTTACAGATCACCATGCTTTGAGTCTGAATTAGGAATAAGGCACATTTAGCATCCATATAAAAATACTACTATAATTACTATCAATATTTTATTATTAATATTATTATATTTGATGGTATGGCCACGTCACCAGATCATCAGGCCTTGCAAAGACTATTCTGCAAGGAACAGTGCAAGGAGGTAGAAGAGGGAGACCGAAAAAGAGGTGGGAGGACAACATCCGAGAATGGACTGGTTTGACACTGAGTGAAGCCATCAGGGCTGCTGAGGACAGAGAAAGATGGAGTTTGCTGGTTAAACGATCATCTGTGGTGCCCCTACGACCTCCGGGTTACGGGACAGGATAGGATAGGATAGGATAGGATAGGATAGGATAGGATAATATTTGTTAATCATAAAATTAAAGTGCAATTTTTATCACCCCAAAGTCTGGATTACAATGGCGTTCACACCAGTACAAATTCTCACCCATAAAAAAATACTACTATACTTACTGTATCGCTCTGTGCCACTGTCAGGCTCTGTCGTAACTTTAGAGAACTCTGGGTCATATGGTTCCATCATGTCACAGTCAGGTTCTGTTTTCACTTTAGACAAATCTGAATCATGTGGCTCCCTCACGTCACTGTCAGGTGCTGTTTTACTTTCAGATTCTTCCTTCATCTCTAACTTGCTGCCAGTCATATCTGCTGTGTCTCTGACAATCTGTTCACTGTCGGTGTGATAAACATGCTGGCTTTCTCTTCCTGCAATTGCTAAACAAACCAACAGCTTTCATGTCAATTTTTCTGGCAGCAAGCAAAGTGACAAACGGAAGAACCATCATGTTAGAAACTACATCTTTTCCTCTTGTTACGTTGGAGACGCGTGCAATGGTAGGCTTATGTATGAAACGCGTGCGATAGTAGGCTTGCGTGTGTGACGCGCACGATAGATCAGATCGTTTTATTTTGCAACGCATGCAATAATAGAGTGTATTTACCTTTGATTTGATTTTGCGTTGTTATTAGAAGCTTTGTATAACGTTGGTAATTTTAGTTGGTCGATATTAATATATTATTTGAGAATTTTATAGAGTCGGTTGTTTACTATCGATCGAAGCGTATGGATAATTCTAGTGGTAACTATAGAAGCTTCCATCCCAAATAAAGTTGTATGAGACAGTGATGATGAAATTACTTTTGATTTTTTGTGGTGTTTCATGCAGTGGTATTCTCGCTTGTTCTGGAGTATGTAGAGACTATATAAGTGCCGCACTGTTTCAAAATAAGAGAGAGTTGAAAGTATAGGGAGTTGTTGTATTAGAGTTGAGAAAGTTGTAAAAAGGTGGAAAGTTGATAGTTGAGAATTGTAGAGTGAAAAAGGCGATTGAGCGATTGTATGCGGTTGTTGATGTATGCTGAATAAAACTTATTAAAAGTGGAAAACTTAAAACGACGACTCCTGCCTTGTTGATGATTGAACGGGTTGCATGGATAAACGAATCTGAGTTACACCTATCACTAGCATCGGGGCTGAATCAACTACTGATAGAGAAAAAAACAACATCGAGTGTAACACCTCTCAACTCAAAAATGGTCGGTGACACAGTCTATGAACCTCCACTGTGTAAGCAAAGGTGCTGAAAGTACTGGTCACCTTGGTACTTAACAAATGCTAATAAAAGCAATCATATAAATTATAATATTTTTTTTAAATAAATAAATAAAATAAAATTTCAAAAATTTATAATAATAATAATAATAATAATAATAATAGTAATAATAATACCAAGTGATGACAGGCCAAGTGTAACAAAAAATAAAATACAGGCCTAATCAAAGCAAGAAAATTCAAGACAATTATTAGTCAAACGTACGGTTAGTAACAAGTAGTCAAATTCATGTGCAGCAAATTCATAGGGCTGACTAAAATAGTAATGTAGAAATTAGCTTTTCTTCACAGATGCCACGAAATTGTTATAAAATGTACTTTAGTTAAGTACAAGTTTACAGAATATCAGAGCTGTTAATAAGATTACGTTTAAAAGCAAAGAATACTGGTCCCTCTGTTCAAGGCTCTTGTTCGTCCCATATTTGAATACAAAAATATTGTACGGGGTCCTAAGGTTAAAATGCATACCAACAAGATTAAAGCTGTACAAAGAAATTTCACAGTGCATCTTAGTGCTAAGTTACGAGGATAGGCTAAAGTGCCTTAGGCTTCCGAGCTTTGAGTATACACATCTAAGAGGAGACATGAATCATGATTGAGGTGTTTAAAATCCTATAGAACATATTTGTATGACCCCAATATCACAAGGTCCCCAGTATGTAGGGTTGAAAGCGCTACAACCCAAGAACATGAATATAAATTAATATTTTAAAAAAGGCAGTTCATACTAGTTTATATCATTATCAGCACTTTTTCACTAACAGAGCAAACACATAGAACAGTCTGCTCAAAGGATGTTATCACAGTTGGTACCACAAATGCATTTAAAAATGGCCTAGATAAGTGACAGTGTACTCCACTGCACTTGGCTGGAGAGTCCTTTAGTCCTTACCCCATCTCCCTGTGGTAGGCAAAATTCATCAGACAACAGATGTCTGAAACTGAAAGCCTGCCAGTGTGACAAGTAACACATGTGCTCTTTAATGCAGGTCTATCTAGAGGGCAAAAGACAGCCTACGATGCCATAAACAAAGTGGCACTCTTCAGTTAATCCTTACTCCTTCAGATGAGAGTATAAACCATGGTCTAGTCTGTGCACGCACGTATTTCATCACATGGACCTTAAAGATTCTGACGCTCATGTCCTAGACTGGTGAGTGCCGGCCACACAAATACTCCCAGCACGCACAAGGTCCCTTCTCCCCAGTCGCACAGGATTGTGCTCAGTTGTCTGGGTGTTACTTAGTCTATGCGCCTAAAGGCTGCAAGTGCGCGCCTCAGGTGGCTGGAGTTAGATCCTGTATAACTTATATACAATTACAAGCCAGCTCTCGTCTTGCCATATATGCCCACAATCAATCGTGTGGATCATTATGGCACTTTTTACCAAGGAGCTTGCTGGGTTGTGTTCTTGTTACCGGCACTCACCCGTCTAGGACATGAGCGTCAGGATCTTTAAAGTCCGTTATGATGGAATGTATGCGACACAGACTAGACCTCGGTTTATACTCTCATCCGAAGGAGTAGGAAACGGGAGTAAAGTGTCTTTCCCAAGGACACAACACATTTTGCACCGGCCTGGGCTCGAACCCGGGACCTTCCGATCCCCTAGCCAACGCTCTAACCATTCGGACACCGTGCCTCCGTCTCACTGAGCATTCCACAACGGATGGAGACACGCGCGTTATAAATCATCATCATCATCATCATCATCATCATCATCATCATCATCATCATCATCGTCATCACCATCATCAATTCTTCATGTGCAGTGTCAACTCACCTTGTGCATGCCACGCTTGCAATGCCATCCAGTATCCCACTGGTTCTTCAGCAATGTCAATCTCCAACTTCACCTCAGACAGCACTTGACTGTCTTCGTCTTCCATCACAGAGCAATGACCAATGTCATCAACATTCATCATGAATATCGTGTATTCATCAACGAACAACAGAATTTTAAAAGCAGATTCAGAACAAGGGAAATAAATAACAAATAACGGAAGGTTGTTCAAAAACGAATTCCAAAAATCTTATTACAAAATTTTCAGGAGCAAAGAAATAAAAACAATTGTATTGTAAATGTATTCATTATTACTTGTAAATAATTCACAGAAAGTGAAGTCAAAGGCAACAATTGATACTTTTTTTGTGTTTTTAATGTGATAAGGCTAGACTATAAAAGAAGTAGAAAAAATAAATCCTATAAAGACACGAATATACACGAGAAGAGACGAACATTATTATCCATGCCATTTATCTTGAATCTCGAATGTTAAAGGCCCTCAGACCTATTAACCGGTCATCATCAAATATAACACAGCTTTCTTATATAGCATAAATGGCATTATTTTAAAGCAAGCTGGGGTTTGGGGCTGACCATCAGCAATTACAATGTTGATGATGTTATATATATAACGTGCATGTCTCCATCCAATGCCCAAGGCGCGATTAGGAGAGATTAAAAAAAACAAAAAACGACAGGAAAGATAAAGTCAGGTGTGGGAATGTGTGGGTGGAGGCGGACAGCAGATTCTGAAGTAAGAGAGTTGCTTGGTTCACTAAGTCACTACAATGTAAACAAATGAGTCTTCAGTCTTCTCATGAAACACTCATCACAGTCTGCCTTTTTTTTTTGTTGACAGTCTGCAGGTAGCCTATTCCATGACTCAGGAACTGCATTTTGTAGGTATCATGCGCCAGATCTCTTTTTGATTGTCTCAGGCGAAAACAGGACTGGGAAGAAGAGCGAAGCTGACGAGATGGCTCATACATGTATATATAATAGAAGCCAACTCAGACAGCTATCCTGGAGTGCTCAGTCTTGTGCACACATGCAAAGCAATGTCTTTGGGTTATGCTTGAAAGGGGGTCTGGGCTGTACATAGAGTGGTTGTTTCTCCAGTGCTGGTCGAAATGGTTTTTGCAGCTGTTTACACAGGGTGCATTGACAACCTGATCAGGAAGGCTTTTATTATCCTTATTCTCATCATCATCATCATCATCATCATCATCACCATCATCATCATCATCATCGAAATCATCATTTCTATTCTGACCATCATTATCACTACTACATATATCTATATTAATTGTATGCGATCACAGAAATAACACTTTCTTCTACATGTTCTTTCTTATACTTCCTTTTTCTTTCTCAGTTATAGTGTTTGAATGTCCTCCAATGGATCCCACCTTACAATGATTACGTTAAGAGGCAGACAAACTGTATTTTAAGCAGCACTGCAAAGAGCCGAATCAGGACCACAAAATCAAGACCACAACTTGGCTGAAAGAGGACACCCCAACTTTGCATAAAAGATCTGCCGAAACAACCCTAGTGATAACACTGAAGGCACTCCACCAACCGGTCACTGTACAATAAAGACATCCCACGCAGGGGAAGCTGAGGCTATACTCAAATTTATCGAACCCCCCGTTTTACAAAAACAAAATAGAATACAAACAATTACATTATAAAATATCAACAAAACACATACCTATGAAATGACTGGGAAGCCCCATTGACCATTTGGCAGAAAGCGTCCAACATTCCCAAGCTGATCCAACAGACCTCACACACAGATGAGGAATTTTGTCCCGGAAGAGATTTCAAGAAAAAAAGGTAGGTGACTGACTGGTCTAGCGAAGAAGAAGATAGTATAGTAGATAGATAAAACAGAGTAGGAATGAGAAAGAACAAAGGAGAACGACAGTGACAGTGGGAATTTAAAGTCACCTACCTTTTTTTTTTATTGAAAACTCTTCTGGGACAATTAGGCTCCTCATTTGTGTGTGAAATCTGTTGTTTCAGCTTGGGAATATTGGACGCTTTCCGCCAGGTAACATTACATTACATGATTATTGATTTAGGTCCAGCGGACTCTTCCGAGCCAAATCAGGACCGGACAACCCCTGATCCGCATAAAAGATCTGCTGAAACAACCCTAGTGGTAAAACTGAAAGCTCTCCACCAGCCAGTCACTTTACAATAAAGACATCCCACGCAGGGGACGCTGAGGCTGTACTCTAATTTATCGAACCCCCGTTTACAAAAACAAAATAGAATACAAAGATCATTATAAATTATCAACAGAACACATAAATGCCTACATTGCTAAATAATAACATCATAGAAAGCCCTAGTGACCACCTGGCAGAAAGCGTCTAATATTCCCAAGCTGGGCCAACAGACCTCATACACAAATAAAGAGTCTTGTCCCGGAAGAGTTTTCAAGAAAAAAGGTAGGAGACTGGTCTAGCGAAGAAGAAAATAGTATGGCAGATTGATAGAACAGAGCAGGAATGAGAAAGAGCAAATGAGAAAGACAGCGACAGTGGGAATTTAAAGCACTAAAGTTCCAGAAAGTGGGGATACTATTTATACTGAAACCCCCGGCACTCCAACGGGGCTGGTTTAGATTTCCCATTCTCCAGTCTTTGTGTGTTAAAATAAAAGAGTATAAATGATCATAGTTTTTTGTAGTTGAGTTCGATTCCTAACACTCGCTGTTTGAGCTAAGTTCACTGAGTCCATTCAGGTGACGTGACAACACAACAGCACAAATAACACAAAAAAAAACACTAAAAATATTTTAGGAAACACAATCATAAACATACTGCATGTCACAAATGTTAACAACGGTACAATACATACTTTTATAAGTTTAATAATTTATTTATTTTGTTGTATGTGTAATGCATGATTTGATTGATTGATTTATTGTTGCTTTAGGTCCAGCGGACTCTTCCGAGCCAAATCAGGACCGGACAACCCCCGATCCGCATAAAAGATCTGCCGAAACAACCCCAGTGGGAAAATTGAATGCCCTCCACCGGCCAGTCACTTTACAATAAAGACATCCCACGCGGGGGACGGCTGAGGGTTGACCTCAACTACGCGAACACCCCGGTTACAAAAACAAAATAGAATACAAACATCATTATAAATCATCAACCAAACACATACATATAAAATGCCTATAGTGCTAAATAGTACATTCATAGGAAGCCCTAGTGACCACCCGGCAGAAAGCGTCCAACACTCCCAAGCTGATCCAACAGACCTCATACACAAACAAGGAGTCTTGTCCAGGAAGAGTTTTCAAGAAAAAAGGTAGGTCATTGATCTAGCGAAGAAGAAGATAGTATAGCAGAGTGAAGGACAGAGCAGGAATAGAAAAGAGTAAATGAGGAAGACAGCGACAGTGGGAATTTAAAGCACTAAATTTCCATAAAGTGGGGATACTATTTATACTGAAAACCCCCGGCACTCCAACGGGGGTACTGTTGCCGCAGTGAAGCGTCTTGCCAATAAAGGAAAGACAGGTTTTCAACTGTGGCTTTCACTGTTCCCTTTATAGGTTTGAACAATCTACAGTGGCAAGATTGCTCATGACCCCAAGGGGTAATGTATGATTTGCCATTGAGCCAGCAACATGTACTGTCTTCTTCTTCCTGCTTTCTTGTTCCTTGGTGATATTTTAATACAAACACAGGATGTCAGTTGTTACTTTTTTTTTTTTATTTACTACATTTATTATTTTATTTTAAATATATACAATTATATCTTAGACAACATCCACAGAAAGACATAAAAAAAATTTTGTTGTTGATAACGGTTTATTTTAAAAGTGCAATTTCACAATAATAAGAAATGTCAATGACAAAATAAAATAACATTGTTGAGAGAATAACAGATAATGACTAGCTCAGAGACAAAGAACAATAAGATAATAACTAACAAGCAGAAATGCTCTCTTCAATTATTTTAATTTTTTGTTACATAACCCATTAATATCTATTTAATGTTTTCATATTTAATCTTATTTTACCTATTATCTTTTATTTAAAAACTGCAATAATATAACGTACTATAATACAACTCAACAATGTGATATACATTATAAGCTGCAATCCCCGAATTTAGACAAAAATCAATTCATTCCATACACAGGATGTTGCTTATTATAACATGCACAAGAAAATGACACATATTATGTCATGAATCTTGACTTCCTTTTGAGCAGATTTTAGTAACACATATTAGGCATAACATATTAATTAAAAGACACATATGCCACAGTCGAGGAAAACATATTGCCTTGTAGTCTGTAGATATTTTTTTCCAAATATCTAATTCTAAACATTTTTTTTTAAGTACTCAATTTCAGTGAAAAGTTATCGCACACAAACACTATTTATCTCCTGTATGTAACAACTGGTGTCTCTTCAAAAACCTAGCCCAAATAAAATCTTTTTTACAGACATTTTATAACTTTATTTACAAAGTAGTCCTTTAGCTGTTAGAAACACGTAATTACTTAGGCTGCAAACAAACCAAAACAACTAATTAGTTATTCATTGCTTACAGGGTCTAGCAGACTGCAAAGAGCCAAATCAGACCACAAAATCAAGACCACAACTTGGCTGATAGAGGACTCACTTCTGATCCGCATAAAAATGCCTACATTGTCAAATAATAACATCATAGGAAGCCCCTGTGACCATTTGGCAGAAAGCATCCAATATTCCCAACTGATCCAACAGGCCTCACACACAAATGAGGAGTTTTGTCCCGGAAGAGCTTTCAAGAAAAAAGGTAGGTGATTAGTTTAGCGAAGAAGACAGTATAGTAGATTGATAAAACAGAGTAGGAAAGAGAAAGAACAAAGGAGAAAGACAGAAACAGTGGGAATTTAAAGCACTAAATTTCCAGAAAGTGGGGATACTATTTATACTGAAACCCCCGGCACCCTCATGAGGGGAATGGGGGAGAGGAACGAGGGAGAAAAAGGGACATTACAAGATTTTATCTCCTACTCCAAGGCAACTGGCTAAAACTCTATGTAAAGACAATTACCAAGGAAAGTATAATAACATTGGTACCCAAGTTGACAATTATTATGAAATAGAGCAAATAAATACATAACTATTAACACTAAATCTTTAAACAAACTTATTACATTAAATTAAATTAATCCAATTGTGTCCATTGCTTTTGGAATGTAATTCTGGAACACTGCAGATCTCTATATTAGCTCATGTAGCTGTAACAAGTGTGAAGTAGTCATAGTAAAGGGATCTGATGAGCATTAACTCCAAAGGTCAGGTTTTATCTACATTCTTCACATTCATACCTACATGTACATAAACTAACTTATCATAAGTCTTTACGTGTACAACCAATCCTTCAAAAAAGGAAGCTAATACTATAGTAGGGTGTCTCTTTTGGTTGTCTCCTTTACAATCCATGGTCAAATGTTACACGTGAAAAAAATTGGCCTCACAAAAAGTCCCACCATCATAGCCCAAGTGGTAGAGTGTCCGCCTGCCACACTGATGACCCAGGTTGGAATCCCATGGTGGGACAAAATAAAAAGTGGATATTTGTCACTGTCCATTTTAAATGTATGATTGTTCTGGTGGTAGATAGATATTCAGTGCTTATAGAGTCCAACGGACTGCCAAGAGCCCAATCAGGACCACTGTTCTGGTGGTAGATAGATATTCAGTGCTTATAGAGTCCAACGGACTGCCAAGAGCCCAATCAGGACCACTGTTCTGGTGGTTCAGTGTTGATTTTGGTCCATACCCCTTGTTGCCATATCTCCAATCAAGGGTGTACACATTAAACCTTAATGTTCATTCAATATTCACTGACAGCATTCAAAATATTACAAACATATTCCCCTCAAGCTAATCTTACTCTAAGCTTCTTCAAGTACTCAATTGGAACACAAGCATTATTGCACAGACACCATTTGTCTTTTCTGTTTGTACCAACATATGTTTGCAAGCTTGAATAAAGGCTAAATATTACAAATATCCCAAATAAGTTTTCCATTCTGTATGTATCAACATGTTGGTTCAAATCACCAGCCGAAGTAAAATCTTTATTACAAACATTACACATGTGACT
Source organism: Oncomelania hupensis (assembly GCA_036898135.1). Taxonomy (NCBI): domain Eukaryota; kingdom Metazoa; phylum Mollusca; class Gastropoda; order Littorinimorpha; family Pomatiopsidae; genus Oncomelania; species Oncomelania hupensis. The sequence goes on from CM072522.1 coordinate 32,909,902, forward strand.
TTTTTTTACAATATGGGCAAGCTAATGTCTTTTCAAATATCTAATATTTGTGAAAGTATTAATACAAAAAGTACACTCGATTTTTCTTTTCTGCATGTATAAGCTTATGTGTCTTCAATTGGCCAGCTTGAGTGAAAGCTTTGTTACAAACATCACACACATTGTTTTTCTCACCTGTATGTAACAACTTGTGTATCTTCAAACTGCCAGCCTGAGTGAAAGCTTTATTACAAACATCACACACATGTTTTTTTCTCACCCGTGTGTAAGCGTTTATGTACACTCAATTGGCTAGACCAAAGAAAAGATTTGTTACAAATGTCACACACATGAGTTTTCTCCCCTGTATGTGCAAGCTTATGTGCCTTCAAACTGCCAGCCTGAGTGAAAGCTTTATTACAAACATCACACACATGATTTCTCTCTCCTGTATGTCTAAGTTTATGTTTCTTTAAATTACCAGCCTGAGTGAAAGCTTTATTACAAACATCACACACATGTTTTTTCTCACCCGTGTGTAAGTGTTTATGTACACTCAATTGGCTAGACCAAAGAAAAGATTTGTTACAAACGTCACACACATGAGGTTTCTCCCCTGTATGTGCAAGCTTATGTGCCTTCAAACTGCTAGCTGTGGTGAAACTTTTATTACAAACATCACACACATGATTTTTCTCTCCTGTGTGTGTAAATTTGTGTTGCTTCAAATAATTAGCCAGAGTGAAAGCTTTATTACAAACATCACACACATGATTTCTCTCTCCTGTATGTGTAAATTTATGAAGTTTAAAACTCCTTGCCAGAGTGAAAGCTTTATTACAAACATCACACACATGATTTTTTTTTCTTGTATGAGAAAGTTTATGTAGTTTTAAATAGATTGCCTGAGTGAACGCTTTACTACAAACATCACATGCATGATTTCTCTCTTCTGTGTGTGTCAGTTTATGTCTTTTCAAAGTACCAGCCCAAGTGAAAGCCTTATTACAAACATCACACACATGATTTCTCTCAGCTGTATGAGTTAGCTTATGTACCTTCAAATGGCCAGCCTGAGCGAATGCTTTAATGCAAATATCACACACATGATTTCTCTCTCTTGTATGTCTAAGCTTGTGTTTCTTCACATCACAAGACCGTGTAAAAGCTTTATTACAAACATCACACACATGACTTTTCTGTCCCGTATGTGTAAACTTATGTCGTTTCAAATGGATAGCCTGAATAAAAGCTTTATTACAAACATCACAAACATGATTTCTCTCTCCTGTATGTGTAAGTTTATGTACTTTCAAACTGCTTGCCTGAGTGAAAGCTTTAGTACAAAATTCACACACATGAGTCTTCTCTCCTGTGTGTATCAACTTGTGTTTGTTAAAATGTGATGATGTAGCAAATGATTTCTGACAAACATCACACACATGTCTCTTTTGATCTTCTGTCTTCTGCCACCGTTCTTTCTTGGTTCCTCTCTCTTGATCTCTGACATTGACATCACTGTGACAAGTGCCTGAGGCAGAAGAGAATTTGACAGTTGAGGAACGTGTTGCTGTGGTGTTGACAGGAAGCAATGGACTCTTTGGTTGTGTAGGACATGCAGTTGGTATCTGCACAAACAAGACTGACAATGTACAGGATGGCCAGTAAGCCTGTATTCATCCATGTACCTTATATATCCACTGTATCTATCTGCTGGCCCTCATTCTTGCTGTATAATATTATTTTCCAACACCATGTTCTATGAGACATTTTCACCAATATAGAAACAAACATACACAAATTATAATACATGTATAACTGATCATTACAATAACCTGCACACGGACTATAAAAGTGGTCCAAAGATGAAAAATGAAATCGCCATTGTTACTTTCTACTTCATAACTAAGAAAGTGGAGCTGAAGACTAACTACAGTCAGGTGTGTAATGAACATTTCATAAATTACCAGACTTCATCAATATGCATCTGACACTTGTAACTCACTTTACATCATTCTTATATAGCGCTTTTTCAGCTCAAGAACTGCTCAAGGTGCAGATTGATGCAGGATCCAACTCATTAAAGGAGAACATTGTACGTTGATCTTGTGACGACATGAGTTTTCAGCGCATGCTAGAGGTAGTTACATATTGTGCAGAGTTGCACATCTCTAGTGATACAGTGTACAACGTTGTAAGTTGTATCGGCAGTTTTTCCTACTGCGTATGTAAGATAAGTATGTATGATTTTCACGTGATTAACGCATAGCGGATAATGCATAGCGGGAGAATGGGTTACTGAGCTGGACTCGATACCTTGTGCTGTGAACTGGTAGAAGATTTAGCCAGCAGAGTCACGCTAGAAGCTTTTGCGAGCAGTCGGTTTTTTTTGGACAGAAGTAACTTTGTGACAGTGTTGTGTCAGGTTAGAGTAAGGTGCTTCTGGAAGGGTAGAGTCTCGTTGTTTCGAACCACCCAAGGTCTTGCGCCCTCGGCGGGACAAGAATGACTAAAAGACTGTAGTGGAAAGATTATAACCGCCATTTATTCAGGAAGAAAAATGGGAAGGGTTTTTTCTTAAGGTTGTGTGGCCTTCATTTAGGCACCTTCCAAGGCTCAATTACCTCGTCGGTATTGAGATGCTCCAGTGCAAAGCATAGCATTAGCACAGAAACGAACTTGATACTCTCAACGGATAACCAGTGTGGTGCTGTACTGTTTTGTCTTGTGTTGTTTTTTTTATACGTGTATCCGTGTGTCACAGGCCGAGAACTAAAAGGTGAATGTGAACCCTGTAATTCATTTCCTTAGTGGCTATGCACTTCGGGCTTGCGTACGTGAATGAATGATGGTGAATGAGGTGCAAAGGGATGTATTTTGATAAATAGTAGTTTATTGATTTCTATACGATTTTCATATGATTTTCTTGGTGAAATGTGTAGAATGAATAATGCTGTTGATGTTGCCAAAATGGGGTCAAGGGGGATGAGGAAGTAGGCATGTTAAAGAGAGAGAGAGGGGGGTGATGAATGTGAAGGAAGGGAGATAATGTACTGTAACGTGTGGAGGGATGATAAAGATGGAGGTGAAGATGAGATGAATCGAGATTGTTTGACTGGAAGTGCAATTGCAATAATTATGTATATTTATATAAACAACAATGTTTTATGGAAGAAATATAAATTATTAGAAATAAGAATTGTATTTATTGAGATACATGTATAAACAGGTCAAGATGGCGGACGGCGGAAGGAGTATTTGTTATGTAGTGTTTACGTTTTGAGGATGAACTAGTGAGACAATTTATTTGTTTGACAGATTGGGCCTATCTGGATATCACTTATCTGGATATCACTATTGTTCTAATTCTACGGTATTTCTATGGTTTTACTGCGGTACTACTGTACCACGTGTACTTAAGCCTGTGCCTTTGCCACTGTGAGGTGTGGACGTTGCCAGGCATTGCAGCCACCACCCCCACGTCTTTCCTTTGTCGTGGGCGCCGCTGCTGGGTGTGGTCCTCCATCACTGCCAGGACTTGCCCTGGTACTTCGGACGACCGGGAGCTTTCTATCAGGGTTTACAGGATACCAGCCACATCGCACAGACACACACACACAGATTTGCATTTCACGCACATAAAACATATCTCCATCTTCAGTATTTTGTGTTAATTACTTCAATTATTTGTGTGATCAACTGCTATAGTTTATTCTGAGCTCAGTTAAGAACAGTTAAGTTACGAACGGTGACACTGAATTATAAGTTAGTTTATTCAATACAATTGAATTTCTAAGATTTGCTGATTTGTTTACTCAGCTTGGAATTGTAGTTATAAAAAATTTAATTGATTGTTGCTATTGTTGCATATTGTTGTGGGCATTTTGTTTGTGTACAGTTTGGGGTTTCAGGTTAGACAAGGGAGGTAATTGTTCGGTAGATGCTGGGTTGTGGGTCTAGATAGGGGTTGAGGGTGATTTAGATTCCCATTATTCTGTGAGTGTGTGCGTTTGTTGTTGAATAAAAGAGTGTGATTGTACATCTGGCTTTTGTGTTAGTTCTTTTGAGTTTTTATCCCCTCACTCGCTGTTGAGCTGAACGTCACGGAACGCACTCGGGTGATGCGAGAGATCTAATGCATATAATGTGCAAAACTAGTAACCAGTCACCATCACCATTATTATTACTATTATTATTTTTATTATTAATAGCATAATTAGTGGGTTGATTTTTTTCAAAATGTTTAAAATAAGCCTACTTCAGTCCTGAAAGCAATTAAAAGGAAGAATAAAATTAATCTTCAGAAGTCAGATTTTTTTTTCTACCGTTTTTTTCCCCTGTACCGGCATTAATTTTATAGGGGTTAATCTACAAACTACCCTACTTATGTAAAAAGATTTTTTATTTGTTGATGTATCATCATGATTTTGGGAATGGAAATAAAGAAATTAATGTAGAATGTGATCAAACCATGTAACAAGCTGTAAAAAAATTAAACAACCCAAAAAACCTTCGATGTGTAAGCCCCTTTCACCCCGGGTGTACTGGTTTCCTCCTAGCAAGGAAAACCCGACAACAACAAAATCCCTTCCGCTCCCACACTATAAGCGGAAAAAGGGAAATATAATAATAATGCGCCACCCACCCCCCCCCTTTGCCTCAAAGTGAGAACCCCAAAAGCACACCACGCAGGTTCGTCAGGAAGGCTTTAGGGCTCACAAGAGATGTGGTTTAATAAAAATCAGTTCTGACACCATCTCCAACAAACTGATCTTTCCATAGGTATAGGCTCGCCGAGACATCTAAATCCACAACCCAAAGACAACACCTCCCGCCCACAGCGGAGAGAATGCATTTAAAAAAATTACTAGGATGGATGCCTCCCACATTACAACCTAAGGAAACAAAGGTCTGTCAGAGAAACATTTATTTACCCTCAATATTCAATGTTATGCGTAAAATATACTGTTAATTTTATTAAGAAATTTTATTTGTATAAATTATAAAAGTTTAGTTGAGTTGCATGTGATGAAAATGCAATGTTTAGTTTCAAATAGATATAGAATCAGAATGTTATCTTATACTAAACAATTAGAGTAATTAGAAAGAAAAAGAACTACTAAAATAAACACAAATTTATTTAAACAACACACTTCACAAAAACATTTCATACAAACAAGACCACACACAGAATGATGGGGAAATAAAAAAGCAATTTATTTTCTTCTAGATCCTTGGGGTTTGTTTTGGGGTTTTGCTCAAAGTCATAAAAAATTTTAACAGTTCAGTTCAGTGGTTAGATTAAAGTTTCCGGACACAGTGCGTATAGGCAGTTCAGTTCAGTGGGTTTTTTTTTTAAAGTAAAATTTACGTCCCCTGACACATTAAGCGTATAGGGGACCGGTGTTCAGTGGTTTGTTTGTATGTAGATTATAGTCACACGACACTTTCGCATATAGGTGACTACTGGACCGATTTATACTGACACCAGCTGGGCAGTTGTTGGTAAAGGGGAAAATAATATGATCACACGTTGACCAATCCGGGATTCGAACCAGCGACCTTTCGGTTACTAACAAGACGCTCTTACCAACTGAGCTACCCGGCCCCTCAGTGGTTGTTTGTAGATTATAGTCACACGACACTTTCGCATATAGGTGACTACTGGACCGATTTATACTGACACCAGCGGGCCAGTTGTTGGTAAAGGGGAAAATAATATGATCACACGTTGACCAATCCGGAATTCGAACCAGCGACCTTTCGGTTACTAGCAAGACGCTCTTACCAACTGAGCTACCCGGCCCCAGCTCCTCAGTGGTTATTTAATCAGTTTATAGTCCCCTCTCTTCCCGGTAAGGATTTTCAGAGAGGAGACTTCAGTGGTTAGTTGTCTTTCTTTTTAAAATAGTTATTGTTACATAAAAGATATTTAACTCAAGAAAATTTCATAGTACAAAATTTATAATTATTTAAGTTCTATTAAATATTTCATTCTATAATTGTAACGAAATAATAATTGGTTACAGATTTCAGGTTGTTGCATATTTTCTAAGGTTATTAAAAAAAATATGTTATTTAGGTTAATACGTATAGAAAAGAAAATCCTTGGTATTTTTGTCAAAAAACAAAAATGTTGAAATGATATAGATTCAAAACATTATTACCAGCCTACCACAGAGAATCAGCCCTAGTAAAATAAAATATTTTAAAGTCACAGAACACAGAGAATCAAGTATTCAAATCCATTCATAACTTTCGAGAATAATCTTCAGAATTTGGAAATTTCATATTTTCGTAATAAAATATCTACCAATTTAGGAGAATTTAGTTAGGAATTTTCTTCTTTACGTGGACTTATTGTGCTATTGTAATTTTAAAGTTCCAAAAAGGCCGAAAATAGTGTTGAAAAGAAGGGAGAAAAAAAAACTAAGTCCACGGACGCCTACAACCTAACAAAATTTACTTTCAAATTCAAGATGTCATCTTCTTTGATCAAAATCAGCGTACGAGCGTTCGCTATGCTAAGATAAATTTTGTCCCTGGACACAAAGCGTATAGGGGAGGAGCGTTCGCATAACTGTAGATTATAGTCACATGACACTTCGATAGGCGACTACTGGTCACATTATTCTGACTGTAAAAAGTAACTGTAGATTACAGTCAAATGACACCGAAGCGTATATGCGACTACTGGTCACATTATTCTGACACCAGCGAACCAGTTGAAGGTAAGGGGAAAATAATATGGTCACACATTGGCCAATCCGGGGTTCGAACCAGGTACCTTTCGGTTACTAGTAGGAAGCTCTACCAACTGAGCTACCTGGCCCCACAAGGCCCCAACTGTAACTGTAGATTATAGTCACATGACACCGAAGCGTATAGGCGACTACTGGTCACATTATTCTGACACCAGCGAACCAGTTGATGGTAAGGGGAAAATAATATGGTCACACATTGGCCAATCCGGGATTCGAACCAGGTACCTTTCGGTTTCTAGTAAGACGCTCTACCAACTGAACTACCTGGCCCCTCAAGGCCCTAACTCGTTTTGTTTCGTGGTTAGATTAACGTCCCCGGACACAATGCGAATAGTGGACAATGGCCCCAAGTTGGTTAGTTATATAGATTAACGTCCCCGGACACATAAGCGTATAGGGTACGATGATGGCCCCAACTGTTGTTGTTTGTTTGTAGATTATAGTCACACGACACTTTCGCATATAGGTGACTACTGGACCGATTTATACTGACACCAGCGGGCCAGTTGTTGGTAAAGGGGAAAATAATATGATCACACGTTGACCAATCCGGGATTCGAACCAGCGACCTTTCGGTTACTAGCAAGAGGCTCTTACGGCCCCAACTGTAACTACAGTTACTTTTATAGCTGAAGCAAGGAATAAAACAGCCAATCATCTTCCATGTTTCACTGCACGTGATCTATGCTAACAAATCAGAAATTACTTTTAACATTCATGTATCATGGAGAGCGATCACACACTCTATAGTGTACGATTTTAGTCAAATGTACTGGTCCTTTGAAAATAGCAGGGTCTATCGCGCTAACATAGGTAAGAAGTTTATTTGTCATACTTTATTATGAACCATCGAGGAGTAAGATCTGATAATTCTTAAAGAAAATACACCGGCTCAAACAGCTTTGCACCGGTTGCGCACCTAAATGGCCGCCAATTTTAAAGGTATGGCTATTCAACCTATTCCAACCCGGTGCAAACATATTTATAATCGGTGCAGAAAAACGAGAGTCGGTGTTTTAGCAACCTAAAACACTTAGGATTAGCGCTCCAAGTGACTTGGATAGCGGCACCGGGATTAACACAATTTTGCACCGACTTCTCCGGACTGTAAACAAAAAGGCTCTGTGTAATTCTCCCATTCAACTTTTTCTTCTATCTTTATACCCGGTGCAAACATATTTCTAAACGGTGTAGAAGAACGAGAGTCGGTGTTTTAGCAACCTAAAACACTTAGGATTAGTGCTCCAAGTGACTCGGATAGCTGCACCGGGTTTAACACAATTTTGCACCGACTTCACCAAACTGTAAACATAAGGACCTGTGCAATTCTTACATTGAACTGTTTTTCTCTTTATAATTGCAATTCCTAATCTAAAACTTCTCCTCTACACTACATTTAATTTATAATTCAATTTGCTATAAAAGACCAACCAAAATACAGAAGGTGGGAAGGCTAGAATTAATTTTTCATAAGAAAACTAAGTCTACTGTTTAGATCTAGACTCCCGCTAAAATTGTCAATCAGGTTACCTTGACTACGAATGGCAACCAGAAATTCTTTTCTACAGTTTAATGAGCAATCACATTTTTCTTCACAAAACGATCATAGCAACTCTGAAAAATCTATTATCCACTCAAATTTCGCCACACAACACATCCAAAAATTCGTTAAAATAATTCTTCACAGGTATGCCATTTTCACTGCATACACAACATTTAGCTTCGAAATTTAGATCTGCTATTTATAACCATCCCTAGATAAAATAAGAATATTTTGCTCTACCACATCCACAGAAATCAATATCAGATACAATTCGATGATCACATTCTACACCACTAGAAAAACACACAGTTCACAGTAACACAATATCTCTAGTACCTGCATTCTTCTCCTTGTCGTCTGCTTGTATGCCAAGGCACATGTATAACAAAAGCAACCATAGGCACATGCAACGTTACCTAATTATTAAAATTTAATTAATAGTCAAAGTTTATCAATTTACAACAAAATGTTTTTCTAGCCATCCAAAGAGGCTTACAATTTTACTAATTTATTATTTTACAAATAAAATGTTTTACAAGCCAACCAGAGAGGCTTACATCACTATTACATATAATAATATAAAGCCTTCAGTATTTGAAATAATATCTTTTAATAGAAAATAATATATATTCGAATTTACCTAGCAATGGAAAGAATAAAAAATTTTCTTGTCCAAGACATTTGTGTAGAATAATTTATAAACTAAGAGTAAATTCATGGAACACCAAGTTTTCAAAAGATGTGGTTTGTACTTGCTTACAACCAATATCTGTTAAAACATCTGTTATATGAATGTCCTAGTTTGGTTATGTTATATAAAGAAAAGAATATCGATGTAAATAGTCAAGAATCAATTGACATTTTGTTGCATAGTCCAGCAATGATAGATATTGCCCGAATAATTTACAATTCTGCAGTTGGTAGTAATTCTGCATTTTGTAGTACTGTTAGATATTGTGTATGATTATAGTTCAACTTTCCTATCCTATCCCTATCCTGTCCCGTAACCCTGAGGTCGTAGGGGCACCACAGATGATCGTTTAACCAGCATACTCCATCTTTCTCTGTCCTCAGCAGCCCTGATGGCTGTTCAACTTTAAATTGTTATATAATATGTTTGTGTACATGCGTGAGAATGATTGTATGGTCTAAAATCACATATGTGAAAAGACGTTAAAATAAATTATTGAATTGAATTATTGAATTGAGCCACCCACCCAAGGCTAGTCTAACCAAGAAAATCAAGGTAGACAATTTCTCTCCCAAACCTCAACCAGTCGCCTCCCTTTCCGCTACATTTAAGTGTCTAAAAACTCTCAACACTTCCTCAGTAATGAATAACTCAACCAACCCTGCCTCTGAAATGTTGTTATCAATATGATTTGGTATGGTAAATACACAACATCATTCAGCCACTGCTGATAGAAACCATCCGGCACTTGTCCAATACTTTCATCACATGAAACACTGGATACTCCACTAATGTCAGAAAAACCTCTTGTTCTTCCCCATCAGATTCACCCCAAAGCCTAGCTGTCACTTTGCCTACATTAAACTGTGTAATGACTCATCATTACAGCCTATGAAAGGTTCATGAAAGAGGTCTTTGTCGCCCAACTAAACCATTTGGAGACCAAACAGACTTGATCCCAGCATCCTTTCCATTGAGAATACAGCAGTAGAAATAGCTCAGGGAGTAACGCTGCCTCATTGCCAATATTTAAAGTAATGTTCGTGTTACGTTGAGACGCGCATGATGGTGCGTGTGAAATGCGCACCATATGATGTGTGACGCGCGCGCGATAGATCTGTTCGTTTTGTTTTGCAGCGCATGCAGTAATAGAGTGTATTTGTCTTTGATTTGACGTTGTTAATAGTAGAGGCTTTGTGTAACGTTGGTGTTTTTAGTTGGTCGATATTATTTGAGAATTTTCGAGAATTGGTTGTTTACTATCGATCGAAGCGTATGGATTGTTCTGTTGGTTACCATGGAAGCTTCCATTCCAAATGAGGTTGTATGACGTAAGTCACGTGATGATGAAATTAATTTTGATTGGTTGTGGTGTTTCATGTAGGATATTCTTGTTTGTTCCCGAGTATGTAGAAACTATATAAGCGCCGCACTGTTAAAAAAGGGTTGTTGTTGATAGTGAGTTGGAAAGTAAAATTTGAGAGTGGAAAAGCGATTGAGCGATTGTATGCAGTTGTTGAAGTGTGCTGAATAAAAGTGGAAAACTTCATACGTCGACTTTGTGACTTGTATGCTGATTGAACGGGTTGCGTGGATAAACGAATCTGAGCTACACTCATCAGTACTTCAGCATTGGGGCTGAATCCACTACTGATAGAAAACACCACCATCAAACGAGTGTAACAGTTCGGTGGTAACCTAGCAACAGAGCTTGTGTACTTCGGCTCCAAACAAGAGCACCCAGTGCTGGCGGCGTTTGTCAACTACCATAGCTGCCAACATTTTGCGTATGGCACCTACAGTGTACTAAAGGTTAAAACAACTACCAGTACATTTCAATTACAGAACAACATGGTTCATGTGCTGAAGACTTGTAAAAGAGACAACAAACTGGATTATTACCTCAGACTTGATTGGAAGTACTTCGATGTATTTCTCCGTCTTCAACCACACTGTCTTGGTTTGCAATGGGCCAGTGCTTTCTGTAACAAAGAAATCAGAAATATATCATGGATGAGTGGATGATAGTAGAGCACAGTTGGTTGTGGTTCAAACCCAGCAGAAGATAACATATGTGACTTTGATACAATTCTTTTCAGGGCACCAAGTGTTTTCTGTGGGTACTTCAGTTTCTTTCCTCCCTTCAATAATAATATTGGATGCAGTCAATCAATTAAAAAAAAAATCCCCAATTAAAACTTTAATTTCCTTTCCGTCTTTTAAACACCACTTTCTAATACACCACATGTTTGAGAGGTGAATATGTGCTTGTTGTGTTTGGAGGAGTGTTGGTAGCATGTCAGCATGTATGATGGTTACAGATCACCATGCTTTGAGTCTGAATTAGGAATAAGGCACATTTAGCATCCATTATTATACTACTATAATTACTATCAATATTTTATTATTAATATTATTATATTTGATGGTATGGCCACGTCACCAGATCATCAGGCCTTGCAAAGACTATTCTGCAAGGAACAGTGCAAGGAGGTAGAAGAGGGAGACCGAAAAAGAGGTGGGAGGACAACATCCGAGAATGGACTGGTTTGACACTGAGTGAAGCCATCAGGGCTGCTGACAGAGAAAGATGGAGTTTGCTGGTTAAACGATCATCTGTGGTGCCCCTACGACCTCCGGGTTACGGGACAGGATAGGATAGGATAGGATAGGATAGGATAGGATAATATTTGTTAATCATAAAATTAAAGAGCAATTTTTATCACCCCAAAGTCTGGATTACAATGGCGTTCACACCAGTACAAATTCTCACCCATAAAAAAATACTACTATACTTATTGTATCGCTCTGTGCCACTGTCAGGCTCTGTTGTAACTTTAGAGAACTCTGGGTCATATGGTTCCATCATGTCACTGTCAGGTTCTGTTTTCACTTTAGACAAATCTGAGTCATGTGGCTCCATCATGTCACTGTCAGGTGCTGTTTTACTTTCAGATTCTTCCTTCATCTCTAACTTGCTGCCAGTCATATCTGCTGTGCCTCTGACAATCTGTTCACTGTCGGTGTGATAAACATGCTGGCTTTCTCTTCCTGCAATTGCTAAACAAACCAACAGCTTTCATGTCAATTTTTCTGGCAGCAAGCAAAGTGACAAACGGAAGAACCATCATGTTAGAAACTACATCTTTTCCTCTTGTTATGTTGGAGACGCGTGCGATGGTAGGCTTATGTATGAAACGCATGCGATAGTAGGCTTGCGTGTGTGACGCGCACGATAGATCAGATCGTTTTATTTTGCAACGCATGCAATAATAGAGTGTATTTACCTTTGATTTGATTTTGCGTTGTTATTAGAAGCTTTGTATAACGTTGGTAATTTTAGTTGGTCGATATTAATATATTATTTGAGAATTTTATAGAGTCGGTTGTTTACTATCGATCGAAATAATTCTAGTGGTAACTATAGAAGCTTCCATCCCAAATAAGGTTGTATGAGACAGTGATGATGAAATTACTTTTGATTGGTTGTGGTGTTTCATGCAGTGGTATTCTCGCTTGTTCTGGAGTATGTAGAGACTATATAAGTGCCGCACTGTTTCAAAATAAGAGAGAGTTGAAAGTATAGAGAGTTGTTGTATTAGAGTTGAGAAAGTTGTAAAAAGGTGGAAAGTTGATAGTTGAGAATTGTAGAGTGAAAAAGGCGATTGAGCGATTGTATGCGGTTGTTGATGTATGCTGAATAAAACTTATTAAAAGTGGAAAACTTAAAGTTAAAACGACGACTCCTGCCTTGTTGATGATTGAACGGGTTGCATGGATAAACGAATCTGAGTTACACCTATCACTAGCATCGGGGCTGAATCAACTACTGATAGAGAAAAAAACAACATCGAGTGTAACACCTCTCAACTCAAAAATGGTCGGTGACACAGTCTATGAACCTCCACTGTGTAAGCAAAGGTGCTGAAAGTACTGGTCACCTTGGTACTTAACAAATGCTAATAAAAGCAATCATATAAATTATAATAATTTTTTTTAAATAAATAAATAAATAAAATAAAATTAAAAAATTTATAATAATAATAATAATAATAATAATAATAATAATAATAATAATAATAATAATAATAATAATAGTAATAGTAATAGTAATAATAATACCAAGTGCCACAGGCCAAGTGTAACAAAAAATAAAATACAGGCCTAATCAAAGCAAGAAAATTCAAGACAATTATTAGTCAAACGTACGGTTAGTAACAAGTAGTCAAATTCATGTGCAGCAAATTCATAGGGCTGACTAAAATAGTAATGTAGAAATTAGCTTTTCTTCACAGATGCCACGAAATTGTTATAAAATGTACTTTAGTTAAGTACAAGTTTACAGAATATCAGAGCTGTTACTAAGATCAATTACGTTTAAAAGCAAAGAATACTGGTCCCTCTGTTCAAGGCTCTTGTTCGTCCCATATTTGAATACAAAAATATCGTACGGGGTCCTAAGGTTAAAATGCATACCAACAAGATTAAAGCTGTACAAAGAAATGTCACAGTGCATCTTAGTGCTAAGTTACGAGGATAGGCTAAAGTGCCTTCGGCTTCCGAGCTTTGAGTATACACATCTAAGAGGAGACATGAATCATGATTGAGGTGTTTAAAATCCTATAGAACATATATGTATGACCCCAATATCACAAGGTCCCCAGTATGTAGGGTTGAAAGCGCTACAACCCAAGAACATGAATATAAATTAATATTTTAAAAAAGGCAGTTCATACTAGTTTATATCATTATCAGCACTTTTTCACTAACAGAGCAAACACATGGAACAGTCTGCCCAAAGGATGTTATCACAGCTGGTACCACAATTGCATTAAAAAATGGCCTAGATAAGTGACAGTGTACTCCACTGACTTGGCTGGAGAGTCCCTTAGTCCTTACCCCATCTCCCTGTGGTAGGCAAAATTCATCAGACGACAGATGTCTGAAACTGAAAGCCTGCCAGTGTGACAAGTAACGCATGTGCTCTTTAATGCAGGTCTATCTAGAGGGCAAAAGACAGCCTACGATTCCATAAACAAAGTGGCACTCTTCAGTTAATCCTTACTCCTTCAGATGAGAGTATTTCATCACATGGACCTTAAAGATTCTGACGCTCATGTCCTATACTGGTGAGTGCCGGCCACACAAATACTCCCAGCACGCACAAGGTCCCTTCTCCCCAGTCGCACAGGATTGTGCTCAGTTGTCTAGGTGTTAGTTTAAGAGCCTAAAGGCTGCAAGTGCGTGCCTCAGGTGGCTGGAGTTAGATCCTGTATAACTTATATACAAGCCAGCTCTTGTCTTGCCATATATGCCCACAATCAATCGTGTTGATCATTATGGCACTTTTTACCAAGGTGCTTGCTGGGTTGTGTTCTTGTTACCGGCACTCACCCGTCTAGGACATGAGCGTCAGGATCTTTAAAGTCCGTGATGATGGAATGTATGCGACACAGACTAGACCTCGGTTTATACTCTCATCCGAAGGAGTAGGAAACGGGAGTAAAGTGTCTTTCCCAAGGACACAACACATTTAGCACCGGCCTGGGCTCGAACCCGGGACCTTCCGATCCGCTAGCCAACGCTCTAACCATTCGGACACCGTGCCTCCGTCTCACTGAGCATTCCACAACGGATGGAGACACGCGCGTTATAAATCATCATCATCATCATCATCATCATCATCATCATCATCATCATCATCATCGTCATCACCATCATCAATTCTTCATCATGTTCATGTGCAGTGTCAACTCACCTTGTGCATGCCACGCTTGCAATGCCATCCAGTATCCCACTGGTTCTTCAGCAATGTCAATCTCCAACTTCACCTCAGACAGCACTTGACTGTCTTCGTCTTCCATCACAGAGCAATGACCAATGTCATCAACATTCATCATGAATATCGTGTATTCATCAACGAACAACAGAATTTTAAAAGCAGATTTCAGAACAAGGGAAATAAATAACAAATAACGGAAGGTTGTTCAAAAACGAATTCCAAAAATCTTATTACAAAATTTTCAGGAGCAAAGAAATAAAAACAATTGTATTGTAAATGTATTCATTATTACTTGTAAATAATTCACAGAAAGTGAAGTCAAAGGCAACAATTGATACTTTTTTGTGTTTTAAATGTGATAAGGCTAGACTATAAAAGAAGTAGAAAAAATAAATCCTATATAGACACGAATATACACGAGAAGAGACGAACATTATTATCCATGCCATTTATCTTGAATCTCGAATGTTAAAGGCCGTCAGACCTATTAACCGGTCATCATCAAATATAACACAGCTTTCTTATATAGCATAAATGGCATTATTTTAAAGCAAGCTGGGGTTTGGGGCTGACCATCAGCAATTACAATGTTGATGATGTTGATGTACATATATAACGTGCATGTCTCCATCCAATGCCCAATGCTCAGTGCGCAATTAGGAAAGATTTAAAAAAAAAAAAAAAAAAAAAAAAAAAAGGAAAGATAAAGTCAGGTGTGGGAATGGGTGGGTGAAGGCGGACAGCAGAAGTAAGAGAGTTGCTTGGTTCACTAAGTTACTACAATGTAAACAAATCAGTCTTCAGTCTTCTCATGAAGCACTCATCACAGTCTGCCTTTTTTTTTTGTTGACAGTCTGCAGGTAGCCTATTCCATGACTCGGGAACTGCATTTTGTAGGTTTCATGCACCAGATCTCTTTTTGTTTGTCTCAGGCGAAAACAGGACTGGGAAGAAGAGCGAAGCTGACGAGATGGCTCATAAATATAATAGAAGCCAACTCAGACAGGTTACATTACATTACATGATTATTGTTTAGGTCCAGCGGACTCTTCCCAGCCAAGTCAGGACTGGACAACCCCCGATCCGCATAAAAGATCTGCCAAAACAACCCTACTGGTAAAACTGAAAGCTCTCCACCAGCCAGTCACTTTACAACAAAGACATCCCACGCAGGGGACACTGAGGCTGTACTCTAATTTATCGAACCCCCGTTTATAAAAACAAAACAGAATACAAACATCATTATAAATTATCAACAAAACACATACATATAAAATGCCTACATTGCTAAACAATAACATCATATGAAGCCCTATAGTGACCACCTGGCAGAAAGCGTCCAATGTTCCCAAGCTGATCCAACAGACCTCATACACAAATAAGGAGTCTTGTCCCGGAAGTTTTCAAGAAAAAAGGTAGGTGACTGGTCTAGCGAAGAAGAAGACAGTAAAGAAGATTGATAGAAAAGAGCAGGAATGAGAAAGAGCAAATGAGAAAGACAGCGATAGTGGGAATTTAAAGCACTAAATTTCCAGAAAGTGAGGATACTATTTATACTGAAATCCCCGCCACCCCAACGGGGGTACTCAGACAGGTATCCTGGAGCAGTCTTGTGCACACATGCGAAGCAATGTCTTTGGGTTATGATTGAAAGGGTCAGGGCTGTACATAGAGTGGTTGTTTCTCCAGTGCTGGTCGAAATGGTTTTTGCAGCCTGTCACAGGGCAGTCTGTGATGAAACCGGGTAGTCTGTGTGGGTGAAGAGTATAAGGGCGGGGGTAGTAACTGCGTGTTGTCGTATGCGTGGTTATTAGAGTTGAAGCGTGCGGAGCGTGATTCAGCCGCACGGGCCAGGTAGCTAGTAGGGAGAAATACTCACCTTTTGGGCAGAACAAGGTTGATAGAGCTACAGTGTAGACCTATTTGTCTAGTGCTCTAGGAATTTTTGTGTGTTCTGTGAAAATAGGGTAGGACGGTTAATGACGGATTATATTAACTGGTCCAGAACAATACTAGTTGTGAAAGTGCTATTTCTACAGTGTTACACTCAGTTTAGAGTATAGCTAAAGAAGAGCAAAGTTTGTTAGTGTGTGATAGGTTAGCATCGAGGAAGCATCTGCTAACGGAACTATACACTCTGGATTACCCTATTTGGAGTATTCGTTGGGGGAGCAGTGGAGTAAGGTCAACGAGTGCGTTTACATTCGAACCGTGTGGGTTAGTGCAATGGTGTCTTTTCCTTACTGTGCCTATGAACCCGGTGCTGGCTGTTTGGGGATGTAGATACGAGAGCTGTGCGACTGTGTAGGATGAAGGATGAAAATGGTTGCACTGTGGGAAAGTAGAGGGAAAGGAAGAGTGCGGCTGAAGGAGAGTAAGGGAGGATGAGATGGGTTGCACGGTGGAAGGCAAAGGGAAGGAAGTGGAAGAATGAGGGGAGGATGAAGGTAAGGATGGAAGTGGTTGCTGTTGTTGTTGTTGAGGTTGCTTGATATGAATAATGTGTTGGTGTTTACATGTATTCATTTGCAGCATTGCTCATTTCATGCATTCATAATTTCATTGAATTTTATGATATTCGTTGTTTACAAGTGACAATAACAGTTGAAAGGGAAATAGGCGAGAGAGGGCCAAGGAAGGGGAAGCAGACAGCAGTTGTGTCCCCTCAAGCATCAGAAGTTTAGAGGAGTTGAGAAGGAGGGGGGAAAGTGTATGGAGGGAGGGGGACAGAAGCAGGTAGACAAGATATTAACGATGCGACAAGCATGTTGCAGGTTCGACAGTTCGTTTGTCCGTTCGTCAACTGGTTAACGTGGTTCAGCGTTAACCAACGTCGCACATCAACGGCGACAGCACTTAGTCGGGTGGACTAAACATCTTCATCACCATCACGTGATGCGTCCATCGTGTGTCTACCCGTCCTCACCATTGATTTCATCATCATCATTCCTCAACCCCACCCTTCCTGTGGTGGTTGTGACGTGGGTGGACGGAACCTGGCCTCGACATCGCGGTGTAGCTGACTGGAGGAGTCCAGCTGTGTGACGTCGACGGTGGCAGGGCTCCCGCGACTACTGCGTCACCATCATCATTTCATCACCATCGTCAGCGGCGAGTGGGGGCGGCGACGCCACCACGTTTGGACATCATCAGCACCAGTCCGACAACAGCTACAAGAAGGGGAACGATACCATTACGGGAATTTCATAAGCCGACGCTGCAAGCAGGCGACAGGGACTTCATTCCGCCAGGTGGGCCCGTTCTTTGTTGTCCCTCTCCTAACACTTGAACCCCCCTCTTGTTTGTTTACGTGCAACGGACATTTGCTGTGCACGGTTCGATACATGGACGTGGTTGAATAGCAACCCTCGATCATCCTGATATTACCATTCCATTGTTTCATTGAACCATTGATTGCTTCATCATCATTTTCTTTGTTTCATGTGTAAATGTTGTATGTGTACGAGTGTGTGGCTTGAATGAATAAATAGCTTGAAAGTTGTATATATAATTGTTGTGTTATCATCACTTCGCGTCTGCGGGAAATCGTCATTCTGTCTGGGCAGTCTGCGTGCGGAAGTTGTTTGTTTGTGGCGTCTGCTTGGACGGAGTCGTGGCGGTGACACAGCCGTTTACATAAGGTGCATTGACAACCTGATCAGGAAGGCTTTTATTATTCTTATTCTCATCATCATCATCATTATCATCACGATCATCATCATCATCATCATCATCAAAATGATTGATTGATTGATTTATTGTTGCTTTAGGTCCAGCGGACTCTTCCGAGCCAAATCAGGACCGGACAACCCCCGATCCGCATAAAAGATCTGCTGAAACAACCCCAGTGGGAAAATTGAATGCCCTCCAACGGCCAGTCACTTTACAATAAAGACATCCCACGCGGGGGACGGCTGAGGGTTGACCTCAACTACGCGAACACCCCGGTTACAAAAACAAAATAGAATACAAACATCATTATAAATCATCAAAAAAACACATACATATAAAATGCCTATAGTGCTAAATAGTACAATCATAGGAAGCCCTAGTGACCACCCGGCAGAAAGCGTCCAACACTCCCAAGCTGATCCAACAGACCTCATACACAAACAAGGAGTCTTGTCCAGGAAGAGTTTTCAAGAAAAAAAAAAAGGTAGGTCATTGATCTAGCGAAGAAGAAGATAGTATAGCAGAGTGAAGGACAGAGCAGGAATAGGAAAGAGTAAATGAGGAAGACAGCGACAGTGTGAATTTAAAGCACTAAATTTCCATAAAGTGGGGATACTATTTATACTGAAAACCCCCGGCACTCCAACGGGGGTACTGTTGCCGCAGTGAATCTGTCTTGCCTATAAAGGAAAGACAGGTTTTCAACTGTGGCTTTCACTGTTCCCTTTATAGGTTTGAACAATCTACAGTGGCAAGATTGCTCATGACCCCAAGGGGTATCATCAAAATCATCAGTTCTATTCTGACCATCATTATCACTACTACATATATCAATATTAATTGTATGCGATCACAGAAATAACACTTTCTTCTACATGTTCTTTATTACTTCCTATTTCTTTCTCAGTTAGTGTTTGAATGTTCTCCAAAGGAGCCCACCTTACAATGATTACGTTAGGAGGCAGACAAACTGTATTTTAAGCAGCACTGCAAACAGCCGAATCAGGACCACAAAATCAAGACCACAACTTGGCTGAAAGAGGACACCCCTAATCTGCATAAAAGATCTGCCGAAACAACCCTAGTGATAACACTGAAAGCACTCCACCAACCGGTCACTGTACAATAAAGACATCCCACGCAGGGGACGCTGAGGCAATAATCAAATTTATCGAACCCCCGTTTACAAAAACAAAAAAAGAATACAAACAACATTATTATAAAATATCAACAAACCACATAATTATAAAATGGCTGGCTGGGAAGCCCCATTGACCATTTGGCAGAAGCATCCAACATTCCCAAGCTGATCCAACAGACCTCACACACAGATGAGGAATTTTGTCCCGGAAGAGATTTCAAGAAAAAAAGGTAGGTGACTGACTGGTCTAGCAAAGAAGAAGATAGTATAGTAGATTGATAAAACAGAGTAAAAAGGAGAAAGAACAAAGGAGAACGACAGCGACAGTGGGAATTTAAAGCACTACATTTCCAGAAAGTGGGATATCATTTATGCCGAAATCCCCGGCATGTCCACGGGTGGAACACTTCAGCATTCTAAACCACAAAGTCTTTATCCTTTGGAAAATGTTAATTACAACGCAGGCAGGCAAATATTTTGACTTTGTTTATTCTTAACAGAGTGTACACTTAGTGCTTACAGCAACACATAACAAAAGAATCACACATTTGAAGTGTCATTTCATAATGATAAGAATTGTTACTTACATAAGAACAAATAATAACATTGTCGAAATATTAACAGAAATGCATATTAAGAGATCTATATGGGTCAAAGAAAGCATACGCCAATGAACACCTCAATCTACCGTGTATTTTTGTTTTAAATAATGTTTTACTTGTTCCTGGATTGCAAGACATTTACCTATACAAATCTTCAACTGTCACCATTTTGGCACTAAAGGCCATGTTTTTTCTATATTCGCTATTGCCATTTTATCTCATCACAGCCTTTAGAACCAGAATCAGACTCTTCATTGTCTTCATAACGATACAAGGACATTTGGGTGTGCGGCATACATATCAACACATCCTCCCCGTTGGGGTGCCGGGGGTTTCAGTATAAATAGTATCCCCACTTTCTGGAAATTTAGTGCTTTAAATTCCCACTGTCGCTGTCTTTCTCATTTGCTCTTTCTCATTCCTGCTCTGTTCTATCAATCTGCTATACTATTTTCTTCTTCGCTAGACCCGTCACCTACCTTTTTTTCTTGAAAACTCTTCCGGGACAAAACTCCTCATTTGTGTGTGAGATCTGTTGCTTCAGCTTGGAATATTGGACGCTTTCTGCCAGGTTACATTTCATTACATGATTATTGATTTAGGTCCAGTGGACTCTTCCGAGCCAAATCAGGACCGACAACCCCTGATCCGCATAAAAGATCTGCTGAAACAACCCTAGTGGTAAAACTGAAAGCTCTTCACCAGCCAGTCACTTTACAATAAAGACATCCCATGCAGGGGACACTGAGGCTGTACTCGAATTTATCGAACCCCCATTTACAAAACCAAAATAGAATACAAACATCATTATAAATTATTTTAAAAAAAACATACCTATAAAATGCCTACATTGCTAAAGAATAACATCATAGGAAGCCATAGTGACCACCTGACAGAAAGTGTCCAATATTCCCAAGCTGATCCAACAGACCTCATACACAAATAAGGAGCCTTGTCCCGGAAGAGTTTTCAAGAAAAAAGGTAGGTGACTGGTCTAGCAAAGAAGACGATAGTATAGCAGATTGATAGAACAGATCAGGAATGAGAAAGAGCAAATGAGAAAGACAGCAACAGTGGGAATTTAAAGCACTAAAGTTCCAGAAAGTGGGGATAATATTTATCATGAAATACCCGGTGCCCTCATTAGGGGAATGGGGGAGAGGAACGAGGGAGAAAAAGGGACATTACAAGATTTTATCTCCTACTCCAAGGCAACTGGCTAAAACTCAGTAAAGACAATTACCAAGGAAAGTATAATAACACTGGTACCCAAGTTGACAATTATTATGAAATAGAGCAAATAAATACATAACTATTAACACTAAATCTTTAAACAAACTTATTACATTAAATTAAATTAATCCAATCGTGTCCATTGCTTTTGGAATGTAATTCTGGAACACTGCAGATCTCTATATTAGCTCATGTAGCTGTAACAAGTGTGAAGTAGTCATAGTAAAGGGATCTGATGAGCATTAACTCCAAATGCCAGGTTTTATCTACATTCTTCACATTCATACCTACATAAACTAACTCATCACAAGTCTTTACGTGTACCACCAATCCTTGAAAAAAGGAAGCTAATACTATAGTAGGTTGTCTCTTTCGGTTGTCTCCTTTACAATCCATGGTCAAATGTTACACGTGAAATAAATTGGCCTCACAAAAAGTCCCACCATCATAGCCCAAGTGGTAGAGTGTCCGCCTGCCACACTGATGACCCAGGTTGGAATCCCATGGTGGGACAAAATAAAAAGCGGATATTTGTCACTGTCCATTTTAAATGTATGATTGTTCTGGTGGTAGATAGATATTCAGTGCTTATAGGGTCCAACGCACTGCCAAGAGCCCAATCAGGACCACTGTTCTGGTGGTAGATAGATATTCAGTGCTTATAGAGTCCAACGGACTGCCAAGAGCCCAATCAGGACCACTGTTCTGGTGGTAGATAGATATTCAGTGCTTATAGAGTCCAACGGACTGCCAAGAGCCCAATCAGGACCACTGTTCTGGTGGTAGATAGATATTCAGTGCTTATAGAGTCCAACGCACTGCCAAGAGCCCAATCAGGACCACTGTTCTGGTGGTAGATAGATATTCAGTGCTTATAGAGTCCAACGGACTGCCAAGAGCCCAATCAGGACCACTGTTCTGGTGGTAGATAGATAGATATTCAGTGCTTATAGGGTCCAACGGACTGCCAAGAGCCCAATCAGGACCACTGTTCTGGTGGTAGATAGATATTCAGTGCTTATAGGGTCCAACGGACTGCCAAGAGCCCAATCAGGACCACTGTTCTGGTGGTAGATAGATAGATATTCAGTGCTTATAGGGTCCAACGGACTGCCAAGAGCCCAATCAGGACCACTGTTCTGGTGGTTCAGTGTTGATTTTGGTCCTTACCCCTTGATCCCATATCTCCAATCAAGGGTGTATACATTAAACCTTAATGTTCATTCAATATTCACTGACAGCATTCAAAATATTACAAACATTTTCCCCTCAAGCTAATCTTACTCTAAGCTTCTTCAAGTACTCAATTGGAACACAAGCATTATTGCACAGACACCATTTGTCTTTTCTGTTTGTACCAACATATGTTTCATCAAACTGCAAGCTTGAATAAAGGCTAAATATTCCCAAATAAGTTTTCCATTCTGTATGTATCAACATGTTGGTTCAAATCACCAGCCGAAGTAAAATCTTTATTACAAACATTACACATGTGACTTTTTTTTTACAATATGCGCAAGCTAATGTCTTTTCAAATATCTAATCTTTGTGAAAGTAGTAATACAAAAAGTACACTCGATTTTTCTTTTCTGCATGTATAAGCTTATGTGTCTTCAATTGGCCAGCTTGAGTGAAAGCTTTGTTACAAACATCACACACATGGTTTTTCTCACCTGTATGTAACAACTTGTGTATCTTCAAATTGCCAGCCTGAGTGAAAGCTTTATTACAAACATCACACACATGATTTCTCTCTCCTGTATGTCTAAGTTTGTGTTTCTTTAAATCATAAGCCTGAGTGAAAGCTTTATTACAAACATCACACACATGTTTTTTCTCACCCGTGTGTAAGTGTTTATGTACACTCAATTGGCTAGACCAAAGAAAAGATTTGTTACAAAAGTCACACACATGAGTTTTCTCCCCTGTATGTGCAAGCTTATGTGCCTTCAAACTGCTAGCCACTGTGAAACTTTTACTACAAACATCACACACATGATTTTTCATTCCTGAGTGTGTACATTTATGATGTTTCAAATGGATGGCCCGAGTGAAAGCTTTATTACAAACATCACACACATGATTTCTCTCTCCTGTATGTCTAAGTTTGTGTTTCTTTAAATCATAAGCCCGAGTGAAAGCTTTATTACAAACATCACACACATGTTTTTTCTCACCCGTGTGTAAGTGTTTATGTACCCTCAATTGGCTAGACCAAAGAAAAGATTTGTTACAAACGTCACACACATGAGTTTTCTCCCCTGTATGTGCAAGCTTATGTGCCTTCAAACTGCTAGCCACGGTGAAACTTTTACTACAAACATCACACACATGATTTTTCATTCCTGTGTGTGTAAATTTGTGTTGCTTCAAATAATTAGCCAAAGTGAAAGCTTTATTACTAACATCACACACATGATTTCTCTCATCACACACATGTCTCTTTTGATCTTCTGTCTTCTGCCACCGTTCTTTCTTGGTTCCTCTCTCTTGATCTCTGACATTGACATCACTGTGACAAGTGCCTGAGGCAGAAGAGAATTTGACAGTTGAGGAACGTGTTGCTGTGGTGTTGACAGGAAGCAATGGACTCTCTGGTTGTGTAGGACATGCAGTTGGTATCTGCACAAACAAGACTGACAATGTACAGGATGGCCAGTAAGCCCGTATTCATCCATGTACATTATATATCCACTGTATCTATCTGCTGGCCCTCATTCTTGCTGTATAATATTATTTTCCAACACCATGTTCTATGAGACATTTTCACCAATATAGAAACACACATACACAAATTATAATACATGTATAACTGATCATTACAATAACCTGTACACGGACTATAAAAGTGGTCCAAAGATGAAAAATGAAATCGCTATTGTTACTTTCTACTTCATAACTAAGAAAGTGGAGCTGAAGACTAACTACAGTCAGGTGTGTAATGAAAATTTCATAAATTACCAGACTTCATCAATATGCATCTGACACTTGTAACTCACTTTACATCATTCTTATATAGCGCTTTTTCAGCTCAAGAACTGCTCAAGGTGCAGATTGATGCAGGATCCAACTCAATAAAGTATGACATTGTACTTTGATCTTGTGACGACATGAGTTTTCAGCGCATGCTAAAGGTAGTTACATATTGTGCAGAGTTGCACATCTCTAGTGATACAGTGTACAACGTTGTAAGTTGTATCGGCAGTTTTTCCTACTGCGTATGTAAGATAAGTATGTATGATTTTCACGTGATTAACGCATAGCGGATAATGCTTAGCGGGAGAATGGGTTACTGAGCTGGACTCGATACCTTGTGCTGTGAACTGGTAGAAGATTTAGCCAGCAGAGTCACGCTGGAAGCTTTTGCGAGCAGTCGGTTTTTTGGACAGAAGTAACTTTGTGACAGTGTTGTGTCAGGTTAGAGTAAGGTGCTTCTGTAAGGGTAGAATCTCGTTGTTTCGAACCACCCAAGGTCTTGCGCCCTCGGCGGGACAAGAATGACTAAAAGACTGTAGTGGAAAGATTATAACCGCCATTTATTCAGGAAGAAAAATGGGAAGGGTTTTTTCTTAAGGTTGTGTGGCCTTCATTTAGGCACCTTCCAAGGCTCAATTACCTTGTCGGTATTGAGATGCTCCAGTGCAAAGCATAGCATTAGCACAGAAACAAACTTGATACTCTCAACGGATAACCAGTGTGGTGCTGTACTGTTTTGTCTTGTCTTGTTTTTTTTATATGTGTATCCGTGTGTCACAGGCTGAGAACTAAAAGGCGAGTGTGAACCCTGTAATTCATTTCCTTAGTGGCTATGCACTCCGGGCTTGCGTACGTGAATGAATGATGTTGAATGAGGGGCAAAGGTATGTATTTTGATAAATAGTAGTTTATTGATTTTTATATGATTTTCATATGATTTTCTTGGTGAAATGTGTAGAATGAATAATGCTGTTGATGTTGTTGCCAAAATGGGGTCAAGGGGGATGAGGAAGTATGCATGTTAAAGGGAGAGAGAGAGGGGTGATTAATGTGAAGGAAGGAAGATAATGTACTGTAACGTGGGGAGGGGTGATGAAGATGGAGGTGAAGATGAGATGAATCGGGATTGTGTGACTGGAATTGCAAGTGTAATAATTATGTATATTTATATAAACAACAATGTTTTATGGAAGAAATATAAATTATTAGAATTAAGAATTGTATTTATTGGGATGCATGTATAAACAGGCCAAGATGGCGGACGGCGGAAGGAGTATTTGTTATGTAGTGTTTACGTTTTGAGGATGAACTAGTGAGACAATTTATTTGTTTGACAGATTGGGCCTATCTGGATATCACTTATCTGGATATCACTATTGTTCTAATTCTATGGTATTTCTACGGTTTTACTGCTGTACTACTGTTCCACGTGTACTTCAGCCTCTGCCTTTGCCACTGTGAGGTGTGGACGTTGCCAGGCATTGCCGCCACCACCGCCATGTCTTTCCTTTGTCGTGGGCGCGGCTGCTGGGTGTGGTCCTCCATCACCTCCAGGATTTGCTCTGGTACTTCGGACGACCGGGAGCTTTCGATCAGGGTTTACAGGATACCAGCCACATCGCACCGACACACACACACAGATTTGCATTTCACGCACATAAAACATATCTCCATCTTCAGTACTTCGTGTGAATTACTTCAATTATCTGTGTGATCAACTGCTATAGTTTATTCTGAGCTCAGTTAAGAACAGTTAAGTTATGAATGGTGATACTGAATTATAAGCTAGTTTATTCTATACAATTGAATTTCTAAGATTTGCTGATTTGTTTACTCAGCTTGGAATTGTAGTTATAAAAATTTGATTGATTGTTGCTATTGTTGCATATTGTTGTGGGCATTTTGTTTGTGTACAGTTCTGGGGTTTCAGGTTAGACAAGGGAGGTAATTGTTCGGTAGATGCTGGGTTGTGGGTCTAGATAGGGGTTGAGGGTGGTTTAGATTCCCATTATTCTGTGAGTGTGTGCGTTTGTTGTTGAATAAAAGTGTGATTGTACATCTGGCTTTTGTGTTAGTTCTTTTGTTTGAGTTTTTATCCCCTCACTCGCTGTTGAGCTGAACGTCACGGAACCCACTCGGGTGACGCGAGAGATCTAATGCATATAATGTGCAAAACTAGTAACCAGTCACCATCATCATTATTATTACTATTATTATTTTTATTATTAATAGCATAATTAGTATAATACCATTCATTATCACAGCAAGAATGGGTTGAGTTTTTTCATGTTTAAAATAAGCCTACTTCAGTCCTGAAAGCAATTAAAAGGAAGAATAAAATTAATCTTCAGAAGTCTGATTTTTTTAATTTCTACCGTTTTCTACCGCTGTGGCCAACAGCCTGGAGAGGATTGGGCACCGCCAGGTCTTTTTTGCCCAAGACACACTACATGATGACACAACCCACTAATTCCATACCGGATCGGTCGTCGCCCGGGTCGTCACACGGCACAAGGACCGCGCCTTCCGTTGGCCACCAGGACGGAGGTGTTAAGTATGCTACTGATGGACAATTTAGCAAGATCCGCACGAGAAACAACATCGTCATAGGAACCTGGAATGTCAGGACCCTAACTGCGGAAGGAAAATTAGAAGAACTGGCCCACGAGTTGGACCACTATCGATGGAATGTTCTAGGTATCAGCGAACTGCGCTGGAAAGGCCTAGGTGAAACAACGACCGACAAAGGCCACAAGCTCTATTTCAGCGGTAGGGATGACAGGCACGAACACGGCGTTGGATTCTTGGTCCACAAGAACATTCTAGCCACTGTCATGGGTTGCCGCCCAGTCTCCAGTAGACTCATTACCATCCGCCTGAGAGCAGCCCCTTTCAACATCACCATCATCCAGGCCTACGCCCCAACATCAGACTATGACGACAGCGAAGTGGAGGATTTTTATGAAAATCTACAGGCGGTCCTTGACCAAGTGCCGAAGAAGGACATAGTCATAGTGCAAGGCGACTGGAATGCCAAGGTTGGCCAAGATGCGCACCACAACTGGGGAGACACATGTGGACCCCACTGCAACAACGAGACAAATGACAGGGGTCTGAGACTCTTGGAGTTTGCCAGATACAACAATCTGGTACTGGCAAACACGCTTGGTCTCCACAAAAACTCCCGACGATGGACATGGCACAGTCCTGGCGGGGAGCATCACAACCAAATAGACTACATCATGGTCAAGAAACGCTTCAGATCAAGCATCAACATTGGCAGGACACGTACTTTTCCAGGAGCAGACATCGGAAGTGACCACGATCTCGTGATGATGTCTTTCCGGCTCCACTTGAAGAGAGTAAATACTGCAAAGTGCACTAGACTGAAGTTCGACCTGGACAAACTGCAAGACCCGGAGGTGGCAGAACTATTTCAGGCCACAATTGGAGGGAAATTTGCACCACTGCTCATTTTGGGGGCTGGTGAAGTAGATGTCAACACCATGACCACCACCTTCAACTCAGCTGTGACAGATGTCGCCACTGAGATCCTTGGCAAGCACTGACCAAAGAAGAAGCTGTGGATCACACCTGAACTTTTGGATCTGTGTGATAAACGAAGAGAGATGAAAAAGAAAAAGAACACCTCACAAGGAGCTGATGTCTACCGAAAAATCAACAATGACATCCGAAAAGGCATGCTCACAGCAAAGGAGAACTGGATAGAAGATCAATGCCAGGAAATAGAGAACAGTCTGAACAAGAACAACAGCAAGAAGGCCTACCAGACTGTGAAGCGGCTGACAAGTGTCAAACAGCCCAAAGTCTCCACTATCCAAAGCAAGTCTGGCATATGCCTTACAGAAGAACAAGAAGTCTTGGACAGATGGACAGAGTACTGCTCTGACCTTTACAACCATACACCAAATGGAGACCCATCAGTTCTAGCATGTCCCGAGAACAGAGAAGAAGAAGAAATCCTCCCAATTCTCCGGGAAGAAGTTGAGGCAGCAGTGCAAGCGCTAAAGAAAGGGAAGTCAGCGGGAGTGGACAACATACCCGCGGAACTGCTACAAGCAGGAGGAGAAGCGATGATTGATGCCCTCACCATTATCTGTAACAAGATCTGGCAGAGTGGGGAGTGGCCTATACCATGGACCCAGTCGCTTGTCATCACTCTTCCCAAAAAAGGTAACCTTCAGGAGTGTGAAAATTACCGGACCATCAGCCTCATCAGCCATCCCAGCAAGGTCCTCCTGAAAATAATACTCAACAGGTTGAAACCCCAAGCTGAACAAATCATAGCTGAAGAACAAGCAGGATTCAGGGCAGGGCGAAGTACCACTGAGCAGATTTTCAACCTCAGAATAATCTGTGAGAAATACCTACAGCACCAACAACATCTATATCATGTGTTCATAGACTAAGAAGGCGTTTGACCGAGTCTGGCATGCAGCTCTATGGGCAACAATGAAAGTGTACAACATCAGCCCTAAAATTATTGAAGTCATCAAAAGCCTGTATGACAAGGCTACCAGTGCAGTCCTCCACAACAGAGCCATCGGGAATTGGTTCAGAACAACAATCGGTGTGCGTCAAGGATGCCTACTCTCTCCAACACTCTTCAACATCTTCCTAGAGCGCATCATGTCGGATGCTCTTGCAGACCATGAAGGCACAGTCAGCATAGGGGGTAGAGCAATCTCCAATCTTCGTTTTGCAGATGACATTGATGGATTGGCTGGAGAGGAACAAGAACTTGAACAGCTGGTACAGAGGCTTGACACCACCTCCAAAGCCTATGGAATGGAAATAAGTGCAGAGAAGACCAAAATGATGACCAACAACACCAATGGCATCAATACGGACATCAAAGTCCAAGGCCAATCCCTCGACACAGTGCATAGCTTCAAATATTTAGGAGCCATTGTATCAGACAATGGGTCCCGACAGGAAGTCCTCTCCAGGATCGCACAAACAACTGCTGCCCTGACAAGGTTGAAGCCCATTTGGAAAGACAGGACCATCAGTCTACATTCCAAAGTAAGACTGCTGCGCTCCCTTGTCATCTCCATCTTCCTATATGCTTGCGAAGCATGGACCCTCACAGCAGATCTCCAACGAAGAATACAAAGCATGGAGATGAGGTGCTACAGAAGACTTCTGGGCATTTCCTATACCCAACACATCACCAACGACGAAGTCCGACAGACCATCACACAAGCCATTGGACAACACGATGACCTGCTAACAGTGGTGAAGAAACGGAAACTTCGGTGGTATGGCCACGTCACCAGATCATCAGGCCTTGCAAAGACTATTCTGCAAGGCACAGTGCAAGGAGGTAGAAGAAGAGGGAGACCGAAAAAGAGGTGGGAGGACAACATTCGAGAATGGACTGGTTTGACACTGAGCGAAGCCATCAGGGCTGCTGAGGACAGAGAAAGATGGAGTATGCTGGTTAAACGATCATCTGTGGTGCCCCTACGACCTTCGGGTTACGGGACAGGATAGGATAGGATAGGACCGTTTTTTCCCCCTGTACCGGCATTAATTTTATAGGCGTTAATCTACAAACTACCCTACTTATGTAACAAGATTTTTTATTTGTTGATGTATCAACATGATTTTGGGAATGGAAATAAAGAAATTAATGCAGAATGTGATCAAACCATGTAACAAGCTGTAAAAAAATTTAACAACCCAAAAAACCTTCGATGTGTAAGCCCCTTTCACCCCGGGTGTACTGGTTTCTCTCCTAGCAAGGAAAACCCGACGACAACAAAATCCCCGTCCGCTCTCCACTATATAAACGGAAAAAGGGAAATAATAATGCGCATCCCCCTTGCCTCAAAGAGAGAACCCCAAAAGCACACCACGCAGGTTCGTCAGGAAGGCTTGAGATGTGGTTTAATAAAAATCAATTCCATAGGTATAGGCTCGCCGAGACATCTAAATCCACAACCCAAAGACACCTCCCGCCCACAGCGGAGAGAATGCATTTTAAAAAATTACTAGGATGGATGCCTCCCACACCACAACCTAAGGAAACAAAGGTCTGTCAGAGAAAAATTTATTTACCCTCAATATTCAATGTTATGCGTAAAATATACTGTTAATTTTATTAAGAAATTTTATTTGTATAAATTATAAAAGTTTAGTTGAGTTGCATGTGATGAAAATGCAATGTTTAGTTTCAAATAGATATAGAATCAGAATTTTATCTTATACTAAACAATTAGAGTAATTAGAAAGAAAAAGAACTACTAAACTAAACACAAATTTATTTAAACAACACACTTCACAAAAACATTTCATACAAACAAGACCACACACAGAATGATGAGGAAATAAAAAAGCAATTTATTTTCTTCTAGATCCTTGGGGTTTGTTTTGGGGTTTTGCTCACAGTCATAAAAAATTTTAACAGTTCAGTTCAGTGGTTAGATTAAAGTTTCCGGACACAGTGCGTATACACAGTTCAGTTCAGTGGGTTTTTTTTTTAAAAGTAAAATTTATGTCCCCTGACACATTAAGCGTATAGGGGACGGGTGTTCAGTGGTTTGTTTGTATGTAGATTATAGTCACACGACACTTTCGCATATAGGTGACTACTGGACCGATTTATACAGACACCAGCGGGGCAGTTGTTGGTAAAGGAGAAAATAATATGATCACACGTTGACCAATCCGGGATTCGAACCAGCGACCTTTCGGTTACTAGCAAGACGCTCTTACCAACTGAGCTACCCGGCCCCTCAGTGGTTGTTTGTAGATTATAGTCACACGACACTTTCGCATATAGGTGACTACTGGACCGATTTATACTGACACCAGCGGGCCAGTTGTTGGTAAAGGGGAAAATAATATGATCACACGTTGACCAATCTGGGATTCGAACCAGCGACCTTTCGGTTACTAGCAAGACGCTCTTACCAACTGAGCTACCCGGCCCCAGCTCCTCAGTGGTTAGTTGTCTTTCTTTTTAAAATAGTTATTGTTACATAAAAGATATTTAATTCAAGAAAATGTCATAGTACAAAATTTATAATTATTTAAGTTCTATTAAATATTTCATTCTATAATTGTAACAAAATAATAATAGGTTACAGATTTCAGGTTGTTGCATATTTTCTAAGGTTATTAAAAAAAATATGTTATTTAGGTTAATACGTATAGAAAAGAAAATCCTTGGTATTTTTGTCAAAAACCAAAAATGTTGAAACGATATAGATTCAAAACATTATTACCAGCCTACCACAGAGAATCAGCCCTAGTAAAATAAAATATTTTAAAGTCACAGAACACAGAGAATCAAGTATTCAAATCCATTCATAACTTTCGAGAATAATCTTCAGAATTTGGAAATTTCATATTTTCTTAATAAAATATCTACCAATTTAGGAGAATTTAGTTAGGAATTTTCTTCTTTACGTGGACTTATTGTGCTATTGTAATTTTAAAGTTCCAAAAAGGCCAAAAATAATGTTGAAAAGAAGGGAGAAAAAAAAACTAAGTCCACGGACGCCTAAAACCTAACAAAATTTACTTTCAAATTCAAGATGTCATCTTCTTTGATCAAAATCCGCGTACGAGCGTTCGCTATGCTAAGATAAATTAACGTCCCCGGACACAAAGCGTATAGGGGAGGAGCGTTCTCATAACTGTAGATTATAGTCACATGACACCGAAGCGTATAGGCGACTACTAGTCACATTCTTCTGACTGCAAAAAAGTAACTGTAGATTATAGTTACACGACACCGAAGCGTATAGGCGACTACTGGTCACATTATTCTGACACCAGCGAACCAGTTGAAGGTAAGGGGAAAATAATATGGTCACACATTGGCCAATCCGGGGTTCGAACCAGGTACCTTTCGGTTACTAGTAGGAAGCTCTACCAACTGAGCTACCTGGCCCCACAAGGCCCCAATTGTAACTGTAGATTATAGTCACATGACACCGAAGCGTATAGGCGACTACTGGTCACATTATTCTGACACCAGCGAACCAGTTGATGGTAAGGGGAAAATAATATGGTCACACATTGGCCAATCCGGGATTCGAACCAGGTACCTTTCGGTTTATAGTAAGACGCTCTACCAACTGAACTACCTGGCCCTTCAAGGCCCCAACTCGTTTTGTTTCGTGGTTAGATTAACGTCCCCGGACACAATGCGAATAGTGGACAATGGCCCCAAGTTGGTTAGTTATATAGATTAACGTCCCCGGACACATAGGGGACGATGATGGCCCCAACTGTTGTTGTTTGTTTGTAGATTATAGTCACACGACACTTTCGCATATAGGTGACTACTGGACCGATTTATACTGACACCAGCGGGCCAGTTGTTGGTAAAGGGGAAAATAATATGATCACACGTTGACCAATCCGGAATTCGAACCAGCGACCTTTCGGTTACTAGCAAGAGGCTCTTACGGCCCCAACTGTAACTACAGTTACTTTTATAGCTGAAGCAAGGAATAAAACAGCCAATCATCTTCCATGTTTCACTGCACGTGATCTATGCTAACAAATCAGAAATTACTTTTAACATTCATGTATCATGGAGAGCGATCACAAACTCTAGTGTGTACGGATTTTAGTCAAATGTACTGGTCCTTTGAAAATAGCAGGGTCTACCGCGCTAACATAGGTAAGAAGTTTATTTGTCATACTTTATTATGAACCATCGAGGAGTAAGATCTGATAATTCTTAAAAAAAATACACCGGCTCAAACAGCTTTGCACCGGTTGCGCACCTAAATGGCCGCCAATTTTAAAGGTATGGCTATTCGACCTATTCCAACCCGGTGCAAACATATTTATAATCGGTGCAGAAAAACGAGAGTCGGTGTTTTAGCAACCTAAAACACTTAGGATTAGCGCTCCAAGTGACTTGGATAGCGGCACCGGGATTAACACAATTTTGCACCGACTTCTCCGGACTGTAAACAAAAAGGCTCTGTGTAATTCTCCCATTCAACTTTTTCTTTTATCTTTATACCCGGTGCAAACATATTTCTAAACGGTGTAGAAGAACGAGAGTCGGTGTTTTAGCAACCTAAAACACTTAGGATTAGTGCTCCAAGTGACTCGGATAGCTGCACCGGGTTTAACACAATTTTGCACCGACTTCACCAAACTGTAAACATAAGGACCTGTGCAATTCTTCCATTGAACTGTTTTTCTCTTTATAATTGCAATTCCTAATCTAAAACTTCTCCTCTACACTACATTTAATTTATAATTCAATTTGCTATAAAAGACCAACCAAAATACAGAAGGTGGGAAGGCTAGAATTAATTTTTCATAAGAAAACTAAGTCTACTGTTTAGATCTATCTAGACTCCCGCTAAAATTGTCAATCAGGTTACCTTGACTACGGATGGCAACCAGAAATTCTTTTCTACAGTTTAATGAGCAATCACATTTTTCTTCACAAAACGATCATAGCAACTCTGAAAAATCTATTATCCACTCAAATTTCGCCACACAACACATCCAAAAATTCGTTAAAATAATTCTTCACAGGTATGCCATTTTCACTGCATACACAACATTTAGCTTCGAAATTTAGATCTGCTATTTATAACCATCCCTAGAAAAAATAAGAATATTTTGCTCTACCACGTCCACAGAAATCAATATCAGATACAATTCGATGATCACATTCTACACCACTAGAAAAACACACAGTTCACAGTAACACAATACCTCTAGTATCTGCATTCTCCTCCTTGTCATCTGCTTGTATGCCAAGGTACATGTATAACCAAAGAGTTTATTATTTTAATAAGAGGGGACAGAGAGCAAGAAAATGCGTATCCGATTCGTCAGAGTTACTTGCCCTTGAATGCGTGCTAGACGACAGAGCAAGAATAGATGGCGACGTCCGATACGAAAACACGAGTACGCAGTGGTGGTGAATTTTGTGCTGCGCCTAACTGTTCAAGTGCTCAGTACAAAGCTGAGTGCGATGGATGGTCATTCTTTAGATTTCCAATGGACCAAGCAAGGAATTTTTACATTGATACCGGGTGGTATTCAGTAGTATAACACTGTAGAAATATCAGTTTTGATAGCACAGTGTATACTTTCACTTTCAGTATACTTGTATTGGACATTACGCCA
The DNA here is from genome assembly GCA_036898135.1 of Oncomelania hupensis. NCBI lineage: Eukaryota > Metazoa > Mollusca > Gastropoda > Littorinimorpha > Pomatiopsidae > Oncomelania > Oncomelania hupensis. The sequence goes on from CM072522.1 coordinate 32,944,425, forward strand.
TGGTGTGTGGGTGTGTGTGTGTGCGCGTGCAGATATAAAATGACGTTTATTCTGTGAATTATTAACTTGATACCGGCTGGTATTAGCAGTATACCTTGTGTTTGATTCTACCCCATGACATGATGATGTGTGTGAGTGTGTGTACATAGATCTATATATGTAAAAGTGTCTTGTTTTTGTTATGGATTATAAACTTGATACCGGCTGGTATTTAGCAGTATATACCTTGTGTTTGATTCTACCCCATGATGTGTGAGTGTGTGTACATCTATCTAGATATGTAAAAGTGTCTTGTTGTTAATATTGGATTATAAACTTGATACTGGCTGGTATTTAGCAGTATGCCTTGTGTTTGATTCTACCCAATGATGTGTGAGTGTGTGTACATATATCTAGATATATATATGTAAAAGTGTCTTGTTGTTAATATTGGATTATAAACTTGATACTGACTGGTATTTAGCAGTTTACCTTGTGTTTGATTCTACCCCATGATGTGTGAGTGTGTGTACATCTAGATATATGTAAAAGTGTCTTGTTAATATTGGATTATAATAATAAACTTGATACCGGCTGGTATTTAGTAGCATACCTTGTGCTTGATTCTACCCCATGAATCATGATATAAGTGTCTTGTTTTCAATAAGGATTATAAACTTGATACCAGCTGGTATTCAATAGTATAACCCCATCTGTCTGAGTGTGCATGTGCATGCATGAGTATGAAAGGACTTGTTTATTCTTTGCATTATTAACTTAATACCGGCTGGTATTTGGCAGTATACCTTGATTATACCCCATGATGTGTGTGTGTTCGCACATGCATGTAAAATTGACTTGTTTATTGCATGAATTTTCAACTTTTTGGACTATTGATTTTGATATGCTCTTATAATATTGATTAAATTTACATGTATCTCACAATTTACCATTGATTTGCAACATGAGAAAAGTTACAATACAAAGTCTGTGATTGCACACTATGAGTTTTCTTTTGTCTAAAAAAAAAAATCTGGAATGTCAATTATTTCTTGTCTCTTTGTTTCTTTCTTATTTTTCTTTCTTCTTCTGTTTTCTTTTTCTTTCTTCTTCTTTTTTCTTTTTCTTCTTCTTCTTCTTCTTCTTCTTCTTCTGTTTTTGACGTTCTGTACATAAGTTATGTTGGTTTGTTGCTTTTTGCTGTGTTTATGAATCCTCATCCTGCTGGTTTTTTTTCTTATATTCTGTTTTCCTCCTTTTCTTGTGTATACCAAGTTATGTTCCCTTTTGAATTATAACTTCTTAATTAATATGGTACATACTCCACACATAACATATATAAAACTATGTTTGCATGCCAAAACTAAAACAAGCATACACAGTAACCTGAAAGATATGCACTGTTAGTGTAATCTGTTACACGGACAATCAAACCTACAGTTGTCCCACTCCTTGGGCAAATAAAATGCTAATGTAATAATGGCAGATAATGTGAGAATAAAAAAAAATAAAATCATGATAAACACAATGATACTAGCCAAATGAAATACTCAAAACCATACTTATTGGTATTATTCAATGCTGAAGCACCTTGTTAACCCCTGCACCTTGATGTAGACATGATAGAATTTTCTGTTGGTTTACCACAACAGAAAAGTTTCAATACAAGTGACTACACATCCTTATTTAATGTAGGGTTTGTCTACAAATGTTTAAATATCAATTATATTTCCTTGTTTTCTACATTATTTTTCTGTTTTCTTGTTCTTCTTCTTGTGTAAACTTAGTACAATACAAATATAAAGACAGACCAGTGAAAGGCAGAATCTTGTATGAAATAATGCAATAGTGAATACTAGTCAAGTTAAAACCCTCCCCTTCCAGTCATTATTGATCAATTAGATGTCGAAGGCTGTTGTTTAGCCTGTTGTTTTCGCACGCTAGCAATATAACACACTATAACGCTCACGGCCTGTGGCACGCATTTGCCTAGGGAGGCAACTCTTCCCGCGATACGCTTTCTGCCTATATACGAGGTTACCGCTGTCCTCTCTTGGTATACTAAACTCTTTGGTATAACAAAAGCAACCATAGGCACATGCAACCTAATCATTAAAATTTAATTAATAGTCAAAGTTTATCAATTTACAACAAAATGTTTTTCTAGCCATCCAAAGAGGCTTACAATTTTACTAATTTATTATTTTACAAATAAAATGTTTTACAAGCCAACCAGAGAGGCTTACATCACTATTACATATAATAATATAAAGCCTTCAGTATTTGAAATAATATCTTTTAATAGAAAATAATATATATTCGAATTTACCTAGCAATGGAAAGAATAAAAAATTTTCTTGTCCAAGACATTTGTGTAGAATAATTAATAAACTAAGAGTAAATTCATGGAACACCAAGTTTTCAAAAGATGTGGTTTGTACTTGCTTACAACCAATATCTGTTAAACATCTGTTATATGAATGTCCTATTTTGGTTATGTTATATAAAGAAAAGAATATCGATGTAAATAGTCAAGAATCAATTGACATTTTGTTGCATAGTCCAGCAATGATAGATATTGCCCGAATAATTTACAATTCTGCAGTTGGTAGTAATTCTGCATTTTGTAGTACTGTTAGATATTGTGTATGATTATAGTTCAACTTTCCTATCCTATCCCTCTCCTGTCCCGTAACCCTGAGGTCGTTAGGGGCACCACAGATGATCGTTTAACCAGCATACTCCATCTTTCTCTGTCCTCAGCAGCCCTGATGGCTGTTCAACTTTAAATTGTTATATTATATGTTTGTGTACATGCGTGAGAATGATTGTATGGTCTAAAATCACATATGTGAAAAGACGTTAAAATAAATTATTGAATTGAATTATTGAATTGAGCCACCCACCCAAGGCTAGTCTAACCAAGAAAATCAAGGTAGACAATTTCTCTCCCAAACCTGAACCAGTCGCCTCCCTTTCCGCTACTTTTAAGTGTCTAAAAACTCTCAACACTTCCTCAGTAATGAATAACTCAACCAACCCTGTCTCTGAAATGTTGTTATCAATATGATTTGGTATGGTAAATACACAACATCATTCAGCCACTGCTGATAGAAACCATCCGGCACTTGTCCAATACTTTCATCACATGAAACACTGGATACTCCACTAATGTCAGAAAAACCTCTTGTTCTTCCCCATCAGATTCACCCCAAAGCCTAGCTGTCACTTTGCCTACATTAAACTGTGTAATGACTCATCATTACAGCCTATGAAAGGTTCATGAAAGAGGTCTTTGTCGCCCAACTAAACCATTTGGAGACCAAACAGACTTGATCCCAGCATCCTTTCCATTGAGAATACAGCAGTAGAAATAGCTCAGGGAGTAACGCTGCCTCATTGCCAATATTCAAAGTAATGTTCGTGTTACGTTGAGACGCGCATGATGGTGCGTGTGAAATGCGCACGATATTATGTGTGACGCGCGCGCGATAGATCTGTTCATTTTGTTTTGCAGCGCATGCAGTAATAGAGTGTATTTGTCTTTGATTTGATTTTGCGTTGTTATTAGTAGAGGCTTTGTGTAACGTTGGTGTTTTTAGTTGGTCAATATTATTTGAGAATTTTCGAGAATTGGTTGTTTACTATCGATCGAAGCGTATGGATTGTTCTGTTGGTTACCATGGAAGCTTCCATTCCAAATGAGGTTGTATGACGTGAGTCACGTGATGATGAAATTAATTTTGATTGGTTGTGGCGTTTCATGTAGGATATTCTCGTTTGTTCCCGAGTATGTAGAAACTATATAAGCGCCGCACTGTTAAAAAAGGGTTGTTGTTGATAGTGAGTTGGAAAGTAAAATTTGAGAGAGGAAAAGCGATTGAGCGATTGTATGCAGTTGTTGATGTGTGCTGAATAAAAGTGGAAAACTTCATACGTCGACTTTGTGACTTGTATGCTGATTGAACGGGTTGCGTGGATAAACGAATCTGAGCTACACTCATCAGTACTTCAGCATTGGGGCTGAATCCACTACTGATAGAAAACACCACCATCAAACGAGTGTAACAGTTCGGTGGTAACCTAGCAACAGAGCTTGTGTACTTCGCCTCCAAACAAGAGCACCCAGTGCTGGCGGCGTTTGTCAACTACCATAGCTGCCAACATTTTGCGTATGGCACCTACAGTGTACTAAAGGTTAAAACAACTACCAGTACATTTCAATTACAGAACAACATGGTTCATGTGCTGAAGATTTGTAAAAGAGACAACAAACTGGATTATTACCTCAGACTTGATTGGAAGTACTTCGATGTATTTCTCCGTCTTCAACCACACTGTCTTGGTTTGCAATGGGCCAGTGCTTTCTGTAACAAAGAAATCAGAAATATATCACGGATGAGTGGATGATAGTAGAACACAGTTGGTTGTGGTTCAAACCCAGCAGAAGATAACATGTGTGATTTTGAATCACTTTGATACAATTCTTTTCAGGGCGTCAAATGTTTTATGTGGGTACTTCAGTTTCTTTCCTCTCTTCAATAATGGTATTGGATTCAGTCAATCAATTTTTTTAAAAAATCCCCAATTAAAACTTTAATTTCCTTTCCGTCTTTTAAACACCACTTTCTAATACACCACATGTTTGAGAGGTGAATATGTGCTTGTTGTGTTTGGAGGAGTGTTGGTAGCATGTCAGCATGTATGATGGTTACAGATCACCATGCTTTGAGTCTGAATTAGAAACAAGGCACATTTAGCATCCATTATTATACTATTATCATTACTATCATTATTAATTTGATGGTATGGCCACGTCACCAGATCATCAGGCCTTGCAAAGACTATTCTGCAAGGCACAGTGCAAGGAGGTAGAAGAAGAGGGAGACCGAAAAAGAGGTGGGAGGACAACATCCGAGAATGGACTGGTTTGACACTGAGTGAAGCCATCAGGGCTGCTGAGGACAGAGAAAGATGGAGTTTGTTGGTTAAACGATCATCTGTGGTGCCCCTACGACCTCCGGGTTACGGGACAGGATAGGATAGGATAGGATTATATTTGTTAATCATAAAATGAAAGTGCAATTTTTATCACCCCAAGTCTGGATTACAATGGCGTTCACACCAGTAAAAATTCTCACCCATAAAAAAATACTACTATACTTACTGTATCGCTCTGTGCCACTGTCAGGCTCTGTCGTAACTTTAGAGAACTCTGGGTCATATGGTTCCATCATGTCACAGTCAGGTTCTGTTTTCACTTTAGACAAATCTGAGTCATGTGGCTCCATCACGTCACTGTCAGGTGCTGTTTTACTTTCAGATTCTTCCTTCATCTCTATCTTGCTGCCAGTCATATCTGCTGTGCCTCTGACAATCTGTTCACTGTCGGTGTGATAAACATGCTGGCTTTCTCTTCCTGCAATTGCTAAACAAACCAACAGCTTTCATGTCAATATTTCTGGCAGCAAGCAAAGTGACAAATGGAAGAACCATGATGTTAGAAACTACATCTTTTCCTCTTGTTACGTAGGAGACGCGTGAGATGGTAGGCTTATGTATGAAACGCGTGATATAGTAGGCTTGCATGTGTGACACGCGCTATAGATCAGATCGTTTTATTTTGCAACGCATGCAATAATAGAGTGTATTTACCTTTGATTTGATTTTGCATTGTTATTAGAAGAAGCTTTGTATAACGTTGGTAATTTTAGTTGGTCGATATTATTTGAGAATTTTATAGAGTCGGTTGTTTACTATCGATCGAAGCCTATGGATAATTCTAGTGGTAACTATAGAAGCTTCCATCCCAAATAAGGTTGTATGAGACAGTGATGATGAAATTACTTTTGATTGGTTGTGGTGTTTCATGCAGGGGTATTCTCACTTGTTCTGGAGTATGTAGAGACTATATAAGTGCCGCACTGTTTCAAAATAAGAGAGTTGAAAGTAGAGAGAATTGTTGTATTAGAGTTGAGAAAGTTGTAAAAAGGTGGAAAGTTGATAGTTGAGAATTGTAGAGTGAAAAAGGCGATTGAGCGATTGTATGCGGTTGTTGAGGTATGCTGAATAAAACTATTAAAAGTGGAAAACTTCAAACGACAACTCCTGCCTTGTTGATGATTGAACGGGTTGCGTGGATAAACGAATCTGAGTTACACCTATCAGGATTTCAAGCATCGGGGCTGAATCAACTACTGATAGAGAAAAAAAAACAACATCGAGTGTAACACCTCTCAACTCAAAAATGGTCAGTGACACAGTCTATGAACCTCCACTGTGTAAGCAAAGGTGCTGAAAGCACTGGTCACCTTGGTACTTAACAAATGCTAATAAAAGCAATCATATAATTTTTTTTAATAAAGAAAATAAAATTTCAAAATAAATAATAATAATAAAAATAATACTAATACTAATAATAATAATACCAAGTGATGACAGGCCAAGTGTAACAAAAAATAAAATACAGGCCTAATCAAAGCAAGAAAATTCAAGACAATTATTAGTCAAACGTACGGTTAGTAACAAGTAGTCAAATTCATGTGCAGCAAATTCATAGGGCTGACTAATGTAGAAATTAGCTTTTCTTCACAGATGCCACGAAATTGTTATAAAATGTACTTTAGTTAAGTACAAATTTACAGAATATCAGAGCTGTTAATAAGATCAATCACGTTTAAAAGCAAAGAATACTGGTCCCTCTGTTCAAAGCTCTTGTTCGTCCCATATTTGAATACAAAAATATCGTACGGGGTCCTAAGGTTAAAATGCGTACCAACAAGATTAAAGCTGTACAAAGAAATTTCACAGTGCATCTTAGTGCTAAGTTATGAGGATAGGCTGTTACACTCGTTTGATGTTAGTGTTTTCTATCAGTAATTGATTCAGCCCCGATGCATGAATTCCTGATAGGTGTAACTCAGATTCGTTTATCCACGCAACCCGTTCAATCAGCATACAAGTCACAGAGTCGACGTATGAAGTTTTCCACTTTTATTCAGCACACATCAACAACTGCACACGGCTGGAACTGGGTCCTCTGTTTACGAGCTTTCAGTTTCTGCCAGCATGAAATCTGATCTGCCTAGCCACCTGCCCTTAGCACTGACGCCAGCCTTTCCCTCCCGTTTCTTTAAGCGGTCTTCTCTTTGTCTCTTGTTAACGTGTTCATTTCTGGTGTTGTGCTTGGAATATTTTCATCTGTTTTTCTATTTTATTCAGAAGAATTGCATATTTCTGACAATTATTTTTTCAAACTTGGTTTCTATAGTGTTTGAAGCACCGAGTAAGAGTTATATTTTGTTGACTGTTGTGGTATTTAAGAAGAAAAGTGCTATATAATGTGGTGTGGTGTGGTACTTTGTGGTACTGTTTTCTCTGTTACTGTGAATGGTAAGAACACATTTTTGGTGAAGTTTGACTTCAATTTCTGTGATCACTTGCATTTTAAGTGCTTTGAAAGTTGTTAACATTGTAAGAAGAAACGAAATGACTGATTAATTGTGAAAGATGTTATTAGTGATTTAAAGTGTGGCGTTTTTAAGGTTTCAGTACCAGGCTCCGTTGACTGTGTGAAGCTATGAACAACTTATGCAAACAGCATCAAATTTAATGCACTAACTTGTTCAAATATCTTCTACAAAAGTTAAGATACTTGATCATTGACAGTACTGCCGGAGGATTTTTCATGTGCACTAAATGGATATTTTACAAGTTTGGCAGAGGACAGACACATAAGTTCTGGTAGGATCATTTATTTCATGCATTCACATGCAGCTAACACTGTGTTTTTGTATCATTGTTTGAGTATTGTTTTCATTTCATTTTAAATTGCACAACTTTTTCTCTCTCTCCTCTTCCCCCCACCCCACCACTTGCTTTCCTGCTTGCACATTATTCTGTTAGTTTACATAGATGATTGTACATTTTAATAATAATTGTATACATTTACATGCCTATGTATTTGTATTTATTTAATATTTTTTTCTGTTTGTACATATTTTCTACATATATTTATATTATCTCAATATTAATTATTTCTAACAATGACAGAAAGTATGCATACTCTGCCTTGCTTGTTGAACTCACTAGATTAAAAGACTGTTTTGGGGAAAAATACAAATATCCTAAATTGAAAGAAAGAAAGAAACATATTTTGAAATGTACACACAAGTACATTTTTTGGTCTCATTTTCTAATGCAGCTTGTGCTTATGTTTTCTGTGAAATCTTGTATGTTTAGGTCAACATGTTTTCACACTTGCATACACTACAGCAAAATTGGCATGTGCTTGAAAGTCTAGCACAGTGTGCGGACTTTATCCTTTTCTGACTGAGCGTGATGGTAGGAAATCCAGCCCAGCCTTTACTCAAACAGAGAGTGGAACGCTCTGACTGCTATCAGTAAACAACAGGATATTAGTGTTTAGCTGTAGTGGGCTGGATGATGGCTGCCACAACTAATAGGGTTGTCTGCTGGGTCAGGGGTCAAAAGTAATATAATCTTCTCCACTCAGAGCTCGGTCTAGAACAACTGTGTGTGCACATACAATCGCTCAATCGCTTTTCCACTCTCAACTTTTACTTTCCAACTCACTATCAACAGCACCCTTTTGAAACAGTGCGGCACTATATATATACCGTCTCTCTAAACTCCAGAAAGAGCGAGAACCCCCCCCCCCCCCCCCAACGTGACACACCTCAACCAATTAGAATTAATTTCATCATCACTGTTTTACGTCATACAACCTTTCTTTCTGTCAAAAGAATGTTCTCAAATATCCCGAAACTTCGATCGATAGTAAACAAGCAGATCTAGAGAATTCTCCAATAATATCGACTAACGAAAATTATCAACGTTATACAAAGCTTCTTCTAACAACAATGCAAACTCAAATCAAAGGTAAATACACTCTATTATTGCATGCTTTGCAAAATAAAACGAACAGATCTATCGCGCGCGCTTCACACATAATATCGTGCGCATTTCACACGCACCATCATGTGCGTTTCAACGTAACATAGGCTAAAGTGCCTTCGGCTTCCGAGCTTTGAGTATACACATCTAAGAGGAGACATGAATCATGATTGAGGTGTTTAGAACATATATGTATGACCCCAATATCACAAGGTCCCCAGTATGTAGGGTTGAAAGTGCTACAACCTAAGATCATGAATATATAAATTAATATTTTTTTTAAAAGGCAGTTCATACTAGTTTATATTTTTTATCAGCACTTTTTCACTAACAGGAAACACATGGAACAGTCTGCCCAAAGGATGTTATCACAGTTGGTACCACAAATGCATTTAAAAATGGCCTAGATAAGTGACAGTGTACTCCACTGCATTTGGCTGGAGAGTCCCTTAGTCCTTACCCCATCTCCCTGTGGTAGGCAAAATTCATCAGACAACAGATGTCTGAAAGCCTGCCAGTGTGACAAGTAACGCATGTGCTCTTTAATGCACGTCTATCTAGAGGGCAAAAGACAGACAGCCTACGATGCCATAAACAAAGTGGCACTCTTCAGTTAATCCTTACTCCTTCAGATGAGAGTATAAACGGTAGCAGGTCGTTTCGGCGGTAATTTTTTCGGCGACACCGCCGAAACATAGGTCTACCGCCGAAAGGGCCAGCCGCCGAAACGCCCAAAAAAAATCACTCACACAAACATATAAAATAAATAATAACTAACTATGCAATAAGCATTGACTTGTCAACGGTCACTCAACCCTAACCCCTCCTCCCCACCGCCCCCCCCCTTCTAAAAAAAACCCCACATGTTCCGACTACTACCGCAAACAGGAAGTAGCAGTTTTTACGAGCTTTCGCAGAGTCGTAGAGTCCGCAGATTCGTACCTAATCAAGAACTTAATCCCGAATCAAGGCCCCAAAACTTAAAAGTTCCAAAGCAGGTCTAGAACGAACTATCGCCCAATTGAACTGCCGCCGAAACGACCAACGCCGAAACGACCAACGCCGAAACGACCAACGCCGAAACGACCACACGCCGAAACGACCAACTACATCGCCAAAACGGCTCGTCGCCGAAACGACCTGTATTCGTATAAACCACGGTCTAGTCTGTGCATGCACATATTCCATCGCATGGACCTTAAAGATTCTGACGCTCATGTCCTAGACTGGTGAGTGCCGGCCACACAAATACTCCCAGCATGCACAAGGTCCCTTCTCCCCAGTTGCTCAGGATTGTGCTCAGTTGTCTGGGTGTTAGTCTATGCGCCTAAAGGCTGCAAGTGCGCGCCTCAGGTGGCTTGAGTTAGATCCTGTATAACTTATATATGAGTCATTCTTTGCTAGTCGTAAATGTTGGGGTACATTTTGTTCAAGGCCCATAAAAAAAATGTAAGCTAGTTTTGAAACAAAATAAAATTAAATTTGTGCTCTAATAAGGTAAATGCAACTGGAAAAACGGCACCATGGCAGATAGTTAATTATTAGTATGGTAAATATTGATTTAAATGCAATTTTTTGGGCTAAAAATGGCGTCTGACAAGAGCCCTTCACACCCCTTGCGTTTTAAACTCCCCATAAAAAAACGGTAAAGATTACTATATCTAACTGATTAATGAAATGTGATTGTCCATGGTTTGAAGAAAGTAGCAGCACAGTCAGTTGCTTAAATTTGCTTGATTTTAGCCGTAAATTTGGGGTTTAAAAAAGAGGGTTACTTGCGTACTCATGACGTCACAAAAATCAGAATCTCAAAGCAAGGTGAAGCAGACGACACAAGAATTGAATTATCAAAATCTAATAGGAATTAAACAAACCGAAAAACGCGCACATTGGTATGAAAAATAACGCAGAAGACATGTCAGGAAATTTGTAGTAATTTTTTTAAATGATGGTGTTACATTCGTCATGCAAGTAACCAAAGTTTGTTTTTAAAGTTTTTTTTTTTTTTAAGCTTCTACTTCGCGGAGTGTAAATGGCCTGGTAAGCTGCATTTTCAAACTCTACACACAACTCAATGACGTTTTATGGAAAATAATCACGTGATGTTCATTTCTACATCAAATTCTATGACGTGTCACACGGAACGAAAGAGAAATGCGCAAGAAACCGCGAAATTTGTTTGGCTTGGTACACGCAAATCAAGTGTTGTTTCGTTTGCACTACGTTTTTTAGCGTCGATAGTTAAGTTTAAAAGTGTTTCTAATGCTTTATTTTATTCAACAAAAGACTCGGTTATTATCGAGCAACAGTATTTTAAGAATGTTAATCAGTTTAACAGTGACTGCACTCCGATTGCCTGAAGATAGTGTCGTGTGATGCAAGAAACCGATAAATACAGTGATCAGCTTTGTTCTGGTAGAAAATGTGTTGTTTCCTCACGTATTGTATTTGTTTCGTAGGTTAAATTAAAAGTTTCAAAGGTAAAGAGCAGTTATTTTAAATAAAGAACAACCAAATTATTCTGTTTTTATTTGCTTTTCGTTTATTGCATTTATCTTGCAGTCTTTTTTACTACTTAACATGCGATGGTGTCGCGCATCATGCAAGTTACAATTTTCATTTTCTTCTTCTCTTGTCATCAAAGAATAAGTTTAATTAGGTTTTGATTGAGTTATTGTGTGTGTCTGGATTGTTGAAAAAATGTGACTAGAGTATGATTTTGACAACATAGAAATTCAGTCTATGGTAGAAAAAAATAAGTGGCTTGGTTACTTGCATATGGTGTCACACAATTCCTTGCGTCACACTCTTTGCTAGTTTCCCTCATTAATTAAAAAAATCATTCAGATTGAAAGAATAAGGAGTACTCCTATCATATAAAAAGATAATTTGTCAAATAAAGTAATTTCAAGTGGTACATTTAATGTTTTAGTGTCACAACATCATGCAAGTAACCGGCGTGGTGACCCCTAACAAGAATCGATTTTTTGTCAAAGGTGGTATAGCTGCTGTTTTAGTGTTTACATATTCAGATAATTGAAAGATTTCCCTACAAAATGGCACTGGTTGATTGATTCTATTAGCAAGTTTTATTTTTGGGTAAAAGGCCCATTTTGTTTACGATTAGCAAAGAATGACTCATATACAAGCCAGCTCACTGAGCATTCCACAACCAGGGGTGAGATTTAGCGGTCGCCCGGTCGCCCGAGGCGACTTAAAACCGGTTCGGGCGACCTCACTTTATAGTTGAGCCAGCCCGCTTGGCGACCTAAAAAAAAAAAACTACTTGCAGACTTTTAGAAGCTCGGTCCGAAGCAAGAGCGTTTTTAGGTCACTGTTCGTCTGCTACGAGTATGAAGCATACGCGAGGGTTATTTCCCTTTGCCTACTTCCCTTTTGCGCCAAGCGCGCTGTCTGCTTTGTTTGTGAAAAAGACACTGCTACAAATTATGTGTATTGTCCAGGTGACGGTTGTTGATCCGAAAATGTGGAACTTTATTTCTGGGGTCAACGAACCCCCGCCAAAGAAGGCGAAGTCTAGTTCGGAGAAGAAAGAGCGTCACAAAGAGTATGAATCGAAGAGAAAAAGACATTTTCAGACTGCATGACTGAAACGTTCAGATGGCGAAAATCGATCTTGGCTCATTTTCGATAAAGAAGTTGGTCTACAATGCACTGTACACATTGCCGTAAATACGCGATTGTCGGGCTGCCTAAAAACCATGCGGGCTACCTCACTTTACTTCCTAGCTAGCCCGGCGGGCTAGTTAGTCTCCTGGGTTAAATCTCACCCCTGCACAACGGATGGAGACACGCGCATTATAAATCATCATCATCATCAATTCTTCATCAGTACAACTTATGTTAATCTGATGAATAAAATTTGATACAACAACAAACAACATCAATGAGCTCTATGCACAAAGGCGTGGCGGTCACGTGCTGCGGGAATAACACAGCGTGCTCGAGCTTGAAAATGGTGAAGTAGTAAGTTGAAGTACTGTGCTGCGTTTGGATGCTCTAACTCCAACGTAAAACCTTTATGCAAAGAAAAGAAAATTTCCTTTCATCAATTTCCACTGAAAGGTGAAATATTGATGAACTCTAAACTGAATCAGTAAATGTCAGTGACAAATCGCTCTGTTCCCTGATAATAACTTGTAGTGTAATCATTATTGCACGAATGTGCTATGTTCAAAACATCACAATTTTCCAAAATGTCGGTAAAGTTAAAATTTTTAAGCAGCACTGGAATACATGCGAGCGAGCGAAAAGAAGCCATGACCGCTTTGTTATTGCCGCGCCACGTGACCATGCCGCTTTCGCGCGCCGACTTGTGCATAGAGCACATTCTTCATGTGCAGTATCAACTCACCTTGTGCATGCCACGCTTGCAATGCCATCCAGTATCCCACTGGTTCTTCAGCAATGTCAATCTCCAACTTCACCTCAGACAGCACTTGACTGTCTTCGTCTTCCATCACAGAGCAATGACCAATGTCATCAACATTCATCATGAATATCGTGTATTCATCAACGAACAACAGAATTAAGCAGATTCAGAACAAGGGAAATAAATAACAAGTAACGGAAGGTTGTTCAAAAACGAATTTCAAAAATCTTATTACAAAATTTTCAGGAGCAAAGAAATAAAAACAATTGTATTGTAAATGTATTCATTATTACTTGTAAATAATTCACAGAAAGTGAAGTCAAAGGCAACAATTGATACTTTTTTTGTGTTTTTAATGTGATAAGGCTAGACTAAAAAGGAAGTAGAAAAAATAAATCCTATAAAGACACGAATATACACGAGAAGAGACGAACATTATTATCCATGCCATTTATCTTGAATCTCGAATGTTAAAGGCCCTCAGACCTATTAACCGGTCATCATCAAATATAACACAGCTTTCTTATATAGCATAAATGGCATTATTTTAAAGCAAGCTGGGGTTTGGGGCTGACCATCAGCAATTACAATGTTGATGTACATTTATAACACACATGTCTCCAATCAATCAATCAATCTTTAATTTAACGTCTCTTCACACATTTAGGTGATATTAGACATCACGCATTATGTCAGCGCATGTCTCCATCCAATGCCCAATGCTCAGCAGGGGCGGATCAGAGTAAATGCCCGGAGGAGGGCACTGCCATTTTTTATCCGGTATACAGATTCTTCGTGCTTGCACTTAAACACAGTAAAAGAAAGGTTGACATGAGTGTGGTTTGTGTGTGTGTGTGTGTGTGTGTGTGTGTGTGAGGGAGAGAGAGAGAGAGAGATCAACACGTGCGTGTTTCGTGTGAAATTAGAAATTAGTTGTGAGAAGAAAAAATAAAAAAGGTTGACACATTGGCCCACAGCTAGACACTTACTTTCTCAAGCGTTCAGCATATTGCGAGGTTGAAGAGCCATGATGGTGCGGTATATCTTCCCGCAAACCGTTCTACGACATCGTCAATGTCCACTGTGATGTGTCGGTGAGCCCTCATTAGAGCGAGCCCGTTGAGCCTGGTCTCACCCATCGTTGATCTCAGACAGGATTTCAGTGTCCTGATGCCGCTGATAGTTCTTTCACATTCAGCTGCTGTGATCGGAACAGTGCACAAAAGGTTTAGTAGCACGTGAATGTTCGGGTGCTCGGTGTCCAGCTCATGAAAACTTGGCAAATCTGCTTGCCATAGAATGGCAAGTCGCTCGATACACTCGGGCACCTTCCGAAAACCTGCCACTGGCCCATTCCTGCCTTGCACGATGCACGAGAGTACAAGACCAAGCCCGTCAACAGCAATTTCAGAGCCGGTGGTGAAGCGAGAGTCCAGCTGGGCGATGAGGTGATCCAAAAACGGCGGAAGTAATCTTCAGTTGTCTCTGCTGGCGGGTTACTCCGACATGTCTGTCGTTCTGCACCCCTTGGTCTGCGCAGATCAGAGTCGGCTGTTGCTGCCATCCGACTTGCTTCCTGAAACCAGCTGCTGAAGGTTGCAATGACGTCATCCCTGAATCCCTTAACTGTTGTCTTCACTGCGCTTATTTCTCCGTTTGCTGAAGTTTCAAAATCAGTGGACGGAGAACTTGCAGGCATTTTCTGGTGACGACAAAAGCAACCAGAAAGTCACCCGACTGGAAAGCGTGCAAAAACCCTCCAGCTTTAGTGAGCGTTTCACTGTCCCAATCTGTGTTCTCCTGCACCATCTGGCCAAGGCAGTCATAGACCACAGGGAAGAGTTCGGCGAAAGTTTCAAAGGCAGAGTGCCTCTCGACCCACCGTGTTTTACACAGGTCGACCAGTTTTCTCCTCTTGCTTACTGCTTGGGCTGACTCCACCATATGTTCAAACGTTCTGTCATTTTGGAGAAAGAGAGAAACATGGACACTTCTTTCAGGACTCCAAACATGTTCTTCACTTCTAGAATTCTGCAGGCATGAACAACACAAAGGTTCAAGCAACGAGATGCGCAGTGGAAGTACAGAGCCTGCTTGTTAAGTTCTTGAATGCCTGCCAGAGGGCCAATGAGGACCCTAAACGGTGGATGGACTAGTGGGGAAGGGGAGCACGCTTTTCTTCTTTCCACCTTTTAAAATTTTTGTATTATTATTATTTGTGTCTGTGTGTGTGTTTTTTCCGTTTTTGTTTTCTTCGCATTTTTTCTTTTCTTTTTATTTCCTTCCCTTTTTTTCTCTTCCCTTTTTTTTTTGGTCGCCCATAGGGGGGGACATGCCCACTGTGCCCCCCCCCCCTCGTCCGCCCCTGCTTAGTGCGCGATTAGGAGAGATTAAAAAAAAAAAAAAAAAAAAACGACAGGAAAGATAAAGTCAGGTGTGGGAATGGGTGGGTAGAGGCGGACAGCAGATTCTGAAGTAAGAGTTGCTTGGTTCACTTTACATAACATTACATAATTGTTGCTTTAGGTCCAGCGGACTCTTCCGAGCCAAATCAGGACCGGACAACCCCCAATCCGCATAAAAGATCTGCTGTGGGAAAACTGAATGCCCTCCACCAGTCACTTTACAATAAAGACATCTCACGCAGGGGACGGCTGAGGCTTTACCCCAACTAATCAAACCCCCGGTTATAAAAACAAAATAGAATACAAACATCATTATAAATTATCAACAAAACACACACATATAAAATGCCCACATTGCTATTAAACAATAACATCATAGGAAGCCCTAGTGACCACCTGGCAGAAAGCGTCCAATATTCCCAAGCTGATCCAACAGACCTCATACACAAATAAGGAGTCTTGTCCCGGAAGAGTTTTCAAGAAAAAAGGTAGGTGACTGGTCTAGCGAAGAAGAAGATAGTATAGCAGATTGATAGAACAGAGCAGGAATGAGAAAGAGCAAATGAGAGAGACAGCGACAGTGGGAATTTAAAGCACTAAATTTCCAGAAAGTGGGGATACTATTTATACTGAAATCCCCGCCACCCCAACGGGGGTACTCAGACAGGTATCCTGGAGCAGTCTTGTGCACACATGCGAAGCAATGTCTTTGGGTTATGATTGAAAGGGGGCCTGGGCTGTACATAGAGTGGTTGTTTCTCCAGTGCTGGTCGAAATGGTTTTTGTAGCTGTTTACAGAGGGTGCATTGACAACCTGATCAGGAAGGCTTTTATTATTATTATTATCATCATTATCATCACCATCATCATCAAAATCATCAGTTCTATTCTGACCATCATTATCACTACTACATATATCAATATTAATTGTATGTGATCACAGAAATAACACTTTCGTCTACATGTTCTTTATTACTTCCTATTTCTTTCTCAGTTAGTGTTTGAATGTCCTCCAATGGATCCCACCTTACAATGATTATGTTAAGAGGCAGAAAAACTGTATTTTAAGCAGCACTGCAAAGAGCTGAATCAGGACCACAAAATCAAGACCACAACTTGGCTGAAAGAGGACACCCCTAATCTGCATAAAAGATCTGTTGAAACAACCCTAGTGATAACACTGAAGGCACTTCACTGTACAATAAAGACATTCCACGCAGGGGACGCTGAGGCTATAATCAAATTTATCGAACCCCCATTTACAAAAACAAAAAAGAATACAAACAACATTATAAAATATCATTACATTACATTATTATTGCTTTAGGTCCAGCGGACTCTTCCGAGCCAAATCAGGACCGGACAACCCCCGATACGCATAAAAGATCTGCTGAAACAACCCTAGTGGTTAAACCGAAAGCTCTCCACCAGCCAGTCACTTTACAATAAAGACATCCCACGCAGGGGACGGCTGAGGCTTCACCCCAACTTGTCGAACCCCCGTTTACAAAAACAAAATAGAATACAAACATCATTATAAATTATCAACAAAACACATACATATAAAATGCCTACATTGCTAAATAATAACATCATAGGAAGCCCGAGTGACCACCTGGCAGAAAGCGTCCAATATTCCCAAGCTGATCCAACAGACCTCATACACAAATAAGGAGTCTTATCCCAGAAGAGTTTTCAAGAAAAAAGGTAGGAAGACTGGGCTAGCAAAGAAGATAGTATAGCAGATTGATAGAACAGAGCAGGAATAAGAGCAAATGAGAAAGACAGCGACAGTGGGAATTTAAAGCACTAAATTTCCAGAAAGTGGGGATACTATTTATACTGAAACCCCCGGCACCCCAACGGGGGTTATATAAAATATCAACAAAACACATAATTATAAACGATTCAACGATTCAACGAAGTTTATTGGCCAAATTGACATAAAACATGCACATGGAATATGTTGCGATGTGGCAGTAACATTCATAAAACATACATGCAAACACACGTTTACCAGCTAATAAAATACTGATCAAGCGTGCACACATACACACGCAAACAACAAATAGTAAAAATAAACAAGTAGGTGCCAGTGGATTATGAGGTGACATCAGTTACCGCATTATGAATTTGACATTATAAGAAATTTAAAGCGAGAGCAGCCTCTGGAAAAAAAGAATATCTAAAGCGGTTTGTTCTGGTTTTGAGGGCTCTGAAGCGCCTGCCGGACGGGAGGAGCTCGAACAGATGGCCGGCTGGGTGTGAGGGGTCAGCTGTGATGTTTCTAGCTCTACGGACCAAGCGCGTGTTGTAGATCGAGGCGACAGATGGAAGTTCGCACCCGATGACTCTGGACGCGTGTTTTACGATGCGCTCAAGTTGCACTTTCTCCTCATCAGCGGCACCACCAAACCAGGTAGTGATGCCAAAGCAGAGGATGCTTTCGATCACTGCTTGATAGAACTGCGTCAGGACTTTTGCAGGCAACCTGAACTTCTTGAGTTGTCTCAAGAAGTGCAGGCGCTGTTGGCACTTTTTGATGATGGGGGTGGTGTTGTTTCCCCATGACAAGTCGTTCGAAATGACTGTGCCTAAAAATTTGAACTCTTCGACTTCTTCAACACTTTCATCGTTGATCACAAGTGGTGAAAGTGGATCTTTAATTCTCCGAAAATCGACAATCATTTCTTTTGTTTTTGAAACGTTGAGCTCGAGGTTGTTCTCTGAGCACCAGTCAACCAACCGTTCGACCTCATCCCGATAGGCGGTCTCGTCGTCTTTGCTAATCAGGCCCTCAATGGTGGTGTCATCAGAAAATTTAATGACATGAACGGATGGAACATGTGACACACAATCATTTGTGAACAATGTAAAGAGAAGAGGGGAAAGGACACAACCCTGAGGTGCTCCAGTGTTCAAAACCCTGGCGTCAGACAACATCTTGCCCACCATAAAATGCCTGGCTGGGAAGCCCCATTGACCATTTGGTAGAAGCGTCCAACATTCCCAAACTGATCCAACAGACCTCACACACAGATGAGGAATTTTGTCCCGGAAGAGATTTCAAGAAAAAAAGGTAGGTGACTGACTGGTCTAGCGAAGAAGAAGCTAGTATAGTAGATTGATAAAACAGAGTAAAAATGAGAAAGAACAAAGGAGGACGACAGCGACAGTGGGAATTTAAAGCACTACATTTCCAGAAAGTGGGGATCATTTATACCGAAATCCACGGCATGTGCAAGGGTGGAACACTTCAGCATTCTAAACCACAAAGTCTTTATCCTTTGGAAAATGTTAATTACAACGCAGGCACGCAAATATTTTGACTTTGTTTATTCTTAACAGAGTGTACACTTAGTGCTTACAGCAACACATAACAAAAGAATCACACATTTGAAGTGTCATTTCATAATGATGAAAATTGTTACTTACATAAGAACAAATAATAACATTGTCGAAATATTAACAGAAATGCATATTAATAGATCTATTTGGGTCAAAGAAAGCATACGCCAATGAACACCTCAATCTACCGTGTATTTTTGTTTTAAATAATGTTTTACTTGTTTTTGGATTGCAAGACATTTACCTATACAAATCTTCAACTGTCACCATTTTGGCACTAAAGGCCATGTTTTTTCTATATTCGCTATTGCCATTTTACCTCATCACAGCCTTCTTTTAGAACCAGAATCAGACTCTTCATTGTCTTCATAACGATACAAGGACATTTGGGTGTGCGGCATACATATCAACACATCCTCCCCGTTGGGTTGCCGGGGGTTTCAGTATAAATAGTATCCCCACTTTCTGGAAATTTAGTGCTTTAAATTCCCACTGTTGCTGTCTTTCTCATTTGTTCTTTCTCATTCCTGCTTTGTTCTATCAATCTGCTATACTATTTTCTTCTTCGCTAGACCTGTCACCTACCTTTTTTTCTTGAAATCTCTTCCGGGACAAAACTCCTCATTTGTGTGTGAGATCTGTTGCTTCAGCTTGGGAATATTGGACGCTTTCTGCCAGGTTACATTTATTTACATGATTATTGATTTAGGTCCAGCGAACTCTTCCGAGCTAAATCAGGACCAGACAACCCCTGATCCGCATAAAATATCTGCTGAAACAATCCTAGTGGTAAAACTGAAAGCTCTCCACCAGCCAGTCACTTTACAATAAACACATCCCACGCAGGGGACGCTGAGGCTGTACTCTAATTTATCGAAGCCCCGTTTACAAAACCAAAATAGAATACAAACATCATTATAAATTATCAACAAAAAAAAACATACATATAAAATGCCTACATTGCTAAATAATAACATCATAGGAAGCCATAGTGACCACCTGACAGAAAGCGTCTGATATTCCCAAGCTGATCCAACAGACCTCATACACAAATAAGGAGCCTTGTCCCGGAAGAGTTTTTAAGAAAAAAGGTAGGTGACTGGTCTAGCAAAGAAGACGATAGTATAGCAGATTGATAGAACAGATCAGGAATGAGAAAGAGCAAATGAGAAAGACAGCAACAGTGGGAATTTAAAGCACTAAAGTTCCAGAAAGTGGGGATAATATTTATCATGAAATACCCGGTGCCCTCATGAGGGGAATGGGGGAGAGGAACGAGGGAGAAAAAGGGACATTACAAGATTTTATCTCCTACTCCAAGGCAACTGGCTAAAACTCTAAGTAAAGACAATTACAAAGGAAAGTATAATAACGTTGCTACCCAAGTTGACAATTATTATGAAATAGAGCAAATAAATACATAACTATTAACACTAAATCTTTAAACAAACTTATTACATTAAATTAAATTAATCCAATTGTGTCCATTGCTTTTGGAATGTAATCCTGGAACACTTCAGATCTCTATATTAGCTCATGTAGCTGTAACAAGTGTGAAGTAGTCATAGTAAAGGGATCTGATGAGCATTAACTCCAAAGGTCAGGTTTTATCTACATTCTTCACATTCATACCTACATAAACTAACTCATCACAAGTCTTTACGTGTACCATCAATCCTTGAAAAAAGGAAGCTAATACTATAGTAGGGTGTCTCTTTTGGTTGTCTCCTTTACAATCCATGGTCAAATGTTACACGTGAAATAAAAAAAGTTGTGGCCAAGTGGGCTAAGGCGGGACTAACTTGCCTTGTCCACAAGCCAGAAACCAATGGCGCCTGACAGGTGTGGGTTCGAGCCAGCATCTGGGCGTTATGTTTCTCCAAATATTATTTACTTTCGACTCGGGCAACGTCTCGGGGGTTTTCTCCGGGTACTCCGGTTTGCTCCCCCAGCAAAAATTTCAAAAATTCACAAATAATGTTCGGTAGGTAGGGTTTGGGCGCGCCACTGGCTGCGACTACGCCTTCCCTGGGGGAGGCAGCACAGAGTTTCCCGATAGAAAGGAATAATAAACTGCAGCCGAAAAAAAAAGAAAAAAAATTGGCCTCACAAAAAGTCCCACCATCATAGCCCAAGTGGTAGAGTGTCGGCCTGCCACACTGATGACCCAGGTTGGAATCCCATGGTGGGACAAAATAAAAAGTGGATATTTGTCACTGTCCATTTTAAATGTATGATTGTTCTGGTGGTAGATAGATATTCAGTGCTTATAGAGTCCAACGGACTGCCAAGAGCCCAATCAGGACCACACACCCCTTGGGGTCATGAGCAATCTTGCCACTGTAGATTGTTCAAACCTATAAAGGGAACAGTGAAAGCCACAGTTGAAAACCTGTCTTTCCTTTATAGGCAAGACGCTTCACTGCGGCAACAGTACCCCCGTTGGAGTGCCGGGGGTTTTCAGTATAAATAGTATCCCCACTTTATGGAAATTTAGTGCTTTAAATTCCCACTGTCGCCGTCTTCCTCATTTACTCTTTCCTATTCTTGCTCTGTCCTTCACTCTGCTATACTATCTTCTTCTTCGCTAGATCAATGACCTACCTTTTTTCTTGAAAACTCTTCCTGGACAAGACTCCTTGTTTGTGTATGAGGTCTGTTGGATCAGCTTGGGAGTGTTGGACGCTTTCTGCCGGGTGGTCACTAGGGCTTCCTATGAATGTACTATTTAGCACTATAGGTATTTTATATGTATGTGTTTGGTTGATGATTTATAATGATGTTTGTATTCTATTTTGTTTTTGTAACCGGGGTGTTCGCGTAGTTGAGGTCAACCCTCAGCCGTCCCCCGCGTGGGATGTCTTTATTGTAAAGTGACTGGCCGGTGGAGGGCATTCAATTTTCCCACTGGGGTTGTTTCGGCAGATCTTTTATGCGGATCGGGGGTTGTCCGGTCCTGATTTGGCTCGGAAGAGTCCGCTGGACCTAAAGCAACAATAACTCAATCAATCAGGACCACTGTTCTGGTGGTAGATAGATATTCAGTGCTTATAGAGTCCAACGGACTGCCAAGAGCCCAATCAGGACCACTGTTCTGGTGGTAGATAGATATTCAGTGCTTATAGGGTCCAACGGACTGCCAAGAGCCCAATCAGGACCACTGTTCTGGTGGTAGATAGATATTCAGTGCTTATAGAGTCCAACGGACTGCCAAGAGCCCAATCAGGACCACTGTTCTGGTGGTAGATAGATATTCAGTGCTTATAGAGTCCAACGGACTGCCAAGAGCCCAATCAGGACCACTGTTCTGGTGGTAGATAGATATTCAGTGCTTATAGAGTCCAACGGACTGCCAAGAGCCCAATCAGGACCACTGTTCTGGTGGTAGATAGATAGATATTCAGTGCTTATAGGGTCCAACGGACTGCCAAGAGCCCAATCAGGACCACTGTTCTGGTGGTTCAGTGTTGATTTTGGTCCTTACCTCTTGTTCCCTGGGATGGTTATCCCAGTCTGCCATATCTCCAATGGTGGGTGTACACATTAAACCTTAATGTTCATTCAATATTCACTGACAGCATTCAAAATATTACAAACATTTCCCCCTCAAGCTTATCCTACTCTAAGCTACTTCAAGTACTCAATTGGAACACAAGCATTATTGCACAGACACCATTTGTCTTTTCTGTTTGTACCAACACATGTTTCATCAAACTGCAAGCATGAATAAAAGTTAAATATTCCACATAAGTTTCCCATTCTGTAAGTATCAACATGTGTTGCTTCAAATCATTAGGCAAAGTAAAAGCTTAATTGCAAACATCACACATGTGTTTTATTTGTACAATATGTGCAAGCTCGTTTCTTTTTAAATAGCTAATCTTCACGAAAGCTGTAATTACAAAAAGTACACATGATTGTTCTCTCCTGCATGTATAAGCTTATGTGTCTTCAAATGGCCAGCTTGAGTGAAAGCTTTGCTTCAAACATCACACATGTGGTTTTTCTCACCTGTATGTAACAACTTGTGTGCTGTGTGCAACAACTTGTGTGTCTTCAAACGGCCAGCCTGAGTGAAAGCTTTATTACAAACATCACACACATATTTTTTTTCTCACCCCTATATAAGTGTTTATGTACCCTCAATTGGCTAGGCCAAAGTGAAAGCTTTGTTACAAACGTCACACACATGATTTTTCTCTGCTGTATGTGCAAGCTTATGAGCCTTCTAACTGCTAGCCATGGTGAAACTTTTACTACAAACATCACACACATGGTTTTTCTCTCCTGTATGTGTAACTTTATGTACTTTCAAACGACATGCATGAATGAAAGCTTTATTACAAACATAACACACATGATTTCTCTGTTCTCCATGTTTTGAGTTTATTTCTCTGTTCTGCATGTGTAAATTTATGTTGGTTCAAACCGCTTGCTTTAATGAAAGCCTTACTACAAATATCGCAAACATGATTTCTCTCTCCTAGCTGTGTGCCTGCTTATGTTCCTTCAAAATACGAGCCAAAGTGAAAACTTTGTTACAAACGTCACACGCATGATTTCTCTCTCCTGTGTGTGTAAGATTATGTTTTTTCAAACTCCTTGCGTGAATGAAAGCTTTATTACAAATATCACACACATGATTTTTCTCTCCTGTATGTTTAAGCTTGTGTATCTTCAAATGACCAGCCTGAGAGAAAGCTTTATTACAAAAACCATACACATGATTTTTCTCTCCTGTATGTGTAAGCTTATGTTGTTTCAAATGGTTATCCTGAATAAATACTTTATTACAAACATCACAAACATTATTTTTTTCTCCTGTATGTGTATCACACACAGGGTTTCTCTCTCCTGTATGTGTAAGTTCAAACTTCTTGCCCAAGTGAAGGCTTTCTTACAAATATCGCAACCATGATTTCTCTCTCCTGTGTGTGTCTGCTTATGCCTCTTCAAAATATGAGCCCAAGTGAAAGCCTTGTTACAAACGTCACACACGTGAATTTTCTCTCCTGTATGTGTCAGCTTATGTTCCTTCAAATGGCCAGCCTTCTTGAATGTTTTATAACAAATATCACACACATGATTTCTCTCTCCTGTATGTGTAAGATTGTGTTGTTTCAAATCGCTTGCGTGAGTGAAAGCTTTATTACAAATATTACACACATGATTTTTCTCTCCTTTATGTATAAGCTTGTGTCTCTTCAAATGACCAGCACAAGTGAAAGCTTTATTACAAAAACCACACACATGATTTTTCTCTCCTGTATGTGTAAGCTTATGTTGTTTCAAATGGTTAGCCTGAGTAAAGGCTTTATTACAAGTATCACACACATGATTTTTCTCTCCTTTATGTATAAGCTTGTGTTTCTTCAACTGACTAGCCCAACTGAAAGCTTTATTACAAAAACCACATACATGATTTTTCACTCCTGTATGTGTAAGCTTATATTGTTTCAAATAGCTAGACTGCCTGAAGGCTTTATTACAAACATCACAAACATGATTTTTCTCTCCTGTATGTGTACGTTTATGTTTGTACAAACTGCTTCCATGAGTGAAAGCTTTATTACAAATGTCACACACATGATTTCTCTCTCGTTCTCCTGTATGTGTAAGCTTATTTCGTTTTAAATGGCTAGCCAGAGTGAAAGCTTTATTACAAATGTCACACACATGATTTTTCTCTCCTGTATGTGTAAGTTTATGTACTTTCAAACCCCTTGCAAGAGTGAAAGCTTTATTACAAAATTCACACACATGATTTTTCTGTCCTGCATGTGTCAGCTTATGTTCCTTCAAAGGGCCAGTCAGAGTGAAAGCTTTATTACAAACATCACAAATGTGATTTTTCTCTCCTGTATGTGTAACTTTATGTACTTTCAAACTGCTTGCAAGAGTGAAAGCTTTATTACAAAATTCACACACATGATTTTTCTCTCCTGTATGGTTAAGCTTATGTCGTTTCAAATGGGTAGTCAGAGTGAAAGCTTTATTGCAAACATCACAAACATGAATTTTCTCTCCTGTATGTGTAAGTTTATGTACTTTCAAACTGATTGCATGAGTGAAAGCATCAACTTGTGTTGCTTAAAAAGTGATGATGTAGCAAATGATTTCTGACAAACATCACACACATGTGTCTTTTGATCTTCTGTCTGCTGCCACCGTTCTTTCTTGGTTCCTCTCTCTTGATCTCTGACATTGACATCACTGTGACAAGTGCCTGAGGCAGAAGATAACTTGACAGCTGATGAATGTGTTGCTATGGTGTTGACAGTAAGCAAAGAACTCTCTGGTCGTGTGTCACATGCAGTTGGTATCTGCACAAACAAGATTGACAATGTACAGCGTGGCCAGTAAGCCCCTATTCATCCACTTATATATATCCACTGTGTCTGTCTGCTGTCCACATTCTCACTGTATTATATAATGCAACAATGAGACAATATAGAAACACACACACAAACACAAATTACAAGACATGCACAACTGAACATAACATAATAACACATGGATGGGTAGGGACCTATGGGCTGTCCTGTACATTGACTATAAAAGAGGTCCAAAGATGAAAAATGACATCGCCATTGCTACTTTCTGCTTCATCACTAGAAAAGTGGGACTGAAAACTAACTACAGTCAGTTGTGTAATGAACATTTCCTAAATTACATTACGTTACATGATTATTGCTTTAGGTCCAGTGGACTCTTCCGAGCCAAATCAGGACCGGACAACCCCTGATCCGCATAAAAGATCTGCTGAAACAACCCTAGTGGTAAAACTGAAAGCTCTCCACCAGCCAGTCACTTTAAAATAAAGACATCCCACGCAGGGGACGCTGAGGCTGTACTCTAATTTATCGTACCCCCGTTTACAAAAACAAAATAGAATACAAACATCATTATAAATTATCAACAAAACACATACATATAAAATGCCTACATTGCTAAATAATAACATCATAGGAAGCCCTAGTGACCACCTAGCAGAAAGCGTCCAAAATTCCCAAGCTGATCCAACAGACCCCATACACAAATAAGGAGTCTTGTCCCGGAAGAGTTTTCAAGAAAAAAGGTAGGTGACTGGTCTAGCGAAGAAGAAGATAGTATAGCAGATTGATAGATTAGAGCAGGAATGAGAAAGAGCAAATGAGAAAGACAGCGACAGTGGGAATTTAAAGCACTACATTTCCAGAAAGTGGGGATACTATTTATACGGAAACCCCCAGCACCCCAACGGGGGTATTTCCTAAATTAACAGACTTAATCAATAATGACAATATGCATCTGACACTTGTAACTCACTTTATATCATTCTTATATAGCCCTTCTTCAGATCAAGAACTGCTCAAGGTGCAGGTTGATGCAGGGTCCAACTCAATAAAGGATGACACTGTACTTTGATCTAATGCATATAATGTGCAAAACTAGTAACCAGTCATCATCATCATCATTGTTATTATTATTTTTTATTATTAATAGCATTTTAGTATTATATCATTATCACAGCAAGAATGTGCCGAGTTTCTTGATAATGTTTAAAATAACCCTATCTATGTCCTTAAAGAATAAATTTAACCTTTAGCATTCTGCATTTTTTTTCTACAGTTCTTCCCTTTTTACCAGCATTGATTTTATAGGGGTCAATCTACAAACTACCCTACCTATGCAAAAAAAAGCTTATTTTATTTGTTGATGTATCATCATGATTTTTGGAATGGAAATAACGAAATGAATGTAGAACATGATCAAACCATGTAATAGGCTGGGAAAAAAGTTTTTGTACATTAGAAAAACAACCACCAAAAACCCTTTATGGACACAACATAACAGACATAGCAAATCAGAGGCTGTGGTTTAGGATGAGATCAAAATAGACTGCCTGACCACTACCACCATTCCAGGTAGCGTAGGCCATGCCATTAGACCTCTTTCAACACCATTCCAGCACAGCATGCAGGACATGTAGCGTTAGAAAGGACCTCGTCTTCTGTTGGCCACCAGGACGGAGGTGATAAGTGTGCTACTGATGGACAACTTAGCAAGAGATGCAACATCATCATTGGGGAGTTTGCCAGATACAACAATCTGATACTGGCAAACACATTTGGTCTCCACAAAAAATCCAGACGATGCACATGGTACAGTCCAGGTAAGGAGCATCATAACCAGATCAACTACATCATGGTCAAGACATGCTTTAGATCAAGCATCAACATTGGCAGGACACGAACTTTTGCAGGAGCAGACATCGGAAATGATCATGACTCATGATGATGTAATTCCGGCTTCACTTGAATAGAGTAAACACAGCAAAGTGCACTAGACTGAAGTTCGACATGGACAAATTGCAAGACCCTGGAGGTGGCAGAAATATTTCAAGCAACAACAGCAAGAAGGCCTACCAGACTGTGAAGACAGCCCAAGGTCTCCACGATCCAAAGCAAGTCTGGCATATGCCTTACAGAAGAAAAAGAAGTCTTGGATAGATAGACAGAGTACTGCTCTGACTTTTACAACCACACACCAAACGGAGACCCATCAGTTCTGGCATGTCCAGAGAACAGAGAAGAAGAAATCCTCCCAATTCTCCGGAAAGATTTTGATGCAGCAGTGAAATCTGAAGAAGCGTAAGTCAGCGGGAGTGGACAGCATACCCGCGGAATTGCTTCAAGCAGGAGGAGAAGCAATGAGTGACGCCTCACCATTATTTGTAACAAGATCTGGCAGAGTGGGTACTGGCCCACACCATGGACCCAGTCGCTTGTCATTATTCTTCCCCAAAAAGGTAAGCTTCAGGAGGGTAAAAATTACCACACCATCAGCATCCCAGCAAGGTCCTCCTGAAAATAATACTCAACAGGTTGAAACCCCCAGCTGAACAACTGAGAGTGTACAACATCATCCCTAAAAAAAAACCTGTATGACAAGGCTACCAGTGCAGTCTTTCACAACAGCTCCATCGGAAACTGGTTCAGAACAACAATCGATGTGCGTCAAGAATGCCTACCCTCTCCAAAACTCTTTAACATCTTCCTAGAGCGCATCATGTCAGATGCCCTTGCAGACCACGAAGGCACAGTCAGCATATGGGGTAGAGCAATCTCAAACCTGTTTTGCAGATGACATTGATGGATTGGCTGGAGAGGAACAAGAACTTGAACAGCTGGTACAGAGGCTTGACACCACCTCCAGAACCTATCAAATGGAAATGAGTGCAGAGAAGACCAAAATGATGACCAACAACACCAATGGCATCAGCATGGACATTAAAGTCTAAGCAAATCCCTCACATAGCTTCAAATATTTAGGAGCCATTGTATCAGGCAATGGGTCCCAACAGGAAGTTCTCTCCAGGATTGCACAAACTGCTTCCCTGACAAGGTTGAAGCCCATTTGGAAAGACGTACAGGACAATCAGTCTACATTCCAAGGTAAGGCTGCTGGGCTCCCTTGTTATCTCCATCTTCCTTTATGCTTGCGAAACATGGACCCTCACATACAGAAGACTTCTGGGTATTTCCTATACCCAGCACATCACCAACATTTGGCTCGGAAGAGTCCACTGGACCTAAAGCAATAACCTTGTATTGTATTGTATTGTACATCACCAACATTACATTACATTACATGGTTATTGCTAAAGGTCCAGTGGACTATCCTATCCTGTCCCGTAACCCGGAGGTCGTAGGGGCACCACAGATGATCGTTTAACCAGCATACTCCATCTTTCTCTGTCCTCAGCAGCCATGATGGCTTCTCTCAGTGTCAAACCAGTCCATTCTCGAATGTTGTCCTCCCACCTCTTTTTCGGTCTCCTTCTTCTACCTCCATGCACTGTGCCTTGCAGAATAGTCTTTGCAAGGCCTGATGATCTGGTGACATGGCCATACCATCGGAGTTTCCGTTTCTTCACCACTATGAGCAGGTCATCGTGTTGTCCAATGGCTTGTGTGATGGTCTGTTGGACTTCGTCGTTGGTGATGTGATGTGTATAGGAAATGCCCAGAAGTCTTCTGTAGCACCTCATCTCCATGCTTTGTATTCTTCGTTGGAGATCTGCTGTGATGGTCCATGCTTCGCAAGCATATAGGAAGATGGAGATGACAAGGGAGCGCAGCAGTCTTACTTTGGAATGTAGACTGATGGTCCTGTCTTTCCAAATGGGCTTCAACCTTGTCAGGGCAGCAGTTGTTTGTGAGATCCTGGAGAGGACTTCCTGTCGGGACGCATTGTCCTGAGGACTCCTCCGAGCCAAATCAGGACCAGAGAAGTGAAAGAGGACTCGCCCCTGATCCGCATAAAAGATCTGCCGAAACAATCCTAGAGGTAACACTGAAGGCAATCTACCAGCCGGCCACTTCACAATAAAGACATCACACGCAGGGGACGCTGAGGCTATACTCTCATTTATCGAACCCCTGTTTACAAAAACAAAATAGAATACAAACTTCATTATACAATATCAACAAAACACATACATATAAAATGCCTACATTGCCAAATAATAAAATCATAGGAAGCGCCAGTGACAGAAAGCATCCAATATTCCAAAGCTGATCCAACAGACAGACATCACACACAAATGAGGAGTTTTGTCCCGGAAGAGATCTCAAGAAAAAAAGTAGGTGACTGGCCCAGTAAAGAAGAAGAATAGTATAGTAGATTGATAGAACAGAGTAGGAATGAGAAAGAACAAAGGAGAAAAACAGCGACAGTGGAAATTTAAAGCACTAAATTTCCAGAAAGTAGGGATACTATTTATACTGAAACCCCCGACACCCACACTGGGGAACATCACCAACAACAAAGTCCGACAGACCATCACACAAGCAAATGGACAACACGATGACATGCTCACAGTGGTGAAGAAATGAAAACTCCGATGGCATGGCCACATCACCAGAGCATCAGGCATTGCAGAGACAATACTGCAAGGCATGGTGCAAGGAGGCAGAAGAAGAGGGAGACAGAAAAAGAGGTGGGAGGACAACATTCAAGAATGGACTGGCTTTATACTGAGCGAAGCCATAAGGGTTGCTGAGGACAGAGAAAGATGGAGTACGCTGGTTAAACAATCATCTGTGGTGCCTCTACAACCTTTGAGTTACAAGATGGAATAGGATAGGAAGATTCAGTCCAACAATACCAAACAGCATGTTTACACTTCATTTGATACTAATATCAATTAAGCCATACAGAAGTCTAGAACCTTCTAAACAGGTTTAATTTTTTTTTAAATGGAACTGGCACGCAAAATACTATAAAACAAAGAGGAGAACCTCAAACAAACATTGTCTCATTCAACATATTAAATTTCAAAAAAACAAACTATTATTCAGAACCAACAAAAAAAATGACAAAATAGAGATTTGTTATCTAGCTAACTAAACACACAAACGGAATCAAGCAAAGTTTGTAAATTCCGCTACATAAAGCAAAAATGATGAGAGAAATGCATATTTTTGTCTCTGTTATCCCGATACCATTGAAGCAAGATAGGACCTAAGACCTAGCGTGCTGGCTATTAGGTCAAAGCATGTTATTTTTAGGAATCAGGCAGAGTGCTAAACTGCCTCAAATTAAGTGCAGCCTGTATGGTGTGCAGACTGATTCAAATCAATGGAGTACAGACTATTTTTATTTCAGTGACTAAGAACTCTCAACACTTCCTCAGTAATGAATAACTGAAACAACCCTGCCTGTGAAATGTTGTTATCAATATGATTTGGTATGGTAAATACTCAAAATCAATCAGCCACTGCTGATAGAAACCATCCGGTACTTGTCCAATACTTTCATCACATGAAACACTGGATACTCCACTAATGTCAGCAACCTCTTGTTCTTCCCCATCAGATTCACCCCAAAGCCTAGCTGTCACTTTGCCTACATTAAACTGTGTAATGACTCATTACAGCCTATGCTGCCTCATTTCCGATAATAAAAGTAATATTTGGCAGTAACCTAGCAACAGCCAGTATATTTCAATTACAGTACTACACAGTTCATGTGCTGAAGATTTGTAAAAGAGACACCAAGCTCCATTATTACCTCAGACTTCATTGGAAGTACTTTGATGTGTCTCTCTGTCTGCGCCCACGCCGTCTTGGTTTCCAATGGGCCAGTGCTTTCTGTAACAAAGAAATCAGAAATATATCATGGATGAGTGGATGATAGTAGAGCACAGATGGTTGTGGTTCAAACCCAGCAGAAGATAACATATGTGACTTTGATACAATTCTTTTCAGGGCGCCAAGTGTTTTCTGTGGGTACTTCAGTTGCCCCCCCCCCCCCCCCCCCCCCCCCACCCCTCTCTTCAATAATGATACTGGATGCAGTCAATCGATTTTTTTTAAAAATCACCAATAAAGACTTTTATTTCCTTTCCTTCTTTTAAATGCCACTTTTCTTTGCACCACATGATTGAGAGGTGAATATGTGCTTGTTGTGTTTGGAGTGTTTGTAGCAGTCAGCATGTATTTTGGTTACAGATCACCATGCTTTGAGTCTGAATTAGGAATAAGACGAATTTAGCATATATCATTATATTATTATCATTACTATCAATACTATTATTGCTAAGGGTTAATATTATTGTTGTTTGTAGATTATAGTCACACGACACTTTCGCATATAGGTGACTACTGGACCGATTTATACTGACACCAGCGGGCCAGTTGTTGGTAAAGGGGAAAATAATATGATCACACGTTGACCAATCCGGGATTCGAACCAGCGACCTTTCGGTTACTAGCAAGACGCTCTTACCAACTGAGCTACCCGGCCCCACTCGTTAATATTATATTTTTTAAACATACAATTAAAGTGCAATTTTTATCATTCAAGTCTGAATTACAATCCATGAAGTTCACACCAGAACAAATTCCCACCCATTAGAAAACCTAATATACTTACTGTATCGCTCTGTGTCACTGGCAGGCTCTGTCTTCACTTTAGACAACTCTGGGACATGTGGCTCCATCATGCCATTGTGAGGCTCTGTCTTCACTTTAGACAACTCTGGGTCATGTGGCTCCATCATGTCACTGTCAGGCTCTGTTTTCACTTTAGACAACTCTGGGTCATGTGGTTCCATCATGTCACTGTCAGGCTCTGTTTTCACTTTAGACAAATCTGAGTCATGTGGCTCCATCATGTCACTGTCAGGTGCTGTTTTACTTTCAGATTCTTCCTTCATCTCTAACTTGCTTCCAGTCATATCAGTTGTGCCTCTGACAATCTGTTCACTGCCGGTGTGATAAACATGCTGGCTTTCTCTTCCTGCAATTGTTAAACAAACCAACAGCTTTCATGTCAATATTTCTGGCAGCAAACAAAGTGACAAACGGAAGAACCATCATGTTAGAAACTACATCTTTTCCTCTCACCTCAAAAAATGCTGGTGACAACTGTGTAATTAAAGGTCCTGAAAGCACTGGTCATCTTGGCATTTATCAAATGCTAATAAAAGCAATCATTTAACAACAACAACCACAAAAAACAACAACAACCACAACAACCACAACAAAATAAAAAAATAAAATAATAATAATAATGTAATAATAATTATAATAACAACAAGTGACAACATGACAAGTACAGAGGTGCCAACCCCCTAATCTTCTTGTCAGTATTTCCGGACCCGTTTGTCTGTATTTTTTAACACATGTCAGTATTTTTTTATAGCAAAACCCAGCCTAGAGACACTATAAAGTAACGACAGGCTTCCCTCTGAAACAGCAGGCTATTTTCAGTCCTCTAAAATCACGATGAAAATCAGCTTGTTGAACACCACACTTGTGTTACTCTAAAATCACCAAGAAAATCAGCTTGTTGAACACAGCGACGTTTGGTGAGTGCAGGAGTACTATTATGAGACCAAAAACCAGTACAGAACCACCGCTGGCAAAGATAAACGATCGGCAACTTCTCCTCTGTATTTTTATAAAAGCTACCATATTTCCATATTTAATTCACTTCACTGAAATTAAATACGGTCAATCCGTACTGGTTGGCATCTTTGCAAACTAGTTCCAGTCATTTGCTGAAAAAGGCCAGCACCATCACCGAAGTCGAACGAAACTGATTGATTGATTGATTAATTGTTGCTTTAGGTCCAGCGGACTCTTCCGAGCCAAATCAGGACCGGACAACTCCCGATCCACATAAAAAATCTGCTGAAACAACCCTAGTGGTAAAACTGAATGCTCTCCACCAGCCAGTCACTTTATAATAAAGACATCCCACGCAGGGGACGCTGAGGCTATACTCTAATTTATCGAACCCCTGGTTACAAAAACAAAATAGAATACAAACATCATTATAAATTATCAACAAAACACATACATATAAAATGCCTACATTGCTAAATAATAACATCATAGGAAACCCTAGCGACCACCTGACAGAAAGCGCCCAATATTCCCAAGCTGATCCAACAGACCTCACACACAAATAAGGAGTCTTGTCCTGGAAGAGTTTTCAAGAAAAAAGGTAGGTGACTGGTCTAGCGAAGAAGAAGATAGTATAGCAGATTGATAGAACAGAGCAGGAATGAGAAAGAACAAATGAGACAGACAGTGACATTGGGAATTTAAAGCACTAAATTTCCAGAAAATGGGGATACTATTTATACTGAAACCCCCGGCACCCCAACGGGGGTTATCCGATGTTGCAGGCCTAATAATTATATTCAGCTAGTAACGCTTCACTGCGCGGAGACTGACTTACAATATATAATGTAGACTAGGCCTATGTTTATAACAGTGTCAACTTGATTCGCGGCAGGAAATGGGGAATGCTATTATTAGCCGACTGCTGAGAACTAGCAAAAGCAAAGCAAGGGATGCAACTAGTAAATATGGTCGATACTAATTATACTCATCTTAACAAAGTACATCATTGCGAAATGCTAGTCTGTGTAAATCGAACAGAATTAGAAGCAACAGCGACCGTTTTTAATGTTTAACTAGTCTGACTAGTCATAGTCATGCAAGCATTATTTCGTAACCCATCGGAGAGCTTCGTTCAACTTCGGTGATTGCCTTTTTCGGCGAATGACTGGAACTAGTTTGGAAAAAACAAGTATGCGTCCCGGTGACTTGCTAATTTTCAACTGCAGAGACAATTAAAAGGGGGGTAATAATAAGTTCTCAAACTTTCTACCCCGTCGGCCGCGCTCAGTGGCCACTCAGGAAATCCGCGAAAGTCAGGTACGTTATGTTATGTTATGTTATGTTATGTTCTTCCAGGACTTTGTGGAGCATTGTCCTTTATCGGGTTCTTGTAGCGGTCACTTGTTCAATCATTTGACTTATTTTATGGGCTTTTGGCCTAAGTGGGTGGCATACATACGTGGGCGCCTTAGGCGCTTGAGTTAGATCCTGTATGGGCCAGCGCACTGAGCATTCCACAATTGATGGAGACGCGCGTTACAAATAGATATATCATCATCATCGATTCTTCATGTGTCAACTCACCTTGTGCATGCCACGCTTGCAATGCCATCCAGTATCCCACTGGTTCTTCAGCAATGTCAATCTCCAGCTTCACCTCAGACAGCACTTGATTGTCTTCGTCTTCCATCACAGAGCAATGTCATCAACATTCATCATGTACATCGTGTATTCATTTATGCAACGAACAGAAACTAGGCGGATTCAGAACAAGGGAAATTAATAACCTGTAACGGAAGGTTGTTCAAAAGCGAATTCCGAAAATTATATTACAAATTTTTCAGTAGCAAATAAATTAAAACAATTTTATAGTAAATATAATCGTTATTACTTGTAAATAATTAATAGAGAGCGAAGGCAAAGGCAACAATTTATTTATTATTTTTAAAGTGATAAGGCTAGACTTAAAAGGAACAGAGAGAAAGGAAGAACTATCCAGTCCCCCACCCCCATACGAGAGAGAGAGAGAGAGACGAAGAGAGGAGAGAGAATGGAGAGAGAGAGAGAGAGAAGAGAGAGAGAGATTTTGACTTTTGAAACATATTATTAATTAACGTTCAGCATGGCCAATGATTTTAGGCTACTAGCCTATTCTTACACCCATTCCTTGTTAACTTTGATACATTCAATCTTTCGTATTTCATTTATACTAAATTTCTAAATAACAACAAGCAACAAATTTTTTTTTTAAATCTTAGTAACAATAGTATGACAAATAATATTAAGAATTTAGATTAGTTTTTGTTGTGTTTGTGTTCTTTGGGTCAATGAATGAATAAATAATTTATAAAGCGCGTAAATATTTCCATGCCGACAAACATGATCGCAGCGCTGGTGGGAGGAGGTATAATAAATGTTTGAACGTTATAAAAGATGTAGCATGTCTGATATGTAGAGGTAGTGTATTCCTGTACTACGAAGTTATTGTTTAATTTAAGGTTTAATTTTAAAGGCCTTATTTGATGTTTTTGTCTGGTAGTCATTATCATGCAAGTTGTTTTCTTAGGATGAAGAGCGAAAAGGGAGAGAAGGGGGTCGTCTGTGTTTTAACAGCAGGTATGTGTAGTGTTATATAAACCACAAGAGATTACACTTCTTTTTATGGTTTAAATGTAGACAAACACGCCATACCTTCAGCAGAAGGAAATATCTTCATCATTTTTGGTGGTGGTGGTGGTAGCAGGTCATCTGTCTGCAAACATCTTTTGTTCCTCGGTCGTCTCTGGTCAAGCTGAGGTGGTGGGTTGGGAACGGCGAATAATGTGGGGACAGCATCCCATTTGGGCCGTTTTCTGTTGACCTTCAATGGAAAAAATACACACCAGAATGTGAAAGTGCATTATAAATTCACCACCTGTCTTCCGAGCTGGAAAGAAAAGAGAGAGAGAGAGAGAGAGAGAGAGAGAGAGAGAGAGAGAGAGAGAGAGAGAGAGAGAGAGAGAGAGAGAGAGAGAGAGAGAGAGAGAGAGAGAGAGAGAGAGAGAGAGAGAGAGAGAGAGAGAGAGAGAGAGAGAGAGAGAGAGAGAGAGAGAGAGAGAGAGAGAGAGAGAGAGAGAGAGAGAGAGAGAGAGAGAGAGAGAGAGAGAGAGAGAGAGAGAGAGAGAGAGAGAGAGAGAGAGAGAGAGAGAGAGAGAGAGAGAGAGAGAGAGAGAGAGAGAGAGAGAGAGAAACTTCCTTGTCTACATCCCCTGAAAGGAGAAGTAAGCAAATCGCCTCTGAGGCATCATTCTTACCTTGTCATTGAACTGGCTGATTTCAAAATGGTCTGCACACAGTTTGCAGCCAGACTTTCTGATCTCCTCTGCACTCTTCCCATCAAGGTCTTTTCTTCTGCAGTTGACGACCCACACTCTGCATCTGTTGAAATTTAAAAAACTGGATGAGCAAACATTCAAACTGCACTGGGTGCACAGAGATCAGCAGAAACGGTGTATAAATTCAACTCAAATAGTTTCAAAATAAACTTTGCTTAATATATGTTTGCAGAGAACATGACAATAGTGAGCTAATTAGTGCGGCAAATCAAGTTGGGTTACTTAAGAAACATAACATTAATCACGTTTATACCAAGACTTTGCAGTGCACCTGAATCGTTTTAAATCTAGATCTAGACAGAGGATGACACATGACAGCAAATGGCCAGAGGGCACCCCTTTTTAGTTCTACTGTGGCTAAATTGACACTGACAATGACAGAAACATTCTCTTCAATTATTTTTTTGTTTGTTAAATAACCCATTAATATCTATTTAATGTATTCATATTTAATCTTATTTTACCTATTAGCTTTTTTAAAAAAAAAACTGCAATTATGTAATGTACTATAATACAACTCAACAATGTGATACACATTATAAGCCGCAATCCCCAAATTTTTAAAAAAATCAATGTATTCCATACACAGGATGTTGCTTATTATAACATGCACAAGAAAATGACACATATTATGTCATGAATCTTGACTTCATTTTGAACAGATTTTAGTAACACATATTAGGCACAACATATTAAAAGACGCATGTGTCGCAGTCGCGGAAAAAACATACTGCCACGTAGTCTGTAGAGATGGTTTTTTTCAAATATATCATTCTAAGCATTTTCAAATAGTGAATACTCAATTTCAGTGAAAAGCTATCACACACAAACGCTATTTCTCTTTGGTATGCAACAACTGAAGTCTCTTCAAAAACCTAGCCCAAGTGAAATCTTTTTTTACAGACATTTTATAACTTTATTTACAGAGTACTCCTTTAGCTGTTAGAAACATGTAATTACTTAGGCTGCAAAAGAAACAAAACAACAACAGCAACAACTAAATTGCTGTATCATGCAGCCAGTAAAAAATAAAATCAATACTGCGCTGTGAGCACACTGTTGGGTGTTGAACTATATAAAATTGTCATACAGTAATTCGTTCAAAATAAAAATAAATAATTCAACAAAAACTAAAGGCAGCAATACATTACAACATAATTTCATATTAATAAAGTGTAATTTCACAATGATACAAATTTTCATCTTCTTTTCGTGACTTGTCGTGACTTCTGAGACTACTGTCTATACCGGACATTCGGCTTTTGTTTGTTACGAGGAACGAGGGAGAAAAATGGACATTAATAGACTTTATATCCTATTTTAAGGCAAATGGCTAAAACTCTAAGTACATTACATTACATGATTATTGCTTTAGGTCCAGCGGACTCTTCCGAGCCAAATCAGGACCGGACAACCCCCGATCCGCATAAAAGATCTGCTGAAACAACCCTAGTGGTAAAACTGAAGGCTCTCCACCAGCCAGTCACTTTACAATAA
The DNA here is from genome assembly GCA_036898135.1 of Oncomelania hupensis. Lineage (NCBI taxonomy): Eukaryota > Metazoa > Mollusca > Gastropoda > Littorinimorpha > Pomatiopsidae > Oncomelania > Oncomelania hupensis. The sequence goes on from CM072522.1 coordinate 32,982,238, forward strand.
AAACATCCCACGAAGGGGACACTGAGGCTATACTCTAATTTATCGAACCCCTGTTTACAAAAACAAAATAGAATACAAACATCATTATAAATTATCAACAAAACACATACATATAAATTGCCTACATTGCTAAATAATAACATCATAGGAAGCCCTATAGTGACCACCTGGCAGAAAAGCGTCCAATATTCCCAAGCTGATCCAACAGACCTCACACACAAATAAGGAGTCTTGTCCCAGAAGAGTTTTCAAGAAAACAGGTAGGTGACTGGTCTAGCAAAGAAGAAGATATAGTATCGCAGATTGATAGAACAGAGCAGGAATGAGAAAGAACACATAAGAAAGACAGTGACAGCGGGACTTAAAAGGAACAGAGAGAAAGGAAGAACTATCCAGTCCCCCACGTAGTGAGTAGGCGTACTTTTTATTGATACTGAACTAAGTTCAAGCTAATTATCACTAAGTACTAACCCTACACACAACCTTTATTAATTCCTTGGGCTAATCCAAACCGTTTCTTACACGAAACATCACCTTAGTTCCAATCCGTCTTGTATCATTGACAACCATTCATTGACCGGTCTTGGTCATCATAATTCATTCATATCATGATTCTTTTCTGTCAGAATAGATCTACAATTTCTTCAAGAACTTACCGTTCTTCTTCCTTTGGGAAACGAAAAAAACTCTTCCCCTTGCATGCAACCTTTAATCGTGCGTTTGTGCAGTTCAAAGCTGCACAGTGGTCGCCGTAAGATCTTCTCCCGCGAATTTTTTTCCCCTTCTCCATCAGATCTTCACTCTGTGAAGCAGCCATTTTCACACATGCCACAATCAAGTCGCATAACTCTTGACGCGTCATCACACCAATGGCGTCACTGCGCGGTCTAAAATATAATGAAAGGAAGTAGAAAAATAAACCTAGAAGACACGAAAATGCACGAGAAGACAGAAAAGACACGATACGACATCTAGAAGAGACGAACATTATTATCCATGAATGAATGAATAATTTATAAAACGCGTAAATATCTCCACGCCGACGGGCATGATCGCAGCGCTGGTGGGAGGGAGGTGGATAAACACACACACACACACACACACACACACACACACACACACACACACACACACACACACAAACAAACACACTCATTGATGGGAAGGGTCACTGATCTATTTAGTTCAGTGGGGAAGGGTGCATAGATCATAACTTAACATTTTAACTTCTTCACTATCGCTCAACACATTCTAGCAGGCAGACCAGTCAAATAACATTTATGCAATACTTTCACGCAGTGACTTATGAAATTATCCATGCAATTTATCTTGATCTTCGAATGTTAAATGCCATCACAACTGTTCACCGTTCTTCATCAAATATAACACAAGTTTCTTATATGGATGCATGGCACTACTCTAAAGCAAGCTGGGGATTGGGGCTGACCATCAGTAATTACATGGAGATCCAATGTTGATGATGATGTCCATTTATAAAGCGCGTGTCTCCATCCACTGTCAAATGCTCAGTGCGCGATTAGGAGAATTTTTTAAAAAATATTTTAAAAAAACACGACAGGAAAGATAAAGCCAGGTGTGGGATTGGGTGGATGGAGGTGGACAGCAGAAGTGAGAGAGTTGCTTGGTTCACTAAGTTACTTCAATGTAATCAAGTGAGTCTTCAGGCTTCTCCTGAACGACTCGTCACAGTTTGCCAATTTGACAGTCTGCAGGTAGCCTATTCCATGACTTTGGAACTGCATTTTGTAGGGATCGGGCACCAGATTTCTTTTTGTTTGTCTCAGTCAAAATCGGGACTGTGAAGAAGAGGGAAGCTGACGAAATGGCTCATACATATAATAGAAGTCAACTCAGACAGGTTTCCTGGAGCAGTCTTGTGCACACATGCAAAGAAATGTCCTTGGGTTATGCTTAAAAGGACGTGCTGCTGTACATGGAGTGGCTGTTTCTCCAGTGCTGGTCAAAATGGTTTTTGCAGCTGTTGACCCAGGGTGCATCGACAATCTTTGCTTACAGGGTCCAGCAGACTGCAAAGAGCTGAATCAGGACCACAAAATCAAGACTACAACTTTGCTAAAAGAGGACTCAACCCTGATCCGCATAAAAGACCTGCAGAAACAACCCTAGTGGTAACACTGAAGGCATTCCCTCAGCTGGTCACTTTACAATAAAGACATCCCACGCAGGGGACACTGAGGCAATACTCTAGTTTATCGAACCCCCGTTTACATTACATTACATAATTGTTGCTTTAGGTCCAGCGGACTCTTCCGAGCCAAATCAGGACCGGACAACCCCCAATCCGCATAAAAGATCTGCTGAAACAACCCTAGTGGGAAAACTGAATGCCCTCCACCAGCCAGTCACTTTACAATTTCACCCCAACTTATCGAACCCCCGTTTACAAAAACAAAATAGAATACAAACATCATTATAAATTATCAACAAAACACATACATATAAAAAGCCTACATTGCTAAATAATAACATCATAGGATGCCCTAGTGACCACCTGGCAGAAAGCGTCCAATATTCCCAAGCTGTTCCAACAGACCTCATACACAAACAAGGAGTCTTGTCCCGGAAGAGTTTTCAAGAAAAAAGGTAGGAGACTGGTCTAGCAAAGAAGATGATAGTATAGCAGATTGATAGAACAGAGCAGGAATGAGAAAGAGCAAATGAGAAAGACAGTGACAGTGGGAATTTAAAGCACTAAATTTCCAGAAAGTGGGGATACTATTTCTACTGAAACTCCCGGCACCCCAAAGGGGGTACCCCCGTTTACAAAAAACAAAATAGAATACAAACATAATTATCAAATATCAATAAAACACATCCATATAAAATGCCTACATTGCTAAATAATAACATCATAGGAAGCCCTAGTGACCACCTGGCAGAGAGCGTCCAATATTCCCAAGCTGATCCAACAGACCTCACACACAAATGAGGAGTTTTGTCCCAGAAGAGTTTTCAAGAAAAAAGGTGAGTGTTCTAGAAAAGAAGAAGATAATATAGCAGATTGATAGAACAGAGTAGGAATGAGAAAGAACAAATGAGAAAGACAGTGACAGTGGGAATTTAAAGCACTAAATTTCCAGAAAGTGGGGATACTATTTATACTGAAACCCCCGGCACCACAATGATCAGGAAGGCTTTTATTATTAAGACATAAGACATCATCATCATCATCATCATCATCATCATCATCATCATCATCATCATCATCATCATCATCATCATCATCATCATCATCATCATTTCTATTCTGACCATCATTATCACTACTACATATATCAATATTAATTTTATGAGATCCTAGAAATAACACTTTCTTCTACATGTTCTTTATTACTTCCTATTTGTTTCTCAGTTAGTGTTTGAATGTCCTCCAATGGATCCCACCTCACAATCATTAAGTTAAGAGGCAGAAAAACTGTATTTCAAGAAGCAATTCAGCATTCCAAACTATACAAAGTTCTTTATCCTTTGGAAAATGTTAATTACAATACAGGCAGCCAGATGTTTTGACTTTGTTTATTCTTAACAGAGTGTACACTGAGTGCTTACAGCAACACATAACAATAGAATCACACATTTGAAGTGTCATTTCATAATGATAAGAATTGTTATTTATATAACAACAGAAAACATTGTTGGAAATATTCACAGAAATGCTTATTAAGAGATCTATATAGGTCAAAGAAAGCATATACCCATCAACACCTCAATCTACCGTGTAATTTTGTTTTAAATGTTTTACTTGTTCTTGGATTACAAGCCATTTACCTGTACAAATCTGAAAACTGTCACAATTTTTTCACCAAAGGCCATGTTTTTTCCTATATTAGCAATTGCCATTTTACTTCATCACTGCCCTCTTTTAGAACCAGAATCAGACCCTTCATTATCCCAATAACAATACAAGGGCATTTGGGTGTGCGGCATACATATCAACACAACGGCACAAATAACCACAAAAACACTTTAGGAAACACAATGATAAACATACTGCATGTCACAAATGTTAACAACCACGACTACAATACATACTTTTATAAGTTTTATAATTTATTTATTTTGTTGTACGTGTAATGCATGATGTGCCATTGAGCCAGCAACATGTACTGTCTTCTTCTTCCTGCTTTCTTGTTTCTTGGTGACATTTTAATACAAACACAAAATGTCAGTTGTTACTATTTTTTATTTTTATTTACTACATTTATTATTTTATTTAAAATATATACATTTATATTTTAGACAACATCCACACAAAGCCTTATTAATTTTTTTTTTTTTTTGGGTTGGTAATGCTCATTTTAAAAGTGCAAATTCACAATAATAAGAATTGTTCATGACAAAAGAAAATAACATTGTTGATAGAATAACAGATATAATGACTACATTACATTACATTACATGATTAATGTTTTTGGTGCAGCGGACTCTTCCGAGCTAAATCAGGACCGGACAACCCCTGATCCGCATAAAAGATCTGCTGAAACAACCCTAGTGGTAAAACTGAAGGCTCTCCACCAGCCAGTCACTTTACAATAAAATTATCCCACGCAGCGGATGCTGAGGCTATACTCTAATTTATCAAACCCCTGTTTACAAAAACAAAATAGAATACAAACATCATTATAAATTATCAACAAAACACATACAAATAAAATGCCTACATTGCTAAATAATAACATCATAGGAAGCCCTAGTGACCACCTGGCCGAAAAGCGTCCAATATTCCCAAGCTGATCCAACACACACAAATAAGGAGTCTTGTCCCAGAAGAGTTTTCAAGAAAAAAGGTAGGTGAATGGTCTAGCAAAGAAGAAGATAGTACAGTATAGTAGATTGATAGAACAGAGCAGGAATGAGAAAGAACAAAGGACAAAGACAGCGACAGTGGGAATTTAAAGCATTAAATTTCAAGAAAGTGGGGATACTATTTATACTGAAACCCGTGGCACCCCAAGTGGGAAACTCTAAGTAAAGACAATTACAAAGGAAAGTATAATAACATTGCTACCCAGGTTGAAATATTATCAAATAGGTCATAAAAAGTAATAATACATAATTGGTTTAAACAAATATTTTATTCAAGAAAAAAACATATTACAAACAATGATTTACAGGATATGCAACAAGCAAGCTTATATAAGCCCACCCTATATGACAAAATTCGACATAATAATTAAGTGACAGGCAACTGATAGTTGCATATAAATAAAGAAGAATACAACAATTAAAAAATTAATATAATAAATTAATTAAAGATAATAAGTTTTTTTTTACAAATAATTACATGGACATACACGCAAACACATATATAAAAAAATAAATAAAAATAACAAATAATAACGATGAATCAAATATTTAGCTAGAAATTAAATGTGCAGATGAATAAGAAATGGACATTTTTAAACCAATAATTGAAGAAGGAGACCTGTGTACGTGTTTGTGTATGAGAGAGAGAGAGAGAGAGAGAGAGAGAGAGAGAGAAAGAGAGAGAGATGGTTTAAGCTGAACACAGGGACACTTGTGCGATGAAGCGGAGAATTTCATTTAACGAAAACGCTTTGACTGTTTGATAAACTCTTGAGTGGTTCTGAAAAGAAGTTAATTTTCAGGTAGAGAAAAGGTTTGGTTTCCGTGCAGTAAGTTATTCAACGTTACTTGTTCTTGCTTGAGGGTAGCGATAGTAGTTATTCTGATGTTAGTATAGAGGGGACAGTGAAAGAGAAAATGTTTGACAGTTTCATTTTTGAAAGCCACATGAGCATGAGGGATTGTTAGTTAAATGCCGAGTGAACAGATCGTGATTGAGATCACTCATATTTCTTCTGAGTCGACAGTGTATTATTTGTTCTTGCCTTTTTCCAATGTAAAAATGCGGAGGATTGCAAGGGTCGTCTTTGTGAAGATAACGTTTAAATGCTCCTATTGATGTGGTATGCTGTATGCTGTCTGGTAGAGAATTCCACAGCACAGTGGTTGATGGAAAGAAGGAGGTGTGGAAAATTTCAGTTTTATGATGAGGGATATACCTTTTAAGCAGTCTACATCAGTGGTATGGGCAACAAGAGGTGGAAGAAGATTATGCAAGTATTGAGGTACATAATTATTTACTATTTTGTGGTACATTATTAGTTTATGTCTTTTTCGACGAGCTTTTAAAGAACAAAAACCAGATTCCATATAGAGAGTTTTGTGGCTAGTGCCCCTCACTAAACCAGCTTGTGTTCGTAACCCTTAAAGATGCAGATTTTCTAAAACGTTTGCTTGGGCTTGTGTACAATTATTATATAAGATGTCGGCATAGTCAAAAATGGGCGCGATAAATGATTTGTACATAATTTCAAGTGATTTTCTATTTAGGGAATACTTATAAATGATTTTAGGCAATTCAGTAGTAGTTTTACTTTACTTCCTATGTTTGCAATATATTCGTCCCAGTTACAGTTGTTTTGTAACATTACACCTAAATGTTTGTGATGCGCTGATTCTGATAATAACGTGTTATCGAAGAATAAAGGGGGTGTTATGTTTTTGTCGTGTCAGATTGTGAGAAGTTTAGTTTTTGTCTGGTTAAATTTAACTTTCCAAGTATGCGACCAATTCTCAATTTTTCTTAAATCCGACTGTAAAATCTCAGCTTGTCTGTTCGGATTTGTATCCCTGTGCGACATGCTTGTGTCATCTGCAAACAGCTTAATAACAGATGTAATATTTTCGACTATGTCATTTATGCAAATTAGAAAAAGCAATGGTCCTAATACCGACCCTTGAGGAACCCCAGCTGAAACAAGTCTGGGCTGCGACTTTTCATTTTTAAAGACAACCACTTGGTTGTCTGTCACTGAGGTAGTTTTCAAGAAATTTAACTTTCCTTGGATCCCTATAGCATTCAATTTGTGAATTAGGCCTTTAGGCTAAACGTGATCAAAGGCCTTGGATGTCAAAGAAAATGGATTGCATCGTTGTGCTCTGGTCAAAGTTTGTGCACATATTGTTGTATATACTAAGCAGTTGGTTTATTGTGGAGTCACCGGTTAGGAAGCCAGATTGTGCTGCTGAAATAAGGTTGTTGGACTTAAGGAAATCGTAAATATACTTCTGAATGCATCGTTCAAAAACTTTTCTGATGCAGCTGAGCAGCAAAATCGGACGGTAATTGGCACACGAATCACGGTCTTCTTTCTAGTAAAGCGGGGTCACATGTGATAGTTTCCAGTTAGTAGGGAAGGTATTTTCTATTAGGCATCTATTAAAAAAAGAGGATAATGGATTCGAAAGAATATGAACAGCAGATATTAGAGTTTGATGAGAATCATATCAGGGCCAGTAGCTTTATTTTTCTTTAGATTTAGTATAGTGTTAGATACATCCTGTGGTGTTATATACAAATCTGTCAGTCCTAGCTCATTTTGAAAAAGTGGAGGAAGCGGGTCGTCGGGGTCTGTAATGGTAGACTGTTCAGCAAAATATTCGTTTAGGATATCAGCTTTTTGGTTGTTTTTGTCGTACAAGATGCCATTATGCAATATAGGAGGAATATCATCCGAGTGTAGGCCTTTCTTCTGCATAAACAAGTTTACTAGTTGCCACCATTATTTAGTACCAAATTTGTCTGGATTAGAAAAGTCCTCATTAGATGGCTATGATATTCGATTTTCCGTATTCTAATTTTATCAATTACGCTATTTCTTGCAATTTTGAAGTTAGACCAGTCATTGGGATTGTTTGTGCGTTTTGCTTTCTTGTGTAGCTTATTACATTCCTTCAAGAGATTTTTTAATATCATTATTGAACCATGGCGCATCGTGTGGGCATATTGTGACAGTTTTGACAGGCATGCAAAGTTTGGCTATTTCAAAGAATATTTTAGTAAATATTTCGCAACTTTCGTCCACAGTAAAATCTGAAAATATTTTGTTCCGATCTTCCTGATTCAGTAGTGCATGGAATTTGTGTCTATTTTATCATATAGTAAAGAGTGCGCTTAAATCTGATGTTTTTGATAGACTTTTGGTTAAGAACACTATGATCACTACAGAAAGGAGGAAAAACATCGACGGCTTTGATTAGACTAGGACTTTATGTTAAGATATGATCAAGACAAGAGCTGGTGGTGGCGGTAATACGTGTGGGTGATTGGACTAACTGGTGGAGCTGGAAGAGATTTATAATATCAAGGTAGTGGTGTGATGGGTTGTTGAGCCAGTCTGTATTAAAGTCGCCTAATACAATATATTTCTTCATATCGTTGTTTGCTTTATTTATGCGCTCACTAATAAGATTCTAGTATTGTATGTTAGTGCTCGATGGGCGATAGAAGGAATCAACTAACAGGGCTTCATGATTGTTTAGTTTTGTTTCAATCCACACGGCTTCTAGGTCAGGGAGGGCTAGGTCAAGTCCAGGTTTGCAGTAAAGAATGTTTCTAACATAGACAGCTGTCAAAATGTCCCATCGCCGTAGCCAAAGTGGTAGAGCGTCAGCCTGCAACACTGAAGAGCCAGGTTGGAATCCCATGGTGGAAGAAATAAAAAGTGGATATTTGTCACTGTCCATTTTAAAAGTAAGATTGTTCTGGTAGTTCAGTGTTGATTTAGGTGCCTACTCAATGTTAATTCAATATTCACTGATAGCATTCAAAATATTACAAACATTTCATCCTCAAGCTTATCTTACTCTAAGCTTCTTCAAGTACTCAATTGGAACACAAGCATTATTGCACCAGCAACATTTGTTTTTTCTGTTTGTAACAACATATGTTTTATTAAACTGCAAGGATGACTAACAGCTGAATATTCCACACAAGTTTCCTATTGTGTATGTATGTGTTGCTTCAAATCGTCAGCCAAATTAAATAAAAGTAAAAGTTTAATTACAAACATCACACACGTGTTTTATTTTTACAATATGTGCAAGTTCATGACATTTTAAATAGCTAATTCCTCGTAAAAATTGTAATACAAAAAGTACACGATTGTTCTCTCCTGCATGTATAAGCTTATGTGCCTTCAAATAGCCAGCTTGAATGAAAGCTTTTGTTCAAACATCAAACATGTAGTTTTTCTCACCTGTATGTAACAACTTGTGTGTCTTCAAACTGCCAGCCTGATTGAAAGCTTTATTACAAACATCACACACATGTTTTTCTCTCACCCATATGTAAGTGTTTATGTACCCTCAATTGGCTAGACCAAAGAAAAGCTTCAGCACAAACATCACACACGTGATTTTTCTCTCCTGTATGTGTCAGTTTATGTGCCTTCAAATGGACAGCCTGCTTGAATGCTTTATAACAAACATCACACACATGATTTCTCTCTCCTGTATGTGTAAGCTTGTGTTTATTCACATCACAAGCCTGTGTGAAAGCTTTATTACAAACATCACACACATGATTTTTCTCTCCTGTATGAATAAGCTTGTGTCTCTTCACACCAAAAGCATTTGTAAAAGCTTTATTACAAACATTACAAACATGATTTCTCTGTCCTGTATGTCTAATCTTATGTCGTTTCAAATGGATAGCCTGAGTGAAAGCTTTATTACAAACATCACATACATGATTTTTCTCTCCTGTATGTCTAAGCTTATGTCGTTTCAAATGATTAGCCTGAGTGAAAGCTTTATTACAAACATCACAAACATGATTTTTCTCTCCTGTATGTCTAAGTTTGTGTTTCTTCAAATCACAAGCCTGTATAAAAGCTTTATTACAAACATCACACACATGATTTTTATCTCCTGTATGTCTAAACTTATGTCGTTTCAAATTGATAGCCAGAGTGAAAGCTTTATTACAAACATCACACACATGATTTTTCTCTCCTGTACATGTATGTGTAAGTTTATGTACTTTCAAACTGCTTGCACGAGTGAAAGCTTTAGTACAAAATTCACAACTATGAGTCTTCTCTCCTGTGTGTATCAACTTGTGTTGCTTAAAAAGTGATGATGTAGCAAATGATTTCTGACAAACATCACACACATGTCTCTTTTGATCTTCTGTCTTCTGCCACCGTTCTTTCTTGGTTCCTCTCTCTTGATCTCTGACATTGACATCACTGTGACAAGTGCCTGAGGCAGAAGAGAACTTGACAGCTGATGAATGTGTTGCTGTAGTGTTGACAGTAAGCAAAGAACTCTCTGGTCGTGTGGCACATGCAGTTGGAATCTGCACAAACAAGATTGACAACGTACAGGGTGGCCAGTAAGCCCCTATTCATCCACTAATATATATCCACTGTGTCTGTCTGCTGTCCCCCATTCTCACTGTATAATATAATGCAACAATGAGACAATATAGAAACACACACACAAACACAAATTACAAGACATGCACAACTGAACATAACATAATAACAAATGGATGGGTAAGGACTTATGGGCCGCCCTGTACATTGACTATAAAAGAGGTCCAAAGATGAAAAATGACATCGCCATTAATACTTTCTACTTCAACACTAAGAGAGTGGGACTCAAGGCTAACTACAGCCAGGTGTGTAAAGAACATTTCCTACATTAACAGACTTCATCAATATGCATCTGACACTTGTAACTCACTTTATATCATTCTTATATAGAGCTTTGTCAGCTCAAGACCTGTTCAAGGTGCAGGCTCATAGAGAATCCAACTCCATAATGTATGACATTGTACTTTGATCTAATGGATATATAGTGCAAAACTAGTAACCAGTCATCATCATCATTATTATTACTATTATTATTTTTTTTATATTATTATTAATAGCATAATTAGAATTATAACATTCATTATCACAGCAAGAATGGGTTGAGTTTCTTCATAATGATTAAAATAAGCCTACTTCAGTCCTGAAAGCAATTAAGAGTGTCAAATTAATCTTTAGCATCTTGCTTTTTTTTCCTACGGCTCTTCTTCCTGTACACACATTAATTTTAGAGGCTCAATCTACACATTACCCTACCTATGTAAAAAGCTTATAACTTTTTTATTGGTTGATGTATCATCATGATTTTAGGAATAGAAATAAAGAAAATAATGTAGAACGTGATCAAACCATGTAATAGGCGGTAAAAATGTTTTTGTACCTAAAAAAAAAACAAAAAAAACATACAACCTTACGATGGACCCAACATAACAGACACGGCAACTCAGAGGCTGCAGTTCAGGATGGGGATAAAAATAGACTGCCTGACCACTACCACCCCCACCATCCACTCCCTTGCCCTTCAGTTCCCCTATATTCCTGGCTGATACTTGTATTCCAGGCAGCAAAGACCACGCCATCAGACCTCTTTCAACACCATCTCAGCACAGCATGCAGAGCATGTAGCGTTACAAAGTGGAGTCCAAATTTTAAACAATTTAAATAAAATGTGGTATAAGATTCAGTATGGCATCACTTACCAAACAGCACGTTTACACTTCAATGATTTGATGCTAATATGAATTAAGTATCACCTAATTCTAGAACCTTATAAATAGGTTAAAAAAAGGAATGGAACTGACACACACAAAAAACTATAAAACAAAAAGGAGAATCTCAAACAAACACTGCCACATTCAACATAATATATTTAAAAAATGTGTAAAACGTGTTAATTTAGAATCACCAAAACATCAAAACACAGATAATGATTATCTATTAAACTAAACAGAAACTGAATCAAGAAATGCTGCTACACAAAGCAAAAATAATGAGAGAACTGCACATCATCTTCTTTGTTATCACGATACTATTGAAGCATGATGGAACCAACGACCTAGAGTGCTGGCTATCCGAGGCCAAAGCAGGCTATTTTTAGGAATCAGGCAGAGTGCTAAACTGCCTCAAATTAAGTGCAGCCTGTATGGTGTGCAGACTGACTGAAATCAATGGAGTACAGACTATTTTTATTTCAGTGACTAAGAACTCTCAACACTTCCTCAGTAATGAATAACTGAAACAACCCTGCCTCTGAAATGTTATCAATATGATTTGGTATGGTAAATACACTAAATCAATCAGCCACTGCTGATAGTAACCATCCAGTACTTGTCCAATACTTTCATCGCATGAAACACTCGCACGGCTGAAACAGCCTTGTGTAAAAGTAAACTCTCTGCCAGCAGCAGCAAGCTATTTTTAATCACGCAAGGCCACCGCCTTGCTAAAAGCAAGCGCGATCTCTATTTGCTCGCAGAGCAAAGAGAATGTGTCTTGCTCATGCTCTGTAATTGTACGTTATCGTTTTATGTAGAATGTCCTAGTTCTTGTGGTAATCTTTTGTATTTAGTTACTTTCATATCTAAGCTTTGTGTTACCGCAAACTACAACCACGAAGAGGACATAGTTTGTGTTATATTTAATTAGATCTGACCGTTTGTAGCTATCCTTCCTGCACTATGAGCTGACTTGAATTGGAACGATTTTCTAGTGTGTATGTTTTAATTACACGTACAGATCATTTAATGAATGAACATTGAGGTTTAACGTCTACACTCACCATTGGCGATATGGCAGATGGGAATAACCATCCCAGGGAAAGAGGGGTAGGGACCTGAATTAACACTGAACCACCAAAGCAATCATACTGCTAAAATGAACAGTAAAAATTGCCACATTTTATATCGCCCACAACGGGATTCGAACCTGGGTCACGGGTGTGCCAGGCGAGGGCTTTACCAATTGAGCTACGGCATTTAAATCCAGCTGACTATGTTCACCAATTGAAGTCACTTAGTACAAAGTTTGAACTTTCTGGTGATGGGATCAAAATTTATGAATACCTTCTTGTGCTTGGTTGCTGGCATCTGTAATTGTAGTGAATTAACGAAACATATACATGCTAATGCTGGCCACAGGCACATCATTGTTGCCGGTCCCCTAAAGATCTTTGCTGCGTGCAGTCAAGCCCGGAATGTTACCACACTTTGTTACAGCGTGTATGCTTTGATGGTCTTTACTGTGTTTTGTTTGTTTTGTTGTGTTTGTTCTTTCTTTATATTCTTTACTTGTTATGCCTAATTTGTTTTTAGCTTTGTTTTGTGAAATCTTTTAAAACTTAACTGTATCTACCATTTGATTGTGTGTTTACATTCAGTTTATGTGTAGAAGTGATCACTTAAAACGAGTAAACACAGCAAAGTGACACTAGACTGAAGTTCGACCTGGACAAACTGCAAGACCCGGAGGTGTCAGAAATATTTCAAGCCACAAAAATTGAAGGGAAATTTGCACCACTTTTGGGAGCTGGTAAAGTAGATGTCAACACCATGACCACCACCTTCGACTCAGCTGTGACAGATGCCACCATGGAGATCCTTGGAAAGCACCGACCTAAGAAGAAGCCGTGGATCACACCTGAACTATTGGATCTGTATGATAAACGAAGAGAGATGAAAAAGAAAAAGAACACCTCACAGGGAGCTGATGCCTACAGACAAATCAACAATGACATCCGAAAAGGAATGCGCACAGCAAAGGAGAACTGGATAGAAGATCAATGCCAGTAAATAGAGTACAGTCTGAACAAGAACAACAGCAAGAAGGCCTATCCGACTGTGAAGCGGCTGACAAGTGCTAAACAGCCCAAGGTTTCCACGATCCATAGCAAGTCTGGCATATGTTTTACAGAAGAACAAGAAGTCTTGGACAGATGGACAGAGTACTGCTCTGACCTTTACAACCACACACCAAATAGAGACCCATCAGATCTAGCATGTCCCAAGAACAGAGAAGAAGAAGAAATCCTCCCACTTCTCTGAGTAGAAGTTGAGGCAGCAGTGCATTTGATTTTATTTTTGCAGCAGTGCAATCGCTGAAGAAAGGGAAGTCAGCGGGAGTGGACAACATACCCACAAAACTGCTTCAAGCAGGAGGAGAAGTGATGATTGACGCACTCACCATTATCTGTAACAAGGTCTGGCAGAGTGGGGAGTGGCCTACACCACGAAACCAGTCGCTTGTCATCATTCTTAAAAAAAAAGGTAACCTTCAGGAGTGTGAAAATTACCACACTATCAGCCTCATCAGAATCCCAGCAAGGTCCTCCTGAAAATAATACTCAACAGGTTGAAACCCCAAGCTGAACAAATCATAGCTGAAGAACAAGCAGGATTCATGGCAGGGTGAAGTACCACTGAACAGATTTCAACCTCAGAATAATCTGCAAGAAATACCTACAGCACCAACAACATCTATATCATGTGTTCGTAGACTTCAAGAAGGCGTTTGACTGAGTCTGGCATGCAGCTCTATGGGCAACCATGAGAGTGTATAACATCAGCCCGAAAATTATTGAAGTCATCAAAAGCCTGTATGACAAGGCTACCAGTGCAGTCCTCCATAACAGCGCCATCAGAAACTGGTTCAGAACAACAATTGGTGTGCTTCAAAAATGCCACCTCTCTCCAACACTCTTCAACATCTTCCTAGAGTGTATCATGTCAGATTCCCTTGCAGATCACGAATGTACAGTCAGCATAGGTGGTAGAGCAAACTCCAACCTTCGTTTTTGCTGATAACATTAATGGATTGGCTGGAGAGGAACAAGAACTTGAACAACTGGTACAGAAGCTTTAACACCACCTTCAAAGCCTATGGAATGAAAATAAGTGCAGAGAAGACCAAAATGATGACCAGCAACACCAATGGCATCAAAGTAAACATCAAAGTCCAAGGCCAATCCCTAAATTTAGGAGCAATTGAATCAGACAATGGGTCCCGACAGGAAGTCCTCTCCAGGATCACACGAACAACTGCTGCCCTGGCAAGGTTGAAGCCGATTTGGAAAGACAGGACCATCAGTCTATATTCCAAGGTAAGACTGCTGCGCTCCCTTGTCATCTCCATCTTCCTATACTCTTGCGAAACATGGACCCTCACAGCAGAAGAATACAAAGCATGTAGGCTAGATGAGGTGTACAGAAGACTTCTGTGCATTTCCTATACCCAGCATATCACCAACGACGAAGTCCGACAGACCATCACAAGCCATTGGACAACACGATGACATGCTCACAGTGGTAAAGAAACTGAAACTCTGATGGTATGGCCACGTCACCAGATCATCAGGCCTTGCAAAGCCCATCCTATACTCAGCATATCACCAATGACGAAGCCAGTGATAAGGGACGGCACAAGGGTTATTTTTTTCCATAACTTGACCGTCCTGCTTATGAACAGTCGTGCTCGATACTCCACTAATGTCAGCAACCTCTAGTTCTTCCTAATCAGATTCACCCCAAAGCTTAGCTGTAACTTTGCCTACATTAAAGCTGAGTAATGCCTCATCATTGCAGCCTATGCTGTCTCGTTTCCGATATTCAAAGTAATTTTCGGCAGTAACCTAGCAACAGAGCTTGTGTAAAGCGGCTCCAAACAAGAGCACCCAGCGCTGGCGGCGTATGTCAACTACAGTAGCTGTCAACATTTTGTGTGTGGCACCTACAATGTACCAAAGGTTAAAACAACTACCAGTACATTTCAATTACAGTACTACATGGTTCATGTGCTTCAGATTTGTAAAAGAGAAACCAAGCTCCATTATTACCTCAGACTTCATTGGAAGTACTTCGATGTGTCTTTCCATCTTCACCCACACTGTCTTGGTTTCCAATGGGCCAGAGCTTTCTGTAACAAAGAAATCAGAAATATATCATGGATGAGTGGATGATAGTAGAACACAGTTGGTTGTGGTTCGAACCCAGCAGAAGATAACATATGTGACTTTCATACAATTCTTTTCAGGGCGCCAAGTGTTTTCTGTGGGTACTTCAGTTCCCACCCCCTCCCTCTTCAAAAATGGTATTGGTTGCAGTCAATCGATTAAAAAAAAATCTCCAATTAAAACTTTTATTTTCTTTCCATCTTTTAAACGCCACTTTCCTTTACACCACATGATTGAGAGGTGAATATGTGCTTGTTGTGTTTGGAGGAGTTTGTAGCATGTCAGCATGTATATTGGTTACAGATCACCATGTTTTGAGTCTGAATTAGGAATAAGGTGCATTTAGCATCCATTATTATACTATTATCAATACTATCAACCTTATGATTAATTTTTAATCGTAAAATATAAAGTGCAATTTGTATCACTCAAGTCTGAATTACAATGAAGTTCAAACCAGAACAAATTCCCACCCATAAGAAAACACTAATATACTTACTGTATTGCTCTGTGTCACTGTCAGGCTCTGCCTTCACTTTAGAAAACTCTGGGCCATGTGGCTCCTTCATGTCACTGTCATGTTCTGTTTTCACTTTAGACAACTCGGTGTCATGTGGCTCCATCATGCCATTGTCAGGCTCTGTCTTCACTTTAGACAATTCTGAATCATGTGGCTCCATCATTTCACCGTCAGGTGCTGTTTTACTTTCAGATTCTTCCTTCATCTCTAACTTGCTGCCAGTCATATCTGCTGTGTCTCTGACAATGTGTTCACTGCCGGTGTGATAAACATGCTGGCTTTCTCTTCCTGCAATTGCCAATCAAACCAACAGCTTTCATGTTAATATTTCTGGCAGCAAACAAAGTGACAAACAGAAGAACCATCATGTTAGAAACTACATCTTTTCCTCTCGCCTCAAGAATTGCCGATGACACAGTCTATGAACCTACACTGTGTAAGCAAAGGTGCTGAAAGTACTGATCAACTTGGCACTTATCAAATGCTAATAAAAGCAATCATATAATAATAATAATAATAATAATAATAATAATAATAATAATAATAATAATAATAATAATAATAATAACAATAAAGTTCAGGTGTGATCCACGGCTTCTTCTTTGGTCGATGCTTGCCATCACACCTGAACTTTTGGATCTGTGTGATAAACGACGAGAGTTAAAAAAGAAAAAGAACACCTCACAGGGAGCTGATGTCTACCGAAAAATCAACAGTGACATCCGAAAAGGCATGCGCACAGCAAAGGAGAACTGGATAGAAGATCAATGCCAGGAAATAGAGAACAATCTGAACAAGAACAACAGCAAGAAGGCCTACCAGACTGTGAAGCGGCTGACAAGTGTTAAACAGCCCAAAGTCTCCACTATCCAAAGCAAGTCTGGCATATGCCTTACAGAAGAACAAGAAGTCTTGGACAGATGGACAGAGTACTGCTCTGACCTTTACAACCATACACCAAATGGAGACCCATCAGTTCTAGCATGTCCCGAGAGCAAAGAAGAAGAAGAAATCCTCCCAATTCTCCGGGAAGAAGTTGAGGCAGCAGTGCAATCGCTGAAGAAAGGGAAGTCAGCGGGAGTGGACAACATACCAGCGGAACTGCTACAAGCAGGAGGAGAAGCGATGACTGATGCTCTCACCATTATCTGTAACAAGATCTGGCAGAGTGGGGAATGGCCTACACCATGGACCCAGTCGCTTGTCATCACTCTTCCCAAAAAAGGTAACCTTCAGGAGTGTGAAAATTACCGCACCATCAGCCTCATCAGCCATCCCAGCAAAGTCCTCCTGAAAATAATACTCAACAGGTTGAAACCACAAGCTGAACAAATCATAGCTGAAGAACAAGCAGGATTCATGGCAGGGCGAAGTACCACTGAACAGATTTTCAACCTCAGAATAATCTGTGAGAAATACCTACAGCACCAACAACATCTATATCATGTGTTCATAGACTTCAAGAAGGCATTTGACCGAGTCTGGCATGCAGCTCTATGGGCAACCATGAAAGTGTACAACATCAGCCCTAAAATTATAGAAGTCATCAAAAGCCTGTATGACAAGGCTACCAGTGCAGTCCTCCATAACAGCGTCATCGGGAACTGGTTCAGAACAACAATCGGTGTGCGTCAAGGATGCCTACTCTCTCCAACACTCTTCAACATCTTCCTAGAGCGCATCATGTCAGATGCTCTTGCAGATCACGAAGGCACAGTCAGCATAGGGGGCAGAGCAATCTCCAATCTTCGTTTTGCGGATGATATTGATGGATTGGCTGGAGAGGAACAAGAACTTGAACAGCTGGTACAGAGGCTTGACACCACCTCCAGAGCTTATGGAATGGAAATAAGTGCAGAGAAGACCAAAATGATGACCAACAACACCAATGGCATCAACACGGACATCAAAGTACAAGGCCAATCCCTCAACACAGTGCACAGCTTCAAATATTTAGGAGCCATTGTGTCAGACAATGGGTCTCGACAGGAAGTCCTCTCCAGGATCGCACAAACAACTGCTGCCCTGACAAGGTTGAAGCCCATTTGGAAAGACAGAACCATCAGTCTACATTCCAAAGTAAGACTGCTGCGCTCTCTGGTCATCTCCATCTTCCTATATGCTTGCGAAGCATGGACCCTCACAGCAGATCTCCAACGAAGAATACAAAGCATGGAGATGAGGTGCTACAGAAGACTTCTGTGCATTTCCTATACCCAACACATCACCAACGACGAAGTCCGACAGACCATCACACAAGCCATTGGACAACACGATGACCTGCTCACAGTGGTGAAGAAACGGAAGCTCCGATGGTATGGCCACGTCACCAGATCATCAGGCCTTGCAAAGACCATTCTGCAAGGCACAGTGCAAGGAGGTAGAAGAAGGGGGAGACCGAAAAAGAGGTGGGAGGACAACATTCGAGAATGGACTGGTTTGACACTGAGCGAAGCCATGAGGGCTGCTGAGGACAGAGAAAGATGGAGTATGCTGGTTAAACGATCATCTGTGGTGCCCCTACGACCTTCGGGTTATGGGACAGGATAGGATAGGAAGGAATAACAATAATAATAATAATAATAACAACAAGAGACAACATGACACATATGACAAACACAAAATACAGGTCAAATCAAAACAAGAAATTTCAAGACAATTACTAGTCAAACATAGGCCTACTGTTGGAAACAAGTAGTCAAATTCAAGTGCAGCAAATTCATAGGATAAAATAGAACAAGAAACCACTTTCAGTTGACAAATGTAGAAATTAGCTTTTCTTCACAAATGCCGTGAAATTGTTAATTTATTATTAAATGTACTTTAGTTGTAAGTTTACAGAATATCAGAGCTGTTAATAAGATCTTATCCTATCCTGTAACTCGAAGGGTGTAGGGGCACCACAGATGATCGTTTAACCAACGTGCTCTATCTTTCTATGTCCTCAGCAACCCTCATGGCTTCGCTCAGTGTCAAGCCAGTCCATTCTGGAATGTTGTCATCTCATCTCTTTTTCTGTCTTCTTCTACCTCCTTCTACCATGCCTTGCAGGATGGTTTTTGCAAGGCCTGATGCACTGGTGATGTGGCCATACCATCGGAGTTTCCGTTTCTTCACCACTGTGATCATGTCATCATGTTGTCCAATGGCTTGTGTGATTGTCGGATTTCATAGTTGGTGATGTGCTGAGTATAGGAAATGCACAGATGTCTTCTGTAGCACCTCATCTCCATGCTTTCTATTATTTGTTGTAGATCTGCTGTGAGGGTCCATGTTTCACAAGCGTATAGGAAGATGGAGATGACAAGGAAGTGCAGCAGCCTTACCTTGGAATGTAGACTGATGGTCCTGTCTTTCCAAATGGTCTTAAATGGGTTAAAATGCATACCAACAAGATTAAGGCTGTACAAAGAAATTTTACCACAGTGCATCATAGAGCTAAGTTACGAGGATAGGCTAAAGTGCCTTCAGCTTCTGAGCATTGATTATAGACATCAAAGGGGAGACATGACTGAGGTGTTTAAAATCATATACCACAAGCATGACCACAAAACCACAAGGTCCCTACTATGTAGTGTTGAAAGCTCTACCGTCTAGGTACAACCCGAGATCATGAATATAAAATGACAAAAAAGGCTGTTCATACTAGTTTATACCAGCACAAACACATGGAACAGTCTGCCCAAAGGATGTTATCACAATGGGTACCACAAATACATTTTAAAATGGCCTAGATAAGTGACAGTGTACTCCACTGACTTGGCTGGAGATTCCCTTTAAACACCATCTCCCTGTGGTAGGCAAAATTCATCGGACAACAGATGCCTGAAAGCTGGCCAGTGTGACAAGTAACACATGTGCTCTTTAATGCACGTCAATCTAAGAGGAAAAAGGCCGATAGCCTACGATGCCATCAATACTATACTATTATAAACAAATTTGCACTCTTCCGTTAATCGAGGCCCTGATTTGGCTCTTTCAGTCCACTGGACCTCGTAAGCAATAAATAACTAACTTACTTCAGTTAATCCTTACACCTTCGGATGACATTATAAACCACGGCTTAGCTGTGCATGTTTAAAGATTCTGACGCTCATGTCCTAAACGGGCGAGTGCCGGCCACACAAGTACTCCCAGCACGCACAAGGTCCCTTCACATTGTATGTAATTGAGGCGAGGCCTACGGACTTCACAGCCTGTGGTCCCTTCTCCCCTCCCCCAGTCACATAGGATTGTGCTCAATTGTCTGGGCGTCAGACTATGCGCCCAAAGGCTGCAAGTGGGCGCCTCTGGCGGCTTGAGTTAGATCCTGTATCGGCAATCACACTGAGAATTCCACAATGGATAGAGACACGCGCGTTATAAATGGAAATCATCATCATCATCATCAATTCTTCACAGGCAGTGTCAACTCACCTTGTGCATGCCACGCTTGCAACGCCACCCAGTCTCCCACTGGTTCTTCAGCAATGTCAATCTCCAACTTCACCTCGGACAGCACTTGATTGTCTTCATCTTCCATCACAGAGCAATGTCATCAACATTCATCATGAATATCATGAATTCATTTATGCAACGAACAAAAGAACTAAGCAGATTTAGAACAAGGGAAATTAATAAATTATAACAGAACGTTCAAAAACGAATTCCAAAAATCTTATTACACAATTTTCAGGAGCAAATAAATAAGAACAATTTCATTGTAAATATAATTGTTATTACTTATAAATAATGAACAGCGGGCAAAGGGAACTATTGATTTAAAATAAAAATAAAAAAGTGATTAGGCTAGAGCACTGAGCTATATATCATCCCACTCAACATGTCTTTAGATTGCCATTTCATCCAACTGTAGGCCACACACCACCTCCTGTCCATCTCTCTTAGCGGCCAGTGCTCTTGCCTTCAGAGCAGTGAAAACTTCTGTAAACCCAGGGTCTCCCTCAATGGTACTATACCACTTTCGTATCACAGAGGGATGTGGCAAGCCCAGATCAAATGACTTTCGGACAAACCTGTATGCTTTCGCAGAATAGAAGCAAAGAGTCATGGCAAATGAATGCCACTCTTTTGAGTATTGACCAGGATCACTGTGATTTTTCTTTTTTAAAATCTTTTTCATCAGATCTTTTGAAACACCAGAAAAGGTAGTTTAAAAAAGATCTGCACATTGGCTAGTCACTAGATTTATATTTTTCAACACGTTGATTACAGATTTCAATGAACATACGAGGTTTTTTTTTAGTCTGGAACATTTCGTTTGTTTCAATTTAATTTTTTTTTCTCAATTTTTTGTTTTCTTCTAATACAGAATCTAAAGTGTGCTTGAGTTTGTTATGGCTTGCCGACACATGGTACACGTGATCAGACTGACCGCTGGCTATTGGTTGATCCAACGCTGACCCAATTCCCTTCTCTTCATAATGGCAGTCAGGGTCGGAGACAGCATCTTTAGTCCTTTGCCGAGGTGGAGCACGTTTTTTGACGCACTGAAAATAAACAAAATAATAGTTTTTCCTTCTCTTCTGTGCTGTTGTACATGTAACGGAAGTGAATGCAGATAATAAAGAAATTTTAAGCAAATATTTTGGCACCCTTTGTGTATTTTTGTATTGTGAATCATCACTCGTAATTAAAAAAGATACACTATTTTTGGTCAGCTATAAATGTATGATCATAGGATTAAAAAGTGGTTTTGTTTTGATTGACCTAGTTACTCATCTTTATCTTCATCTTTCTGGTAATCTCAGGGCTGATTAGGAAGTAACTTACTACTGACATATGAATAGCAGAAAGAAGAAGTGCTCAGAATAATGCCCTCCCCCAATCTCTCCCCTCCCACGCACACACAAATCCTCATCCTCTCGCCAACTAAATTATCAATTAGGCCAACAAGTAATTTGTTTACCTGTAAACATTGTCATGCTCGTAGAGTTCTCTGGGTCAGAAAATGTTTCTGTCATATTACTGTTACATTTCTTTATTAGATAAAAAGATAGAAAAAAGAGAATCTGAAATAGAAAGACACTCACTTTCTGAAGATGTGCAGGAAAATCAAACAGGGTGGGCACGGCATGGAGCTTCAAGCGGGTGGTCTGGCCAGTTCTGTCGAACATCTCCTGCATGAAGTGCTGGGAGCACACTCTTGATGACGATGTGGGTATGAATTCTTTCCGTCTTAAATTTGCTTGCCACCTCCTCCTTCGCTCTGGTTCCTTGGAGGCATCAGGGAACCTTCCAGAAAAATGACAAACAGCATTTAAAATTCTGGACCTAGCTGAGATGTTTGTACACAGCAAGCAAAAGAACAGATCAACCGTTTCCTAGAAAGACAATAGTGCTATAGAAATAATAATAATAATAATAATAATAATAATAATAATAATAATAATAATAATAATAATAATAATAATAATAATATTAATAATAATAATAATATTAATAATAATAATCATCATCATCATCATCATCATCATCATCATCATCATCATCACCAGAATAAGAATAATAATCATCATCATAAAAAGAATAATGAACATGTATACTAATATAGCCCCTGGTGAAGGAGTACTAATAGACAGGAGATGGCTTTGTAACTTTCTGCATTAACTAGCGGAGGCCAACGTCTCTCACAGACGCAAGAATGCTCGCTGACTCAGTGAGCTATTTTTAGCTCTGCGTCAGCAAAGTCCCATGCATATTAATACGTCCCTAATACTAAGTGAAAATAAATAGATGATTAAATAATTTATCTAAGAGTAGTATTATTTAAGCATTTTCCTACTTGTAAATACTGAGATTTACCATATCTAATGAAGTAGAAATCCTTTAAATCCTTTATTAATCAGTGTATACAATGTGGCACTATTTTTCACCTCGCAAGGGCCAAACAGGAAAGGAGTGCAGTTTCTACTCACATGGCCGGAGTTGAAGTATAATTATTTTCTCTTCTCTTGTGTTTTGTGAAATTGCTCATGTTCTAGGCTTCATCATGCCTAACAAATGTGGTGTTGCAAAGTGTACTGGAAATTACAATGAATCAAACAAGTGCAGGGTGTTTAGATTGCCCAAAGACGAAGTAGAGAGACAGACATGGATAGCTGTTCTTCCTCCACGAGAAAACTTTGTTGTTGATGCAGCCAAGTTTTACATATGTGAAAGACATTGGCCTTCTGACACACCAAAGGTGAAAATACCAGGTGGATCTACAAGACCAACACAGCCTCCGAGTATTTTTGATGTGCCTATTTCATGTTTGCCAACCCCAAAACCTTCTCCTCGTCCATCAAAACAAGAAGATAGGCAATTGCAGCACTTCCTCAAAAAGGACAAAATAACATCATTTTCTGACTTTGTGCCTGAAAAAGAACTGAAGAAGTATGACAACATTGTTATTTCAAGAACTGATGACAGGTTTGTTTGCCTGTTCATGTCAAAGGATTTCAGAGAATGTGAGTCGACGATCATAGTTGAGAATAAGGCAACACTTTGCTCTCCTCTAATTCTCACTGCATACAAGAAAGAAATCAGAGTACCTCTTGGAAAAATTTTGCATCCAAACAATGGATTATCTTCTTACTCCCAGTTCCACGAGGCAGTTCACAGGGTCAGGAATTACGTCATTCCTACTGTTGACAGGATTCTTAAAATGGCAGCAGTTCTCGAACAACTGGAATTCCAAGACAGCAAGCAGCAAAAGAAAATGGAGTTTATCACGCATCAGCTGAAACTTCTGTGTGAAAAACGTTATTCCACCCAAGATTACTGCTTTGCTGTAGAATCTTTTCCTAATTGCTCGTTTGAATATTTGAGAGAATACCTGATGATGCCCAACAAAAGGAAGGTGCAAGCAGTGATTTCTTCTGTGAACCTAGATGGAGTGCTACTGAAGACATTCCAGAAGATCAACAAACCGCAGCAAAAGAATGCACTGTTGCTTGTTGATGAAGTCAAGATTCGCCCTACACTTGCCTTCTCCGGCGGTGTTCTGAGTGGAATGGCTGCAAACGAACCTGATTCAAAGGCAACATCTATGCTCTGCATAATGATGAAGTGCATCCACAGAGGGCCAAGTGTCATGGTCTCACTTACACCAGTGCACAAGCTGACTGCTGCTTTCCAGTACCAAAAAGTGAGACAAGCGGCTGCTGTTGTTGAAGAAGCAGGTGGGAATGTGGTTGGGTCAATCACAGACAATCACAAGATCAATCAGCAATACTGCAGACTGTTTGATCGACCTACAGACTCAAATTGTCCGGCCACTGCAATCCATCCTCTCGATGAAACCCGCAAATGGTACCTACTGTTTGATACTGTGCATCTTCTGAAGTGCATCAGAAACAATTGGATATCAGGTAAGAACTTTTTTAAATTATTTTTTTGTGTGCTTAAGAATCCTAATATATCTAATAATTTACTGGCATGTTTGATGAAACATTTCAGTTTTAGAGGTTGATTTTATAAATTTAATATTTCATTTCAATTGTGTTTTTGTATACATGTGTGACGTGGCTATATAATTATTAATGTTCATAGAACATTACAGAAACAAAAGATCTATTTAATATAAATCGAATCTAAATATTGGAGAAAAGACCAAATGAATAATTTCTAAGAACAAAATGAATTCATCATTATATTAAATGTTGTATGCATATTGTTTATTTCAGAAAAATGCCAGAGATTAACCTTCGGTGATGAACAACCCACTGGATCTTTTCAAGATGTGAAGAAGCTGTATGAATCAGAGAAAAACAGCATCTTGAAGACGACACCACTCACACAAGATTCAGTTCAACCTTCAAAGCTGCAGCTACAGAATGTCAAACACGTTCTAAAAGTATTCAAATGAGAAAGTGGTTGCAGCACTAAGAATCCAAGGGTCCCAAGATACAGCAGATTTCATTCAAAGTGTGTTGAATTGGTGGAATCATGTAAACGTGTCATCCAAAGGCCAAGACGCCCGACTCAAGGATCCCCACCGGGCAGTGCAAGTGTCATCATCTACAACCCTGGACACTTATGCTGAACAGTTTAAAGCTGCAAATTCTGGCCATGGAGCTTCTCGTGTTGAATGCTTGACCCATGACACCAAGAAGGCGCTGGTCCAAACAATGCGAGGTCTAGCTGCTTTGTGTAGGCATCTTCTGGATACAGCTGGATTTTCATATGTGTTGCTGCGGGAAATCCAAAGTGACCGGATTGAAGGGGAATTTGGCGTGTACAGACAATCAACAGGAGGCAACGCGTTCATGACCGTTGGAGATGTGTCGGGTGCTGCAAAGAAACGCCTAGCTAGACATGCAGCCACCTTCCTCAAATCTGTTGAGATGGATGACCAGCCGAAAGTTCACGATTGCATCGGGCCACTAATTGTTGATGATGCAGTTTCAATTGAAAACAGCATCTCCGATGTCACGCTCACTAACAACGAGAAAAGCTGCTGTGCCTATGTTGCTGGATGGCTGGAGAGCAAGTGTTCGGAAGACCTCAGTTTTAGTGATGAGGAACCTCTGGTGAATAGTGATGTAAAGAACTTCATTCAGGAGGTGTCACGAGGCTCTCTCACAGTTCCTCATGAGTGTACATACCAGCTGGTTGAGGTTGGGCTGTGTTTTGTGAAAAACGCCCACCATCGTGCATGCTGTTGCCGGAGACTATGTATGATACTGTCAACCATGGGATCATACTATAACTTGGACAGTGTGTCACAGTGTCAGAAACTGCTCAGATCTCTGTCAAATGTTCTCTTGCACGGACTGCACAACCTGGAGAAGGACCAGCAAAGGAATGGAGTGCTCTTGCAGACATCAGTGAAGAAGGCGCGTATGTCGGAGTAGGTGGTGAGTCAATAATGTTTTCTATGGATTAATTACTATAAAAAAGTATAATGTCAATTCAGAGGATTTATAAGAAAACAGAATACTCATTTTAACTTCAAATACTAGCATGGAAGGTTTACTTGCAAGTCTCTTCTAGTTAACAGTATCAAATATGCCTTATCATGACCCATTACATAAGGTTATGGTCCCCAAAAATCTTGTATGACATAGTTTAGTACTTTTAAATCTTAAATAAACCTGCCACTAAACAGTTCGTGGCTTAATAGTCTGTAAATAACACTTAAGGCAGAGGCATGCAATGGCCTTCGCTAGCAAAGGCTGGGCATCAGAAGCCCATCTCCTGTCTTTAGTACTCCTTGCCCCTGGTCTAAGCCTAAATAATTTAGCTATAGCCATAATAGGCATGTACATTTACAATTTACACAAACACACACACACAAGCGCACGCAAACACACTAAACATTAAAACTAAGATTTGTTTCTTGAGCTCTGATACCCAACTCTGTGCTCAGTAGGTGACTAGATCTAGGTATTACAGATGCAAGGGAAAGTAACTCTTCTGAACGGATCACGATTTTTGGGAAACCTGACTCTAATTTTACCGCTGATACCAGGGTCAGATTACGGTCTCAAACGGCTATGTATAGTGGCTCTTTCTAAAACAAATGACCAATAACGAAATGGGAGACATTGGTGCAGCCCAGCAACTACCTTTTTAGGGGGAGCAGCTTCAACTTTGTAAAATAAAATAAAAATTTTTGCTTTATAAAGATTAATAATAATAATAATAATAACGGATTTTTATATAGCGGGTACTCCAGCCTATGACCAGACTCACCACGCTTTACATAGTCATTACATATAAGTACATGCACTCGATAAAACATCGCTTTCGCTACAATACACCAAAAGACAGAACAGTAAGGGTACAAATTATTTACACTTATGTACACAAATTACAATTTACAACTATGTACACAAATGACAGAAAAGACAAATAGAATAGCAAAATCATGTTCACAGCTATTTATATGCCCGGTTAGGCCCAGGAGGAAAAACAGTATAAATATGTACAGCCGTGTATACACTTACGGATCAGACAGAGACAAAGAGGAGAGAATGGCAGCGGGATAAAGATCATTCTGAATAGTGAAGTTTGAGGAGGTGGGTTTTGAGGGCCTTTTTGAATGCTTGTGTTGATTGTATGTTGCGGATATGGGAGGGAAGGGAGTTCCACTGCTTAGGTGCGGAGTAAGCGAATGCACGTTGGCCGTATGTCTTAGTGCGGGTGACGGGAACCTTGAGTGTGCGAGTGTCGGCAGAAGATCTTAAAGTGCGTGAAGGGGAGTAGACAGACAGTAGATCAGCAAGGTAGGAGGGACAAGAATCTGTGAAGAAGTTGTGACAGAGAACAGAGAGTTTGTACTCTATGCGTGCTTGCACAGGAAGCCAGTGAAGGGAATGTAGTAGAGGTGTGATGTGATCGCGTTTCTTAGCTCGGAATACTAGTCTAGCTGCTGAGTTCTGAACCTTTTGTAGCTTGTCAATGATGTGTTTTGGGGAGCCAGCGAGGAGAGAGTTGCAATAGTCAAGACGAGAATGGACGAGAGCGCAGACTAGGGTTTTGGTGGCAGTGAGCGTAAGATAGTGGCGAAAGGAGCTGATTTGGCGTATGGCCGTGTATGCAGAGCGACAGATGTTGGAGATGTGGTTGTTGAGGGACAGGTCATCGGAGAGAATGTAGCCGAGATTTCTTGCTGAGGATGAGAACTGAATGTTTGTTGTCCCTACCGTAAGCGATGTTGGGAGAGGCGGGAGTGAGGAGGAGGTGTTGTGCTTGTGAATGAGGAGGGCTTCGGTTTTGTCGTCATTAAGCTTAAGCTTGTTGCGTGTCATCCATGACTTAATGTCTGTGATGCAGTTCTCCAAAGTCTGAACAGTGGAATTAATGAGAGAGGGGGCTGTGGATTTATAAAGTTGTGTGTCGTCTGCAAATGACTGACTCTCAACAGCATGCTTTCTAAGCAGGAGAAGCAGTGGCTTGGTGTACAGAGTGAATAACACCGGCCCTAAAACGGAACCCTGAGGCACGCCGCACACCAAGTCTGCTGTGCTGGAGAAACATTCAGAAAAATTCAGACTTTTAATGTATTATTTTTGTGTTATATTTTACTCCCTAAGATGAGTTAATGTTGCTTGATTGTCTACAGGCATCATACACAATTTAGACTATTAACGTTTTATTTTTTAAACAAGATTGCTTGATTGTAATTTATGTTTTATTATGTAACCTGATTTTTTTTTTTAAAGTACACTTATTGCGCCTAGAGCCTTTTAAAATGTACAAAATTCAAGTCCCCATGACCAATGGTTACACCCCTTCTGGTTCGTCGCCATTTTGTTTTCATTCGTTGTCACGGTTGCTCGCAGACACATTTACTGTGATTTATGCCTTGAATAATAGAAGTCATGTATTGCATATGAAGCTATGTCAACACCAGAGGTGACCTTTGTTTATAAAACAATGTGGTACTTCTTGTATGTTTATTTCTGTTAATTTTGCAAGATTGTTATTTTGCATAATTAATTATTGATAGAGTTAGGCCTACTACTAGTACTATTACTAACAGGATAACAGGAATTTATTTCACCAATTGACATGTAATAGATACAACAATCAGAATATTATTTGGTGTTGGACAATGGCAGAATGTTTTATATTTAACATCTCTCTTTCTCTTTCTCTCTCTCTCTCTCTTACACACACGCATGCATAAACACATACATACACAAATACACACATGCATACACAACCACACACACTCGCACAAACATACCCAAAGGCTCAAACACAGTCATTGCCTATACTAACACACACACACACACACACTTATTCTCACAGTAGTAGTACTAGTAGTAGGTTATGAAGTTATTCTTGTACATCAGTCATCACTGCAATACAGCAGTAAATAATAATAGCTAAATAGGTCAGTAGGTGAGTTAATGTTGCTTGATTGTCTACAGGCATCATACACAATTTAGACTATTAACGTTTTATTTTTTAAACAAACCTGAACCAAAACTAACATTTGTGTTTGTAGTTGTACACCAGTACGGTAGTAGTAATACTAGGTCTGTAAGTGGGTTAATGTCACTTGATTGTCTACAGGTCCCAAGTAACACAATTCAGACTTTTAATGTATTATTTTTGTGTTATATTTTACTCCCTAACTCCCAAAAAGATCTCAATAAAATTGTCGAACAATTAATTAATATGAATTATGAATATATATAAATGCATTATTCTCCTGAAACTGGCAAAACCTTTTGTTTTCCGAGCATACTAGAGGGGTCTGCATTTTGTTGTGTAAATACAGTGCCTTTTTATGCACTTTGTATTAATTTTAGACACCCGAGCCACTTTTGGGAAAAACACGTTTTATTTTTGTGTGAGGGTTACCCATTTTGAACAGTTCAATAAGTGCCTTAATATTGACCAATTTTAACAATTTAATTTTTTTTTAATCTTCTAAAGGTTTGTACTATACTATACGATAAAAATAAAATAAAACATCCTGAGCAAAATAAAATTTTCGTCCGTAAGACTTACTAGATCAACAATGACCTTTTTTGTAAACAATCTCTGGTGATAAGCTCAACAATGGCCTTTTTTGTAAACAATCTCTGGTGATTAGATCAACAATGGCCTTTTTTTTGTAAACAATCTCTCTAGCTTTTGTAAACAAGCAAATACAGTTACTGAATAAAGCCTACATGATACACCCACGTTATTACTAACATCCGACAATTTATACACATTTCATCAGAGGTCGATCTAGCGCTAAAACGGCGTGAAATGCTTTTCTGAACTGAGAAGTGACAAAAAAAAATTGTGCTGACCATTTTATTGACATCGTTCATTACATAATATCACAATACTCACTTGTGAAAAGTAATTCCGCCTCTTATCCTCAGTGCAGCTGATGACCGATTGGTGCATCCAAAAGCGCAACAGTTAACCATATTACTGGTGAAGGTCTAGAGAGTCACTATTTCAGTGTTGATATTTTGGGTCACCCCAATATGGCGAACTGCAAATCTCGTTTCTCGCGAGACGCTCCTATAAAGGCAGCGAGATGAGCGCTGCAGTTTACATATCGCTCTTTTTTTCTTCTTCTTCTTCTTCTTATTGACTACCACCTTCATCGTTGTGAAGATTACGTAGACATAATGGGGTTTTGCGCTTAGGTATATTGGCTATTGTACTTGAAATTTGAAAAACGCTACCCGGGTGATCAGCTTGTGGGGTCAGGGATAGGGGGTTTGGGGTAGAGGAGGGGAGGGGAGGAGGAGGGCTAGATTCGGGATTTGAACTCTTCCAGAGTTTGGCTGCAAACAGCCTCTTCTGGGAGAGCATTCCACTCAGCAATGGTTCGTGGGAAAATGGTTTGTTGCCTGTATGCAGTGCAGGAAGGCAGCTGGTACTGCTCAGCGTGCGTCTGACGGGTAGTCTTCAGGGGCGGAGCAGGTGTGGGTTTCCGGGAAGATGTGATTACTGTTAAACCTTTGTGCTGCTTGTAGAATAGGCAGAGTCTGGCTTGGCGGCGGCGATCCTGGAGTGTGGGCCATTGTAGATTTTCAAGCATTTCAGCCACACTTGAAGTCTGGCGGTAGCGACGCACAACCCATCTGGCGGCACGGCGCTGTACAGCTTCAATGCGCTGGATATCCTTGTTGGTATGAGGGTCCCACACTGGGCACGCGTATTCCAGGATAGGGCGGACGAGTGAGATGTACGCTTGGCGCTTGATCTTCTGGCAGCCGATTTTGAGATTTCTTCTCAGAAAACCAAGTGTTTTGTTGGCTTTGTTGATTACGCTGGTGATGTGGGTGTCCCACTGTAGATTGCTCTCAATGGTGACCCCCAGGTACTTGGCCTTGTCAACTGTAGGTAGAGTGTGGCCGTGGAGGTGGTATGCACAAGGCAGAGGCTTCCTTTTCCTCGTGACACGGAGTGTCTGACACTTGTCAGGATGGAAGCTCATGAGCCACCGTTGCTCCCACTCTGCCAGTTGGTTGAGATCATCTTGTAGGATGGACTGATCAGCAGTGGTGTTGACTGTTTTATGGCACATAGTGTCGTCAGCGAATAGTCGGGTTGTTGATTTCACTTTTTCTGGGAGGTCGTTAATGTAAAGTACAAAGAGGCTTGGGCCCAATACGGATCCTTGAGGCACTCCAGACTCTACAGGAACAGGTTCTGAGACAGCCCCGTCCACCACTACCCGCTGCTGCCTATCAGCAAGGAAGGCCTCTATCCAGCCGAGCACTTTACCGGTGATGCCATAATGGCTGAGCTTGTGGATTAGGAGCGAGTGACACACCTTGTCAAAGGCCTTGGAGAAGTCCATTATTATGGCGTCTGTTTGCTTTCCCCTTTCAAGGTCATCCGAAAGTTCATCCACAAGCCCGACAAGTTGGCTCTCGCATGAACGGCGTTGCCGGAAACCATGCTGCGCATCAGTGATGATACCTTGGGCCTCTGCGAAGGACGTCGTACATGATGGAGCTGGTGATGATGTGTTCCATAATCTTACAGGGAACACTTGTTAGGGATATGGGGCGGTAATTTTCAGCTTTGTATCGTTCACCTTTCTTGAAGACAGGTGTAACGTTGGCAGTTTTCCAGTCTTGAGGGACTACTCCAGAGTGTAGGGAACTTCGGAAGAGGATAGTAAGTGCGGGGGCGAGTTCAGTGGCAAGTTCTTTGAGGACTCTGGGGCTGATGCCGTCAGGGCCAGGGGTTTTGTTGGGGTCAAGGTCTTTGAGTAATTTCGAGACTCCTGGGACAGTGATGTCAATGAAGCTGCAGGTGGGGGAGTTTTTACTGGGGGGGTTGAAGGTTGGTCCTCGTTATAAATTCTTGTGGAGTGCAGGAGATCTTGGGGCTGAAGGCCAAATGGAATTGATTGTTAAGGACTTCGGCGCGCTCGTTAGCGTCTGTTATCAGCTTGCCGTCAACTTTCAACGGCGCGACTCCAGATGCTTCAGTTCGCTGTGCCTTAATGTATGTCCAGAACTGTTTGTTGTTTGTCCGTCTTGTTGGGTCCGACGGGTTGTCCTTAAACATGTTTTCAGTGTAGGTCCAGTAAGAACGGCACAGATTTCTCTGAACAGTCCGCTTTAGGGTCTTGATTTCTTCTCGCAGCTTTTCTTCTCCTGTCTTTCTCCATCGCTTGTAGAGCCGGTTTCTCCTCTTAATTAGTTGTAGTGTGACAGGGTCGACCCATGGTTTATTGAACTTCCGTCCGAGGGTCTTGCGAGGAATATGTTCTTCTGTAATTGTATCAATTCCGTCTTTTAGTGCTGCCCATAATTCTTCAGTGTTGCTATTTTCATCAAAGGAAGCCAAGACAGAGTTGGACAGGTCATCCGCTGCACGACGAAGAGCTTCCCAGTCAGCTTTGCTGTATTGGGGAACTTGTCGAGGGACCTGGCGGTTACGAGATGGGTTGGCGTTGTATTCCAGATAGACAATGTCATGATCGGAGATGCCTGGGAGGCATTCAACTCGAGATACGAAGGAGGGGTGACTGGTGAGGAACAGGTCAAGGATGTTGTCTCCACGGGTGGGGAGCATGACCATTTGCTCGAGTCCTAGGTCGCTTAGGTGCTCAAGGAATTTTCGGTGAAGGCCTGGATGTCTGTTGGTAAATTTAAGTGTCTTGGTGGCCCAATCAAAAGCTGGAAAATTGAAGTTACCACCAGTGGGCTAGACAGAAAAGAATGTAGACAAAAATCCTAGGAGACACAAAAATACACGAGAAGACAGAAAAGACACGATACGACATCTAATATAACACAGGATGCTACGTACGCGCCTTTCCCCAAATCAATCAGGCTCAAAGAGCGGCGATCTGTACCAACATACATTCTCACCTGTCTCATCCACCCTCACACACACACACACACACACACACACACACACAAAATACACATCCATCACTCAAACAGGTGGTGTAAAGGCAGGGAAATCGCTATTAGAAGAATTTTTGAAAATTGTGTATTGACTGCATCCAGTACCATTATTGATTGGAGGGAGGAAACCAGAGTGCCCGGTAAAAAACCTCGGTGACCTCAATAGTCTCGTACCTAAGTCACATACGTTCGCCCCTTGCGGGAATCGAACCCGCTACCTTCGGCATAGGAAACCGGCAACTTATCCACTGCGCCACGAGGTCACCTAGAAGAGATCCATGCCATTTATCTTGAACCTCGAATGTTAAAGGTCGTCAGACCTGTTCATCATCAAATATAACACAAGTTATTTATACCGCATGCATGGCACTACTCTAAAGCAAGCAGGCTATTGGGGCTGACCATTATTTTGACAGTCTGCAGGTAGCCTATTCCATGACCCTGGGACTGCATTTTGTAGGGATCAAGCACCACATCTCTTTTTGTTTGTCTCAGGCGAAAACGGGATTGTGAATTAAAAAGAGTGACGCTGACGAGATGGCTCGCATATAATAAGAACCAACTCAGACAGGTATCCTGGAGCAGTCTTGTGCACATATGTGAAGCAATGTCCTTGGGTTATGCTTGAAAGGAGGGGCTGTACATGGAGTGGCTGTTTCTCCAGTGCTGGTCAAAATGGTTTTTGCAGCTGTTGACCCAGAGTGCATTAACAACCTGATTAGGAAGGCTTTTGTTATTCTTATTCTCATCATCATTATCATCAGTTCTATTCTGACCATCATTATCACTACTACATATATCAATATTAATTTGATGAGATCACAGAAATAACACTTTCTTCTACATGTTCTTTATTACTTCCTTTTTCTTTCTCATTTAGTGTTTGAATGTCCTCCAATGCCAATGGATCCCACCTTACCATGATTATGTTAAGAGGCAGACAAACTGTATTTTAGGCAGCACTTCAGCAGTATAGTTAGTTACATTGCTTAAAGGGTCCAGCGGACTGCAAAGAGCCCGAATCAGGACTACAAAATCAAGATCACAACTTTGCTGAAAGAGGACTCACCCCTGATCCGCATAAAAGATCTGCTGAAACAACCCCAGTGGTAACACTGAAGGCACTCCACCAGCTGGTCACTGAACAATAAAGGCATCCCACGCAGGGGACACTGAGGCAATACTCTTAATTTATCGAACCCCCGTTTACGAAAACAAAGTAGAATATAAACATCATTATAAAATATCAACAAAATACATCCATATAAAATGCCTACATTGCAAAAAATTAATATCATAGGAAGTCCTAGTGACCATTTGGCAGAAAGCATCCAATATTCCCAAGATGATACAACAGAACTCACAAACAAATGAGGAGTTTTGTCCCGGAAGAGTTTCCAAGAAAAAAGGTAGGTGACAGGTCTATCAAAGTAGATAGTATAGTAGATTGATAGAACAGAGTAGGAATGAGAAAGAACAAATGAGAAAGACAGCGACAGTGGGAATTTAAAGCACTAAATTTCCAGAAAGCGGGGATACTATTTATACAGAAACCCCTGACACCCTCATAGGGTAGCACTTCAGCATGCATTCCAAACCACAAAGTTCTTTATGGTTTGAAAAATGTTAATGACAACACAGGCAGCCAAATGTTTTGACTCTGTTTATTCTCAACAGAGTGTACACTGAGTGCTTACAGCAACACATAACAATAGAATCACACATTTAAAGTTTCATGTCATAATGATAAGAAATGTTATTTACATAAGAACAGATAATAACATTGTTGGAAATATTAACAGAAATGCTAATTAAGAGATCTATGTCAAAGAAAGCATACACCCATCAACATTTCAATCTTACAGTGTATATTTGTTTTAAATGTTTTACTTTTTCTTGGATTGCAAGCCATTTATCTGTACAAATCTTAAACTGTCACCATTTTTTCACCAAAGGCCATGTTTTTTCTATATTCGCTGTTGCCATTTTACCTCATCACTGCCCTCTTTTAGAACCAGAATCAGGCTCTTCATTGTACCCATAACAATACAAGGACATTTGTGTGTACGGCATACATATCAAAACAACAGCACAAATAATCACAAAAGCACTAAAAACACTGTAGGAAACACAATGACAAACAATGCATGTCACAAATTATATTACATTATTATTACTTTAGATCCAGCGGACTCTTATGAGCCAAATCAGGACCAGACAACCCCTGACCCGCATTTAGTGCTTTAAATTCCCACTGTATCTGTCTTTCTCATTTCTGCTCTGTTCTATCAATCTGCTATACTATCTTCTTCTTCGCTAGACCAGTCACCTACCTTTTTTCTTGAAAACTCTTTCAGGACAGGACTCCTTTGTGTGTGAGGTCTGTTGGATCAGCTTGGGAATATTGGACGCTTTCTGCCAGGTGGTCACTTGATCCAACAGACCTCACACACAAAGGAATCCTGTCCTGAAAGAGTTTTCAAGAAAAAAGGTAGGTGACTGGTCTAGCGAAGAAGAAGATAGTATAGCAGATTGATAGAGAAGAGCAGGAATGAGAAAGAACAAATGAGAAAGACAGATACAGTGGGAATTTAAAGCACTAAATTTCCAGAAAGTGGGGATACTATTTATACTGAAACCGCCGGCACCCCAACGGGGGTATGTCACAAATGTTAACAACCGTACTATACATACTTTTATCAGTTTCATAATTTATTTATTTTGTTGTATGTGTAATGTATCATTTGCCATTGAGCCAGCAACATGTACTGTCTTCTTCTTCCTTCTTTCTTGGTGAAATTTTAATACAAACCCAGGATGTCAATTTTTACTATTTTTTTATTAACTTATTTTTTTTTTTTTAATATATACATTGATATATTAGAGAACTTTCACGGAAAGACCTATGAACTTTTTAAAAGTGCAATTTCACAATAATAAGAATTGTTCATGATATAAGAAAATAACATTGTTGAGAGATTAACAGATAATGACTAGCTCTGAGACAAAGAACAATAAAATAACAAGCAAGTAGAAACGCTCTGTTCAACTATTTATTTGTTTATTTAATAAACTCATTAATATCTATTTCATGTAAATTAATTTATCTATTTGCTTTTTTTTTAACTGCAAGAATGTAACCTATTATACAACTCTGCAATGCAATCCCCTAATTTAGAAAAAAAAATCAATTCCTTTCATACACAGGGTGCTGCTTATTATAACAAGAACAAGAAAACAACACAAATTATCATGAATCTTGACTTCCATTTGAACAGATTTTAGCCACACATATTAAGCACAACATA
This sequence comes from Oncomelania hupensis, assembly GCA_036898135.1. NCBI lineage: Eukaryota > Metazoa > Mollusca > Gastropoda > Littorinimorpha > Pomatiopsidae > Oncomelania > Oncomelania hupensis. The sequence goes on from CM072522.1 coordinate 33,018,555, forward strand.
TTAAAAGACGCATGTGTCGAAGTCGAGGAAAAAACATACTGCCATGTAGTCTGTAGTGATGTTGTTGTTTTTTTCAAATATCTCATTCTAAGCATTTTAAAATACTCAATTTCAGTGAAAAGTTATCGCACAAAAACGCTATTTCTCTTCTGTATGTAACAACTGGTGTATTCAAAAACCTAGCCCAAGTGAAATTTTTTTTACAGACATTTTATAACTTTATTTACAGAGCAGTCTTTTAGCTGTTAGAAACATGTAATTACTTAGGCTGCAAACAAACCAAAACCACAACAGCAACAACTAAATTGCTGTATCATGCAGCCAGTAAAAATAAAATCAAAACTGTGTGGTGAGCACACTGTTGGGTGTTGAACTATATTAACTATAATGAACTATATTAAATTGTCGTACAGTAATTCCTTCAAAATAAAAACAAATCATTCAACAGAAATCACAGGCAGCAATGCATTACAACATAATGCCATATTAATAAAGTGTACTTTAACAATGATACAAATTATCATCTTCTTTTTGTGACTTGTCGTGACTTCTGAGACTAGTCTATACCGGACATTCGGCTTTTGTTACGAAGAACGAGGGAGAAAAACGGACATTAATAGACTTTATATTCTATGCCAAGGCAACTGGCTAAAACTCTAAGTAAAGACAATTACCAAGGAAAGTATAATAACATTGGTACCCATGTTGACAATATTATAAAATGGATCAAATAAAGTAATAATACATAACTATTAACACTAACTCAATCTTTAAACAAACTTATAACATTAAATTAAATTAACCCAATCATGTCCATTGCTTTTGGAATGCACACCTAGAACAGTGCAGATCTCTATATTAGCTCCTGTAGCTGTATCAAGTGTGAAGTAGTCATAATAAAGGGATCTGACGAGAGTTAAACTCCAAAGGTCAGGTTTTATCTACATTCTTCACATTCATACCTACATGTACATAAACTAACTTATCATAAGTCTTTACGTGTACAACCAATCCTTGAAAAAAGGAAGCTAATACTATAGTAGGGTGTCTCTTTTGGTCGTCTCCTTTACAATCCATGGTCAAATGTTACACGTAAAATAAATTGGCCTCACAAAAAGTCCCACCACCGTAGCCCAAGTGGTAGAGTGTCCGCCTGCCACACTGATGACCAAGGTTGGAATCCCATGGTGGGAGAAATAAAAAGTGGATATTTGTCACTGTATATTTTAGAAGTATGATTGTTGTGGTGGTTCAGTGTTGATTTAGCTGCCTACTCAATGTTAATTCAATATTCACTGACAGCATTCAAAATATTACAAACATTTCACCCTCAAGCTTATCCTACTCTAAGCTTCTTCAAGCACTCAATTTGGAACACAAGCATTATTGCACAGACACCTTTGTTGTTTTTTCTGTTTGTACCAACATATGTTTTATCAAACTGCAAGGATGAATAAAAGCTGAGTATTCCACATAAGTTTCCCATTCTGTATCGTATGTATCAACATATGTTGCTTCAACTCGTCAGCCTAAGTAAAAGCTTATTTACAAACATCATACACCTGTTTTTTCTCACCCGTATAAGTGTTTATGTACCCTCAATTGACTAGACCAAAGAAAAGCTTTAACACAAACCTCACACACATGATTTTTCTCTCATGTATGTGCATGCTTATGTGGCCTCAAACTGCTAGCCATACTAAAACTTTTACTACAAACATCACACACATGATTTCTCTGTTCTGCACGTGTAAGTTTATGTTGCTTCAAACCGCTTGCCTTAATGAAAGCTTTACTTCAAATATCACAAACATGATTTCTCTCTCCTGTGTGTGTGTCTGCTTATGTTAAAAATACCAGCAAAGTGAAAGCTTTATTACAAAACCCACACAGATGATTTTTCTCTCCTGCATGTATAATATTATGTTGTTTCAAACTACTTGCGTGAATGAAAACTTTATTACAAATATCACACACATCATTTTTTCTCTCATGCATGTCTAAGCTTGTGTGTCTTCAAATGACCAACCCAAGTGAAAGCTTTATTACAAAAACCACACACACGATTTTTCTCTCCTGCGTGTGTAAGCTTATGGTGTTTCAAAACGTTAGCCCTATTGAAGGCTTGATTACAAACGTCACATACATGGTTTCTCTCTCCTGTATGTGTGAATTTATGTACTTTCAAACTTCTTGCCCTAGTGAAGGTTTTATTACAAACACACTCACATGATTTCTCTCTCCTGTTTGTGTAACTTACACATGATTTCTCTCTCCTGTATGTGTAACTTTATGTACTTTCAAACTGTCTGCCTTAGTGAAAGCTTTACTACAAATATCGCAAATATGATTTCTCTTTCCTGTGTGTGTCTGCTTATGTACCTTCAAAATACGAGCCAAAGTGAAAGCTTTGTTACAAACGTCACACACATGATTTTTCTCTCCTGTATGTGTCAGCTTATGTTCCTTCAAATGGCCAGCCTGCGTGAATGCTTTATAACAAATATCACACACATGATTTTTCTCTCCTGTATGTGTAAGTTTGTGTTTCTTCAAATCACAAGCCTGTGTGAAAGCTTTATTACAAACATCACACACATGATTTTTCTCTCCTGTATGTATAAGCTTGTGTTTCTTCACATCACAAGCCTCTATGAAAGCTTTATTACAAACATCACACACATGATTTTTCTGTCCTGTATGTATAAGCTTATGTCTTTTCAAATTGGTAGCCTGAGTGAAAGCTTTATTACAAACAACACAAATATGATTTTTCTCTCCTGTATGTGTAATTTTGTGTTTCTTCACATCACAAGCCTGTGTAAAAGCTTTATTACAAACATCACACACATGATTTTTCTCTCCTGTATGTGTAAGCTTATGTCGTTTCAAATGGATAGCCTGAGTGAAAGCTTTATTACAAACAACACAAATATGATTTTTCTCTCCTGTATGTGCAAGTTTATGTACTTTTAAACTGCTTGCATGAATGAAAGCTTTATTGCAAAATTCACAAACATGAGTCTTCTCTCCTGTGTGTATCAACTTGTGTTGCTTAAAATTTGACGATGTAGCAAATGATTTCTGACAAACATCACACACATGTCTCTTTTGATCTTCTGTCTTCTGCCACCGTTCTTTCTGGGTTCCTCTCTCTTGATCTCCGACATTGACATCACTGTGACAAGTGCCTGAGGTAGAAGAGAACTTGACAGCTGATGAATGTGTTGCTGTAGTGTTGACAGTAAGCATAGAACTCTCTGGTCGTGTGGCACATGCAGTTGGAATCTGCACAAACAAGATTGACAATGTACAGGGTGGCCAGTAAGCCCCTATTCATCCACTTATATATCCAGAGTATCTGTCCGCTGTCCCTCATTCTCACTGTATAATATAATGCAACAATGAGACAATAATTATAGAAACACACACACAAACACAAATTACAAGACACAACTGAGCATAACATGATCATATGGATGGGTAGGGACCTATGGGCTGCCCTGCACATGGACTATAAAAGAGGTCCAAAGATGACAAATGACATTGCCATTGTTACTTTCTACTTCATCACTAAGAGAGTGGGGCTGAAGACTAACTACAGCCAGGTGTGTAAAGAACATTTTCTACATTACCAGACTTCATCAATATGCATCTGACACGTGTAACTCACTTTATATCATTCTTATATAGAGCTTTGTCAGCTCAAGACCTGCTCAAGGTGCAGGCTGATAGAGGATCCAACTCATTAAAGTAGGACATTGTACTTTGATCTAATGCATATAATGTGCAAAACCAGTAACCAGTCAACATCATCATTATTATTTTTATTATTAATAGCATAATTAGTATTATAACATTCATTATCACAGCAAGAATGGGTTGAGTGTTTTTATAATGATTAAAATAAGCCTACTTCAGTCCTGAAAGCAATTAAGAGGTGCAACCATCCGGTACTTGTCCAATACTTTCATCACATAAAACACTGGATACTCCACTAATGTCAGCAACCTATTGTTCTTCCCAATCAGATTCACCCCAAAGTCTAACTGTCACTTTGCCTACATTAACCCTTTACATTACATTACATTATTATTGCTTTAGGTCCAGCGGACTCTTCCGAGCCAAATCAGGACCGGACAACCCCCGATCCGCATAAAAGATCTGCTGAAACAACCCTAGTGGTAAAACTGAATACTCTCCACCAGCCAGTCACTTTACAATAAAAACATCCCACGCAGGGGACGGCTGAGGCTTCACCCCAACTTATCGAACCCCCGTTTACAAAAACAAAATAGAATACAAACATCATAAATTATTAACAAAACACATACATATAAAATGCCTATATTGCTAAATAATAACATCATAGGAAGCCCTAGTGACCACCTGGCAGAAAGCGTCCAATATTCCCAAGCTGATCCAACAGACCTCATACACAAATAAGGAGCCTTATCCCGGAAGAGTTTTCAAGAAAAAAGGTAGGAGACTGGGCTAGCGAAGAAGACGATAGTATAGCAGATTGATAGAACAGAGCAGGAATGAGAAAGAGCAAATGAGAAAGACAGCGACAGTGGGAATTTAAAGCACTAAATTTCCAGAAAGTGGGGATACTATTTATACTGAAACCCCCGGCACCCCAACGGGGGGTTACATTAACCCTTAGCCTGCTGACCTGCTGACATGTTTTTCCTGCTCTGTGCTAAAGAAAATTTTGACTTAGATAAAAAACACACATGCCTTATTATATAATTATGCCATTGTTGCTAAACTATTATACCTAGATATATAAAATATATATCAAAGGAAAGGAAATTGAATAAAGATTCCAAAGGACACAAAAAAGTGTAAGATTGATGGTTAGTACAATTATGGGATGGAAAGTTAGGGGCATGAGCAAACAAATTCACTCTCACTCAACTGCACACCCATTCTTGAAGTCATACGCAAAGAATTGCAAAATAGAAATAAGGTTTATTACCAAAAATTTTGTTTTCAAAATGTTCAAAGAAAAAAATAGAAGAAAAAAAAGAGTCAAGCTTTTGGATACAAACATCACCACCTACACCCTCCAGTAGAAACGCTTGGTGTGATAAGCACGGAAGCACTTCTGCAGGCACAATCCAGGCTTGCTGGGACAGTCTGGGCAGTAGTACCGAGTGTCCTTCCTTTTTTTGAGCTTCTTGGTGCACACCCGGCAAGGCTTCTGGGGTCTCTCCTTTCCTGGTGTAGGAGGCAGGACGTCGATGAAGTGGCGGGCGTAGAGGCGGACAGCATTTTCATCTTCGACTTCCGGGTCTTGTGGTTTTTTTTTCTTCCAAACAGCATAGCCAAAACAGCACACATGCAGAAATGCACTCAAAAGTATCAATATCATGAACCAAAATGGACTGTAATCAAAGACTGATAAATACAGTCTGCTAAAGATTGTAGGCGGCGATCTTCTTCTTTGTCCGAATCGTAATCCAGCCTCCGTCAAATAAACATCATCACCCGCATCAAAATCTTCATCCCCACTATAATCATCGTCAACTCTTTCTTCCTGAAACATTTGTGCCACCTCTTCTGACGTGTATGTTCTGCGTGCCATGATGGCGACGAACGAGGCGGAAAATTTCGCAAGCATCAAGTGCTTCGACACTTGCTTTTTGTTTGTAAATTACCCTCTAAACCAAAAGATTTTTCGTTCCAAAACATTACCGTTGAAGGGAAACAACTTTTGTTTCATCATCATGACCAAAGAATTATTTTAAACGCCTTTACCTCCCTTATACTATCGCCCGTACAACGTACGTGGACATCGCATTAGGCTTGCGTTAAACAGCACGTATTACGTACTATGTACCTTGACAGCGCAGCATGAAAGTTAAAGCTGTGTAATGTCATCATTACAGTCTATGCTGCCTCGTTTCCGATATTCAAAGTAATTTTCGGCAGTAACCTAGCAACAGAGCTTGTGTACAGCGGCTCCAAACAAGAGCACCCAGAGTTGGCTGCATATGTCAACTGCAGTAGCTGCCAACATTTTGTGTGTGGCACCTACAGTGTATCAAAGATTAAAACAACTACCAGTACATTTCAATTACAGTACTAAACGGTTCATGTGCTTCAGATTTGTAAAAGAGAAACCAAACTCCATTATTACCTCAGACTTGATTGGAAGTACTTCGATGTGACTCTCCATCTTCACCCACAACGTCTTGGTTTCCAATGGGCCAGTGCTTTCTGTAACAAAGAAATCAGAAATATATCATGGATGAGTGGATGATAGTAGAGCACAGTTGGTTGTGGTTCAAACCCAGCAGAAGATAACATATGTGACTTTGATACAATTCTTTTCATGGCGCCAAGTGTTTTCTGTGGGTACTTCAGTTTCCTTCACCCCCTTCAATAATGGTATTGGATGCAGTCAATCGATTTTTAAAAAATCCACAATTAAAACTTAAATTTCCAGTCCGTCATTTAAATGCCACTTTCCTTTACACCACACGATTGAGAGGTGAATTTTTGCTTGTGTTGGGAGTGTTTGTAGCATGTCAGCGTGTATGATGGTTACAGATCACCATGCTTTGAGTCTGAATTAGGAATAAGGCACATTTAGCATCCATTATTAAACAGTGGAACCTCCGGTATACGACCGTCCAAAATCTGAGAAAAAACGGTCTTATAATAGAGGTGGTCTTATACTGGAAACAAGGGGTGCGGGGTGGGGGGGGGGGGAGGGTGGGCCGGGGTGTCCGGCTCGGAGGGGTTTGTAGTCATAATTTTCACACTCACCAGCATGTATTTTCTCTGACAAAGGAAAGTGTAAAACATGTTTCATTTTTAGCCTCGTCTTTTATTCACAACTTCAAAAATAACGGAATGTTTGTTCTTCTTGCCTCCACGAACCACTGCCAGACGCGTTCATCCAAGTCTGTCAGTGCAGAAGCTCTCAGTTTCAATGTTTTCCTTTCGCCACTTTCTCCACTCTCCCTTCGAAGTTTCACAGATTCCTTATCCTTTATGATTAGCTTAATTTGGGTCTTCCCAACGTCTAAACTTCTTGCAATAGACAAACAACTCTCCCCATTTTCACTTCTTTCAATCACTTTCATTCTCTCTGCCAAACTCAAAACTTTCCTCTTGCGCGACGCCATTTTGACAAGCCAGTGTAGGCAAGTAATGTCCCTTACTTGCAAACCGGAAATAGCAGACAACAGCAGGCGTACACTAACATGAGAGAAAAAACGAAAGGTACAGACAATAAATTAACTGATATCTCTTTTAAATTGCCTAAGACGGTCCTATAAAGGGCTTAAGACACGGTCGCTGGTCGCATAAACGAGGTTGTCGCATACCAGAGGTCATTTATTATTGGAAGAGAATCCGTCAGAAGATTTCAGGTCACATAACGGAGGGAGTCATATACCAGAGAGATGGATACCGGAGGTTCCACTGTACTACTATAATTACTATCAATATTATTATTATTATTATTATTATTATTATTATTATTATTATCATCAGGCTGCAGAACAACTTAGAAAACAAATCTCTGAAGTTTGGCCGGGATCCAGGGGCAAAGCACCCTGAAGGAAAAGAAAAATGGCACTTTTTAAGGCCATTTTGTTGTATTTCCTGGATGGAAATACTGGAAAATGTATAGCGTAGTTTTGGGGGAAAAAAGGTTTTTATTTAGTATAAACATGTTAAAAAAAAGTGCAAATTGCCTTTTAAAAAAAAATTTTTAATCATTTATTGACACCATCAGATTTCTTCTTGAATACCTCACATCAAAATAAGTTATAAAAAAATTGGCATTTGTGAATTTTAAATTTAAAAATCTGAAAAATGTTTTCAAAAAAAAAAGTTTCTTTTTAAGCACAGGTGAAAAAAGTAAATTTATTTTAATTGTTTAACACTTAATAGGAAAAAAAATTAACAGAACTATGAACAGGTGGGGAAAATAAGCAAAATGTTTTAAATTTTAAATCATTTATGACACCTTCAAATGTTTTCTTGAATACTCAACATCAATGTGTCGTTTCGATTGCATATATTGCTCTGTCAGTGTTAGTCCTCGCTTGGCATAGCTCAATTCTCTATTGCACAATATACATCTCATCATCCCTGCACAATCCACCTTTCGCAAAAAGGCTGAAAGCCTCTGCTCTTCACCTCCAACTTTTGTTGACTTCTCCATCCATTCCCATTTCCATTTGTTCTGGATGCTGCTTTCATTAAATGTCTCGCTACAATTGACAATTCTAGAAGCACACGACATTTTGAAAAGAAAGTTAATCAAGCGTGTTCAAAACAGAAGAAGTGGCTTAGTCTAAAGCACAAAATTTCAATCACAGTTCTACAATGTCTCCGTTGATGTTCACAGACTTAGCGCATAGACTAAAAGAGAAACTCAGAGACTGGCATAAGCGGCCGGTGCACCTTTCTTTCAGTAGGTCAACAATACGCGCGAAATGTACAGCATAAGAGGCGCCCGCTAAAGTTCTAGCCTATAACAGTGAAGCAGTATTAGCGGGCGGCGCACCTTTTTGTCAATAAGACGACATGAAAACGTGGATCGGTACTGGAAAAAAAATATTCTCGGGATTTTTTCTATCGGAATTTTTTTTCTCTCTTGGAATCTGTTTTATTCTTACTCACAAAATCGCGGATCTGCGGAGAGTTCTGCAGCCTGTATTATTATTATTATTATTATTATTTTTATTATTGTTATTATTAATATATTTTTTAATCATCAAATTAAAGTGCAATTTGTTTCACTCAAGTCTGAATTACAATGTAGTTCACACCAGAACAAAATTCCACCCATAAGAAAACACTAATATACTTACTGTATCGCTCTGTGTCACTGTCAGGCTCTGTCTTCACTTTAGACAACTCTGGGTCATGTGGCTCCATTATGTCATTGTCAGGCTCTGTCTTCACTTTAGATAACTCTGGGTCATGTGGCTCCATCATGTCACTGTCAGGCTCTGTTTTCTCTTTAGACAATTCTGAATCATGTGGCTCCATCATGTCACTGTCAGGCTCTGTTTTCACTTTAGACAAATCTGAGTCATGAGGCTCCATCATGTCACTGTCAGGTGCTGTTTTACTTTCAGATTCTTCCTTCATCTCTAACTTGCTGCCAGTCATATCTGCTGTGCTTCTGACAATGGGTTCACTGCCGGTGTGATAAACATGCTGGCTTTCTCTTCCTGCAATTGCCAAACAAACCAACAGCTTTCATGTCAATATTTCTGGCAGCAAATAAAGTTACAAACGGAAGAACTATCATGTTAGAATCTACATCTTTTCCTCTCGCCTCAAGAATTGCTCGTGACACAGTCAATGAACCTCCACTGTGTAAGCAAAGGTGTTGAAAGTACTGATCAACTTGGCACTTCTCAAATGCTAATAAAAGCAATGATATAACAATAATAATAATAATAATAATAATAATAATAATAATAATAATAATAATAATAATAATACCAAGTGATGACAGGACAGGTGTAACAAAATTAAAATACAGGTCAAATCAAAATTCAAGACAATTATTAGTCAAACGTACTGTTAGTAACAAGTGGTGTTTCACCCGTCCCCTATACGCTTATGTGTCCGGGGATGTTAATCTATAAAACTAACTAAGTAACAAGCAGCCAAATTCATGTGCAGCAAATTCATAGGATAAAAAAGAACATGAAACCACTTCCAGGCTGAATTAGCTTTTCTTCACAGATGCCACGAAATTTTTAATTTAAATTTAAATGTACTTTAGTTGTAAGTGTACAGAATAATTCAGAGCTGTTAATAAGATCAATCACGTATAAAAGCAAAGAATAATGGTCCCTCTGTTCAAGGCCTTTGCTAGTCCCATACTAAAATACAAAAATATGGTACGGGGTCTTAAGGTTAAAATGCATACCAACAAGATTAAAGCTGTACAAAAAATTTTACCACAGTGCATTTTAGTGCTAAGTTATGAGCCTTGAGTATAGACATCTAATAGGAGACATGATTGAGGTGTTTAAAATCCTATAGAACATATATGACCCCAATATCACAAGGTCTACCACTATGTAGGGTTGAAAACACTACAACCCGAAATCATAAATATAAATTAAAAAAAAAACACCTTCATACTAGTTTATATCAGCACTTTTTCACTAACACTGTAACAGAGTTACTAACACATGGAACAGTCTGCCCAAAGGATGTTATTACAGTTGGTACCACAAAAGCATTTTAAAATGGCCTAGATAAGTGACAGTGTACTCCACTGACTTGGCTGGAGATTTGTTTACCCCATCTCCCTCTGGTAGGCAAAATTCATCAAACAACAGATGACTGAAAGCCTGCCAGTGACAAGTAACACAGGTGATCTTAAAATTAAATGCACGTCTATCTGAGGTTCAAAAGGCTGATAGCTTACGATGCCATCACTATTAAGTATTATACTATGCTAAACAAAGTGGCACTCTTCAGTTAATCCTTACTCCTTCGGATGAGAGTATTTAAACCGCAGTCTAGTCTGTGCACGCACGTATTCCATATCATGGACTTTAAAGATTCTGACGCTCATGAGTCATGTCCTAGACTGGTGAGTGCCGGCCAAACAAATACTCCCAGCACGCACAAGGTCCCTTCTCCCCAGTCGCAGAGGATAGTGCTGAGTTGTCTAAGTGTCAGACTTTGCGCTCTTTGCGCTCAAAGGCTGCAAGTGCGCGCCTCAAGTGGCTGAGTTAGATCCTGTATAGGCCAGCTCACTGAGCATTTCAAAATGGATGGAGACACGCACGTTATAATGGACATGTAACTATTATGATCATCATCGAATCAATTCTTCATGTGCAGTGTCATCATCATCATCATCAATTCTTCATGTGCAGTGTCAACTCACCTTGTGCATGCCACGCTTGCAATGCCATCCAGTATCCCACTGGTTCTTCAGCAATGTCAATCTCCAACTTCACCTCAGACAGCACTTGATTGTCTTCGTCTTCCATCACAGAGCAATATCACCAACATTCATCATGAATATCGTGTGTTCATACATGTGCAACGAACAACAGAAAGTATGCAGATTCAGAACAAGGGAAATGTGTGCAGCATTTGGCTGCAGCCAGAGTCCTCAATAAGCTGAGGGTTGCAGTCCCCAACAAAAGAAGAAAGAAGAAGAAGAAGAAGAAATGAATAACAAAACAAATAACGGAAGGTTTTTCAAAAACGAATTCCGAAAAGCGTATTACAAAATTTTCAGGAGCAAATAAATAAAAACAATTTTATTGTAAATGTAATCATTATTACTCGTAAATAATTCACAGAAAGTGAAGTCAAATGCAACTATTAATACTTTTTTTTGGTTATTTAAAGTGATAAGGCTAGACTGAAAAGGAACTAGAAAAAAAAAAATCTTAAAGGACACGAAAATACACGAGAAAATAGAAAAGACACGATACGACATCCAGAAGAGACGAATATTTTTATCCATGCCATTTATCTTGAATCTATAATGTTGAAGGCCGACAGACCTATTCACCGGTCATCATCAAATATAACACAGGTTTCTTATATAGCATAAATGGTATTATTGATTCTAAAGCGAGCTGGGGATTGGGGCTGACCATCAGCAATTACAATGTTGATGATGTTATTTCCATTTATAACGCGCATGTCTCCATCCAATGCCCAATGCTCAGTGTACGATTAGGAGAGATTTTTAAAAAAAACAACACAACATTACATTGCATGGTTATTGTTTTAGGTCCAGCGGATTCTTCCAAGCCAAATCAGGACCAGAGAAGTGAAAGAGAGATCCTCATAAAAGATCTGCCTTGCCCCCGAGCACGCGTTGAGGGGCCGGGTAGCTCAGTTGGTAGAGCGTCTTACTAGTAACCGAAAGGTTCGAATCCCGGATTGGCCAATGTGTGACCATATTATTTTCCCCTTACCATCAACTGGTTCGCTGGTGTCAGAATAATGTGACCAGTAGTCGCCTATAGTCGTGTGACTATAATGATAATCTACAGTTACGAGAACGCGTTCACTTCCCTCATGGGGACTACTACTGTCTAAAATCTACGCCACGGCGGTCTTTGTCATCTTTGTCATTCTACACCGTCATCTAAGCTATACTTCATCTTCCACCTACACCATCAATGGGATAAATCCTACAGTCTGACCTAGTCAAGTCCCATATATGCGAAAGTGTCAGGGGACTTTAATCTAACTAACGAACGAACGAACCGAGCATGTGGTCGTTGAACCTGGCCGGTGACCTCTGTGTAAAAGACTTTCGCCCAGTAATGCCGTGCTGACATCACCTCTGTTAATCGCCTCTTATACCCCTTGGGGTCATGAGCAATCTTGTCACTGTAGATTGTTCTAACCTATAAAGGAACAGTGAAAGCCCCAGTTGAAAACCTGTCTTGCCTTTGTAGGCGTGACTAATTCACTGCGGCAACAGTTCCCCCCGTTGGAGTGCCGGGGTGCCACTTTCTGGAAATTTAGTGCTTTAAATTCCCACTGTCGCTGTCTTCATCATTTGCTCTTTCCCATTCCTGATCTGTCCTATCACTCTGCTATACTTTCTTCTTCTTCGCTAGATCAATGACCTACCTTTTTTCTTGAAAACTCTTCCTGGACAAGACTCCTTGTTTGTGTATGAGGTCTGTTGGATCAGCTTGGGAGTGTTGGACGCTTTCTGCCGGGTGGTCACTAGGGCTTCCTATGATTGTATTATTTCGCACTATAGGCATTTTATATGTATGTGTTTTTTTGATGATTTATAATGATGGTTGTATTCTATTTTGTTTTTGTAACCGGGGTGTTCGCGTAGTTGAGGTCAACCCTCAGCCGTCCCCCGCGTGGGATGTCTTTATTGTAAAGTGACTGGCCGGTGGAGGGCATTCAATTTTCCCACTAGGGTTGTTTCGGCAGATCTTTTATGCGGATCGGGTTGTCCGGTCCTGATTTGGCTCGGAAGAGTCCGCTGGACCTAAAGCAACAATAAATCAATCAATCAATCAATCGCCTCTTATGACACGCCGGGAAACGTTGGGTCTATTCTATCCAGTGCCCAAACCCACAGAGATGATTCTTTATGCTTGAAAGGAGGGGCTGTACATAGAGTGGCTGTTTCTCCAGTGCTGGTCAAAATGGTGTTTGCAGCTGTTGACCCTGTCCCGTAACCCGGAGGTCGTAGGGGCACCACAAATGATCGTTGGTAGAGCGTCTTACTAGTAACCGAAAGGTACCTGGTTCGAATCCAGGATTGGCCAATGTGTGACCATATTATTTTCCCCTTACCATCAACTGGTTCGCTGGTGTCAGAATAATGTGACCAGTAGTCGCCTATACGCTTCGGTGTCGTGTGACTATAATGATAATCTACAGTTACGAGCACATGTTCACTTCCCTCATGGGGACTACTCCTACTGTCTAAAATCTACGCCACGGCGGCCTTTGTCATCTTTGTCATTCTACACCGTCATCTAAGCTATACTTTATCTTCCACCTACACCCTCATCGGGATAAATCCTACAGTCTGACATAGTCAAGTCCCATATATGCGAAAGTGTCCGGGGACTTAAATCTAACTAACAAACGAACGAACCGAGCATGTGGTCGTTGAACCTGGCCAGTGACTTCTGTGTAAAAGACTTTCGCCCAGTATGACACGCCGGGAAACGTTGGGTCTATTCTATCCAGTGTCCAAACCCTCAGAGATGATTCTTTATGCTTGAAAGGAGGGGATGTACATAGAGTGGCTGTTTCTCCAGTGCTGGTCAAAATGGTGTTTGCAGCTGTTGCCCTGTCCCGTAACCCGGAGGTCGTAGCTAGGGGCACCATAGATGATCGTTTAACCAGCATACTCCATCTTTCTCTGTCCTCAGCAGCCCTGATGGCTTTGCTCAGTGTCAAACCAGTCCATTCTCGAATGTTGTCCTCCAACCTCTTTTTCGGTCTTCATCTTCTTCTACCTCCTTGCACTGTGCCTTGCAGAATGGTCTTTGCAAGGCCTGATGATCTGGTGACGTGGCCATACCATCGGAGTTTCCGTTTCTTCACCACTGTGAGCATGTCATCATGTTGTCCAATGGCTTGTGTGATGGTCTGTCGGACTTCGTCGTTGGTGATGTGTTGGGTATAGGAAATGCCCAGAAGTCTTCTGTAGCACCTCATCTCCATGCTTTGTATTCTTCGTTGAGGGTCCATGCTTCACAAGCATATAGGAACAAGGGCGGATCAGCAGGTTCACGCGGGAGGGTGCACTTTTTTTTTTTTGGGGGGGGGGGGGGGGGGGGGGGATAGAGAGAAGTTTTTGTATCTTACCTCAGATTTATAGCAAAGAACAGTTATTCTTTCAAAACAACAGTTTATGGGCAAAACGCCCTGACATAGGCTTACATGTGTTACACTTTCTTTTGTTGTTGAGTTTGAGCTGTTACATGTCTAACATGTGTAGGCCGATTGGTGAGTGTGAGTAAACGAAAGAAGAAAGGAGGGAGGGGGTGGGGGTAACAGGAGATTGAGGCGTGAAGAGGGCAGGGATTGATATGGGAAAGAAAATAGGAAAGAATGCATCTTTGAGGTAAATGACGATTATTATTATTATTATTATTATTATTATTATTGTATCACTTTGGTGGAAAGACTTTAAATAAATTATTATTGTATCACTTTGGTGGAAAAACTTTAAATACATTAAACAACTTCTTCTTCTTCTTCTTCTTCTTATTATTATTGTTCTTTATTATTATTATTATTATTATTGTCCTCTATTCTTCTTCTTCTTTTTATTATTATTATTATTATTATTATTATTATTATTATTATTATTATTATTATTATTATTATTATTATTATCATTATGCTGCTGCTGCTGATGATTAGCATGATGATTATTATGAATATTATGGATATTCTGAACATTCTTCTTCCTCTTCTTTTTCTTCTTCTTCTTCTTTTTTTTTTTTTTTTTTTTTGGTGTCGTTTATGGGGGGTGCACGTGCACCCGTTGCACCCTCCCAAGATCCGCCCTTGAGGAAGATGGAGATGACAAGGGAGCGCAGCAGTCTTACTTTGGAATGTAGACTGATGGTCTTGTCTTTCCAAATCGGCTTCAACCTTGTCAGGGCAGCAGTTGTTTGTGCGATCCTGGAGAGGACTTCCTGTCGGGACCCATTGTCTGATACAATGGCTCCTAAATATTTGAAGCTATGCAATGTGTTGAGGGATTGGCCTCGGACTTTGATGTCCGTGTTGATGCCATTGGTGTTGTTGGTCATCATTTTGGTCTTCTCTGCACTTATTTCCATTCCATAAGCTCTGGAGGTGGTGTCAAGCCTCCGTACCAGCTGTTCAAGTTCTTGTTCCTCTCCAGCCAGTCCATCAATGTCATCTGCAAAACGAAGATTGGAGATTGCTCTACCCCCTATGCTGACTGTGCCTTCGTGATCTGCAAGAGCATCTGACATGATGCACTCTATGAAGATGTTGAAGAGTGTTGGAGAGAGTAGGCATCCTTGATGCACACCGATTGTTGTTCTGAACCAGTTCCCGATGACGCTGTTATGGAGGACTGCACTGGTAGCCTTGTCATACAAGCTTTTGATGACTTCAATAATTTTAGGGCTGATGTTGTACACTTTCATTGTTGCCCATAGAGCTGCATGCCAGACTCGGTCAAACGCCTTCTTGAAGTCTATGAACACATGATATAGATGTTGTTGGTGCTGTAGGTATTTCTCACAGATTATTCTGAGGTTGAAAATCTGTTCAGTGGTGCTTCGCCCTGCCCTGAATCCTGCTTGTTCTTCAGCTATGATTTATTCAGCTTGGGGTTTCATCTTGTTGAGTATTATTTTCAGGAGGACCTTGCTGGGATGGCTGATGAGGCTGATGGTGCGGTAGTTTTCACACTCCTGAAGGTTACCTTTTTTTGGGGAAGAGTGATGACAAGCGACTGGGTCCATGGTGTAGGCCACTACCCACTCTGCCAGATCTTGTTACAGATAATGGTGAGGGCATCAATCACCGCTTCTCCTCCTGGTTGTAGCAGTTCCGCGGATATGTTGTCCACTCCCGCTGACTTCCCTTTTTTCAGCGATTGCACTGCTGCATCAACTTCTTCCCGGAGAATTGGGAGGATTTCTTCTTCTTCTCTGCTCTCGGGACATGCTAGAACTGATGGGTCTCCATTTGGTGTATGGTTGTAAAGGTCAGAGCAGTATTCTGTCCATCTGTCCAAGACTTCTTGTTCTTCTGTAAGGCATATGCCAGACTTGCTTTGGATCATGGAGACTTTGGGCTGTTTAACACTTGTCAGCCGCTTCACAGTCTGGTAGGTCTTCTTGCTGTTGTTCTTGTTCAGACTGTTCGAACCCTATTTCCTGGCATTGATCTTCTATCCAGTTCTCCTTTGCAGTGTGCGTGCCTTTTCGGATGTTATGGTTGATTTTTCGGTAGACATCAGCTCCCTGTGAGGTGTTCATTTTTTTTTTAAATCTCTCTTCGTTTATCACACAGATCCAAAAGTTCAGGTGTGATCCACGGCTTCTTCTTTGGTGGGTGCTTGCCAAGGATCTCAGTGGCGGCATCTGTCACAGCTGAGTTGAAGGTGGTGGTCATGGTGTTGACATCTACTTCA
Organism: Oncomelania hupensis; assembly: GCA_036898135.1. NCBI lineage: Eukaryota > Metazoa > Mollusca > Gastropoda > Littorinimorpha > Pomatiopsidae > Oncomelania > Oncomelania hupensis. The sequence goes on from CM072522.1 coordinate 33,035,194, forward strand.
CCAGACCCCAAAATGAGCAATGGTGCATATTTCCCTCCAATTGTGGCCTGAAATAGTTCTGCCACCTCAAGGTCTTGCAGTTTGTCCAGGTCGAACTTCAGTCTAGTGCACTTTGCTGTATTTACTCTCTTCAAGTGGAGCCGGAAAGACATCATCACGAGATCGTGGTCACTTAATTCCGATGTCTGCTCCTGGAAAAGTGCGTGTCCTGCCAATGTTGATGCTTGATCTGAAGCGTTTCTTGACCATGATGTAGTCTATCTGGTTATGATGCTCCCCGCCAGGACTGTGCCATGTCCATCGTCTGGAGTTTTTATGGAGACCAAGAGTGTTTGCCAGTACCAGATTGTTGTATCTGGCAAACTCCAAGAGTCTCAGACCCTTGTAAACTGTTTCGTTGTTGCAGTGGGGTCCACATGTGTCTCCCCAGTTGTGGTGCGCATCTTGGCTAACCTTGGCATTCCAGTCGCCTTGCACTATGACTATATGTCCTTCTTCGGAACTTGGTCAAGGACCGCCTGGAAATTTTCATCCTCCACTTCGCTTTCGTCATAGTCTGATGTTGGGGCATAGGCCTGCATGATGGTGATGTTGAAAGGGGCTGCTCTCAGACGGATGGTAATGAGTCTACTGGAGACTGGGCGGCAACCCATGACAGTGGCTAGAATGTTCTTGTGGACCAAGAATCCAACGCCGTGTTCATGCCCGTCATCTCTACCGCTGAAATAGAGCTCGATTGTGGCCTTTGTCGGTCATTGTTTCACCGAGGCCTTTCCAGCGCAGTTCGCTGATACCTAGAACGTTCCATCGAAAATGGTCCAGCTCGTGGGCCAGTTCTTCTAATTTTCCTTCCGCAGTTAGGGTCCTGACATTCCAGGTTCCTATGACGAAGTGCATCAGTAGCATACTTATCACCTCCGTCATGGTGACCAACGGAAGGCGCGGTCCTTGTGTAGCCGGGCGACGACCGATCCGGTATGGAATTAGTGGAAAGTTTCATCATGTAGAGTGTCTTGGGCAAAAAAAACCTGGCGGTGCCCAATCCTCTTCAGGCTGTTGGCCACAGCCGAAATCCACGAATACAGCTGTTGACCCAGAGTGCATTAACAACCTGATCAGGAAGGCTTTCATTATTCTTATTATCATCATCATCATTATCCTCATCATCATCATCATGAGTTCTATTCTGACCATCATTATCACTACTACATATATCAATATTAATTTTATGCGATCACAGAAAAAACACTTTCTTCTACATGTTCTTTATTACTTTTTTCTTCTTAAAAATTTGCTAAAGGAGAATAGTTAGCGTTTAAATGTCCTCCAATGGATCCCACCTTACGATGTTTAAGAGAATAGGCAGAGAGACTGTATTTTAAGCAGCACTTCAGCATACCAAACCTATCCTATCCCGTAACTCAAAGGTTGTTGGGGCACCACATTTGGTCGTTTAACCAGCGTACCCCATCTTTCTTTGTTCTCAACCCTCATGGCTTCGTTCAGTATCAAACCAGTCCATTCTCGAATATTGTCCTCCAACCTCTTTTTCTGTCTCCCTCTTCTTCTGCCTCCTTAAACCATGCCTTGCTGACTAGTCTTTGCAAGGCCTGATGCTCTGGTGACGTGACTATACCATTGTAGTTTCCGTTTCTTCACCACTGTGAGTATGTCATAATGTTATCCAATGGCTTGTGTGATGGTCTGGGGCACTTCATTGTTGGTGATGTGCTGGGTATTGGAAATGCCCAGAAGTTTTCTGTAGCACCTCATCTCCATGCTTTGTATTCTTCGTTTTAAATCTGCTGTGAGGGTCTATGTTTCGCAAGCATATAGGAAGATGGAGATGACAAGGGAGTGCAGCAGCCTTATCTTGGAATGTAGACTGATATATGGTCCTGTATTTCCAAAAGGGCTTCAACCTTGTCAGAGCCGCAGTTGTTTGTGCGATCCTGGAGAGTTAGTTATTCATTGCTTACAGGGTCCAGCAGACTGCAAAGAGCCGAATTAGGACCAGAAAATCAAGACCACAACTTGGCTGTAAGAGGACTCACCCCTAATCCGCATAAAAGATCTGGTACCTTGGCCCCGAGCACGTGGTCGTTGAACCTGGCCAGTGACTTCTGTGTAAAAGTCTTTTGCCCAGTAATGCCATGCTGACATCACCCCTGTTAATCGCCTCTTATGACATGACGGGAAACATTGGGTCTATTCTATTCAGTGCCCAAACCCACAGAGCTGATTTATATCCTTTGGAAAATGTTAATTACAACACAGGCAGCCAAATGTTTTGACTTTGTTTATTCTTAATTGAGTGTATTGTGAATGCTTAGTCTTTATATACATGTAAAAATAAAAGCCAAAAAAAAACCCACAAAAAAAACACACATATACATATTAGATATATATCCAATACAGCAACACATAACAATATAATCACACATTTGAAGTGTCATTTCATATTGATAAGAATTGTTATTTACATAACAGATAATAACAATGTTGGAAATATTAACAGAAATTTTTTTTAAAGAGATCTATGTCAAAGAAAGCATATACAAATGAACACCTCACTCAATCTACATGTTGTTTTAAATGTTTTACTAAGGCTGCAAACAAACCAAAACACAACAACAGCAACAACTAAAGTGCTGTATTAGGCAACCAGCAAAAAATAAAATCAATACTGCACTGTGAGCACTCTGTTGGGTGAACTATATTATAACAAAGAAAGTACAGCTACGCAAAGAAGGTTCATCTCGGCGAGTGCCTATATAAAGTTACAAAACGTTGCCACTCGTAGCGCCCCCCAGCGATTCTCGTGATAAATGATTCCAAGGGCGATAATTTGTTCTTAGCGCTATGTAAACAAACCGCTTCAGTAGATTATGTTCCGGACACTCGCTTGCTTAAATTAACAAGCGATTCTGCTTTTTTTTTTGAAAGTAAGTTAATAAGTGTCTGATTTTAATAATGTAAATACAGCTTGCCAACAAGTTGCTTGAATTATGCATTCAGCCGATTAAATTACCGTACCAATGCTGATGATTCAGTAGGCCTGTACTCGGCCTGTACTCATCCTAGATCCGTCAAAACTCAAACCCAAAAGTAAGCTTGAATACCGGTAATAGCTTTTCTGAACATTGCTTGATTTAGCATTTCCAGTTAATAACTGTGTTCCAATCTACTGTTTATCTCATTTACACTGCACTTCTGATTTTAATCGCTGCTAACCTACTGTTAGGCTCTCATCTTAAAATTATATTTACTGCTTTCGTTTCGATCAACTGTGTAAATAAGCCTATAAATTATTAGGCCTACTGTTTATCATCATCATTTTCATCATCATCATCATCATCATCATTATGGTTTAATATAGGCTATCTCTATAATAGAACTGTAGTTGCAAAAGGAAATTTGATAGGTTAAGATAGACTAAAGAAAAAGAACAGACATGTGTGTGTATGTGTATATGTATATATTGCACAATGTTAATATTCTTCTGCCAAATTTAACTCTGAAATTTACTCGCACAGGGATAGGCTTATATAAGCATGCTTGTTGCTTGTCCCTGCTGCTTGTGATGTATATATTTTATATGTATTCTGAAGAAATAAATAATATATAAACCAACAGACATCAAGACTATAGAAGTAGAGAAATAAAGCAATGCAACAAGAAGAGTGAACAGTGAAGCTTTTAAAGAAAACACATTTAACGTTAAAAAGCATTATTTTTTTTGCATGAATCATTACATTGGAAATTGCACCTAGATAAGTCCAAAAAGTGCAACAATAAAAATAGTCAAATAAGAAATATTTGTAGTCATTTATAATATTAGATCTGTACATTGCAGCAGGCTGCATCAATTATGTTACTTTATTGTTAAACCATCATGCATTTATAAAAGCTGAAAAAAATAGCTTCAAACATTTGTGTTTCTTTTTCTGACATTTAATATGAATATTATAGCAACAAAAAGCAACAATGATGACTCTCTCTCTCTCTCTCTCTCTCTCTCTCTCTCTCTCTCTCTCTCTCTCTCTCTCTCTCTCTCTCTCATATAAAGGAAACTTCAGCAATTATCATTTTTTGTAAAGTACTGTCATCTCAATAAATGTATGTTTAAAATAATGAAAAGGGTAAGAATGTTAGGTTTTTATAATTAAATCTGTTGTTTACTTTTTGTTTAGCAAGATTAAGACATACCTACAAAGAAACAGAAGTTTTGCAAGACAAAACAAATACAATTAACCCTTTTCCTGTCTGCTTAAACCAAATGTAATGGAAAGGGAATACAGTCACACAGAAAATGGTATTTTACATTTGAAAGATTTAAAAAATCACATTTGGTATTTTTTCTGCATACATTTCACATGCAACAACAACAACAAAATCTGATAATACTAGACAATTAACTAGTAGCATTATACATTAAAAGGATAATAATTAATAGTTTTTGCTCTTGGATTTTTATTCTTAGATGCATTTATGAAGAATTATTTGCTTAAAAATTACTTCTTTTTTTTAAATAGTTTTTCTTTACAAGACAACACATCCAGTCAATGAGTCATGCAATAATATTTCATTAGGCCTACTATTTTTTCTTTTTCTTTTTTTTTTAAATTACTCATAAGCAGCAATTAAAACTACGCCTTCCCCTCCCCCCTCCCCTCATCTTCCATTTGTAAGAAATTGGGATATGATAAATTTCAGTATCAACAAAGAAAATACAGTTTACATCGAGTGGTAGATCTAGATCAACGTTGTTAGATTTGGTTATAATTATGTTTGATTCTTCCTTTGGAAAATTAAAAAACGAAAGTCCAGGGCACTTGTATCGTCCATTTGTGCAGTTAAAAGCGCTACAGTGTTGCCCACCAGGACGGATTCTAGGTTTGTTTACTTGATTTGATACGCTTTCCTCCATTGCTAAGCGCTAAGGCCGAAGCGAGTTATCACTTATTCCGCTAGTTGGCGCTCGCAACTTCCGTTTCGCAGTAAGAGTCTAAATGAACCTTCTTTGCGTAGCTGTACTTTCTTTGATTATAATATATAGGACCCAGGGTTTGTACTGAATCAACAAAACAAACTTCCCAACCTTTTCCCAAACTTTTCCCAACCCATGAGTAAAATTTCCCCACCATAGTCGGCATATAATAAAGATCAGATATCAAAACAAATTAATGTAAAAAAAAAAAAAAAGCTTTAGGAATTTTTTTTTATTTGCAGTAAGATTAAAATACACCAAACTTTCACTTAATGAGTTAATCCAAAACATTCAAACAAATTTTTTTAACAGAATTATAAAAATGTCTAGTTTTATATACTGTCAGCTTAAAATTTACAAGATCACAATCACAATGAAAGTCATGGTTATATTAGATAGAAACTTTCGCTTAATCCAAAAAATTATTGATTAAAAAAATCTTTTTTAAAAAGCTTAAGAAAAATGTCTCGTGTTATTTGCAGTAAGCTTAAAATTATAAAAACAATTTACATAGTCAACATCATACTATACATGGGTGCCACCAAGAAATTTTCCAAAATCTGAAGGCAGGGGTCCGGGGCCGCCCAGGCCCCGATGGGGAACCGGCGTAACGCTCTGGTAGGAGGTTAGGGGGGCAACGCCCCCCGATAGAAAATTTTTACAATATTCAAAGCCAATTTAGAGGCCTCTCGTGAAAGCTGAAGAATGATTTACTACTATACATACAAGACACTCACATAGAACAAGAAAAAAACTACATAAAAAGACCAGGGCCTAACATTGGCAAAGGTGACTAAGTCTGGGGACTTAGTCAATGCAAATGGGAAACACATATGAACAATCAGAAGCATAGTTAAGATTGTTTAAACATTTTGTGAATGTGTATAAGAGGTGAGAGAGAGAAAAGCAAACACACATAAATATACACAATCAGGGGCGGATCTTTCCATTGTTGAGGAGGTGTGCACAGTGCACTAATGCGAAGTGGCGAAGCCACAAGCGCGAGCCTGCGAAGCAGGCGAGTGTACTATGGGGGTCCGGAAAATTTGAAAATAATGGTTAAAATCTGTGCAATCTGGTGCATTTTGGGCATTATTTTAAGGACTGAAAATAGTATTGTTTTGTGCTAAAAGTCCTCTTTAAGTTTAGTCCCCCCCTCCCACACACACACACAAACACTCCTCTGCAAACTCTGATGATAAAATTTACAATAGCAGAACATCTTGCATAAAGGCTTATACAAAGACAAATAAAGTTACTGCAAATAAAACAAGAAATAGCCACTCACATCAGTTTTATTCAAAACTGACCTGATGCATGTACAAGTTTGGTCACACACAAACCCCCCACCCCCACTCCCCCACTAATTTGGAGGTACATGAAACTGTGTGGGGAGTGAGAATTAGTAATTTTTTTCTCCTTTTCTTCCTCCTTTTCTTTTTCTTTTTTTTTTTTTTTTTGGGACCACCAGGGTGGTGTGCACGTGCACAAGTGGCACAAGAACAAGATCCGCCCCTGCACAAGAACAAAAAGCATTGTTTTGGTTTTTTTCAAACCAGGCTGATCCAATTTTCTCAGCCACAACCGGCATTCATCGCCATCAGGATCAAACTTATCTGACATCCATTCCCACCTCCACTTATTCTTCATTCCCTTATCTACCTCTCACGCTTTTTTCTTTCCAGTATCGGTATTTTCCTCTAACAACGGCATGATTGGAACACAAAGTCACAATATCCATGCTTCAGTCTCACACCGGCCGGAAGTCATCAACCGGATACGCGGGTTATGCCCCTTTCAGCTGTGCATCTTTACACAAATCTGATACAAATCTTGTTTTGTTTACTTTTATATAATCTTTTTTTTACGATTTTTTTTTTTCGAAAAATCGGATTTCCGATTGTAGGCTTCAGCAAAAATCTGATTTTCCGACTGTAGGCGGAAAGGTGGCACCCATGTACTATATCTCTTGTTTAAACATCAATGATTCAAAAGAAAATGGCGGACTGCTTGTTGGCGCTTAAAGATAATTCAGTGGTGGCGCTGCGCACAATAAGCACAAGAACCGTAACTCACAATGCACGGGGGGATAAAGAAAAAAATCGTCTGCTGGCTGAAATAAACGAAACGAATTTTCCCAAACTTTCCCAACCTGATGCCATTTTTTCCAGACTTTCCCAACTGGGAAAAGGGTACCTCAGTTTTCCCAAACTTTCCCAACCGCGTACGAACCCTGTAGGAACTATATTAAATTGTCATACAGTAATTCCTTCAAAATAAAATTGATTGATTGATTATTGCTTTAGGTCCAGCGGACTCTTTCGAGCCAAATCAGGACCGGACAACCCCCGATACGCATAAAAGATCTGCTGAAACAACCCTAGTGGGAAAATTGAATGCCCTCCACCGGCCAGTCACTTTACAATAAAGACATCCCACGCAGGGGACGGCTGAGGCTTTACCCCAACTACTCGAACCCCTGGTTACAAAAACAAAATAGAATACAAACATTATAAATTATCAACAAAACATATACATATAAAATGCCTATATTGCTAAATACTAACATCATAGGAAGCCCCAGTGACCACCCGGCAGAAAGCGTCCAACACTCCCAAGCTGATCCAACAGACCTCATACACAAACAAGGAGTCTTGTCCAGGAAGAGTTTTCAAGAAAAAAGGTAGGTCATTGATCTAGCGAAGAAGAAGATAGTATAGCAGAGTGATAGGACAGAGCATGAATGGGAAAGAGTAAATGAGGAAGACAGCGACAGTGGGAATTTAAAGCACTAAATTTCCAGAAAGTGGGGATACTATTTATACTGAAACCCCCGGCACCCCAACGGGGGTACTGTTGCCGCAGTGAATTGGTCATGCCTACAATGTCAAGACAGGTTTTCAACTGGGGCTTTCACTTTTCCCTTTATAGGTTAGAACAATCTACAGTGGCAAGATTGCTCATGACCCCAAGGGGTTCTTCAAAATAAAAACAAATCATTCAATATACATCACAGGCAGCAATAAATTACAACATAATGCCATATTAATAAAGTGTCATTTCACAATGATACAAATTGAGTTCTTCTTTTCTGAGTGTGGTGACCTCTGAGACTATTGTCTCTACCGGACATTGGGTCTTTTTATTTGTTACCAGGAACGAGGGAGAAAAAGGGGCATTAAAAACTTTATATCCTACGCCAAGTCAACTGGCTAAAACTCTTAATTAAGTAAAGACAATTACAAAGGAAAATATAATAGCATTGTTACCCATGTTGACAATATTATGAAATAGGTCAAATAAAGTAATAATACATAACTATTAACACTATCACAATCTTTAAACAAACTTATTACTTACATATGTAACATTATATGTAATTAATCCAATCATGACATTACATTACATGATTATTGCTTTAGGTCCAGTGGACTCTTCCGAGCCAAATCAGGACAAGTATAGCCGAATCAGGACCACAAAATCAAGACCACAACTTTGCTGAAAGAGGACTCACCCCTGATCAGCATAAAAGATCTGCCGAAACAACCCTAGTGGTAAAACTGAAAGCTCTCCACCAGCCAGTCACTTTACAATAAAGACATCCCACGCAGGGGACGCTGAGGCTGTACTCTAATTTATCGAACACCAGTTTACAAAAACAAAATAGAATACAAACATCATTATAAATTAATTAACAAAACACATACATATAAAATGCCTACATTGCTAAATAATAACATCATAGGAAGCCATAGTGATCACCTGGCAGAAAGCGTCCAATATTCCCAAGCTGATGTTGTTTTTAATTGGTAGCCTGAGTGAAGGCTTTATTACAAATTTTGCAAACATGGTTTTTCTCTCCTTTATGTATAAGCTTGTGATTCTTCAAAACACCAGCCAAAGTGAAAGCTTCGTTACAAACGTCACACACATGATTTTTCTCTCCTGTATGAGTAAGTTTATGTTTTTTCAAACTGCTTGCATGAGTGAAAGATTTACTACAAAATTCACACACATGATTTTTCTGTCCTGTATGTTTCAGCTTATGTACTTTCAAATTGGAAGCATGAGAGAAAGCTTTATTACAAACATCACAAACATGATTTTTCTCTCCTGTATGTGTAGGTTTATGTGCTTTCAAACTGGTTGCATGAGTGAAAGCTTTATTACAAAATTCACACTCATAATTTTTCTCTCCTGTATGTGTAACCTTATGTCGTTTCAAATGGACAGCCAGAGCGAAAGCTTTATTGCAAACATCACAAACATGATTTTTCTCTCCTGTATGTGTAAGCTTATGTTGTTTTAAATTGGTAGCCTGAGTGAAGGCTTTATTACAAATTTTGCAAACATGGTTTTTCTCTCCTTTATGTATAAGCTTGTGATTCTTCAAATGACCAGCCAAAGTGAAAGCTTTGTTACAAACGTCACACACATGATTTTTCTCTCCTGTATGAGTAAGTTTATGTTTTTTCAAACTGCTTGCATGAGTGAAAGCTTTAGTACAAAATTCACACACATGATTTTTCTGTCCTGTATGTTTAAGCTTATGTACTTTCAAATTGGTAGCATGAGAGAAAGCTTTATTACAAACATCACAAACATGATTTTTCTCTCCTGTATGTGTAAGTTTATGTGCTTTCAAACTGGTTGCATGAGTGAAAGCTTTATTACAAAATTCACACTCATAATTTTTCTCTACTGTATGTGTAACCTTATGTCGTTTCAAATGGATAGCCAGAGCGAAAGCTTTATTGCAAACATCACAAACATGATTTTTCTCTCCTGTATGTGTACGTTTATGTACTTTCAAACTGCTTGCACGAGTGAAAGCTTTATTACAAAATTCACACACACGAGTCTTCTCTCCTGTGTGTATCAACTTGTGTTGCTTAAAAAGTGATGATGTAGCAAATGATTTCTGACAAACATCAAACACATGTCTCTTTTGATATTCTGTCTTTTGCCACCGTTCTTTCTTGGTTCCTCTCTCTTGATCTCTGACATTGACATCACTGTGACAAGTGCCTGAGGCAGAAGAGAAATTGACAGTTGATGAATGTGTTGCTGTAGTGTTGACAGTAAGCAAAGAACTCTCTGGTCGTGTGGCACATGCAGTTGGTATCTGCACAAACAAGATTGACAATGTACAGGGTGGCCAGTAAGCCCCTATTCATCCACTTATATATATCCACTGTGTCTGTCTGCTGTCCCTCATTCTCACTGTATAATATAATGCAACAATGAGACAATATAGAAACACACACACAAACACAAATTACAAGACATGCACAACTGAACATAACATAATAACATATGGATGGGTAGGGACCTATGGGCTGTCCTGTACATTGACTACAAAAGGGGTCCAAAGATGAAAAATGACCGCCATTGTTACTTTCTACTTCATCACTAAGAAAGTGGGACTCAAGGCTAACTACAGCCAGGTGTGTAAAGAACATTTCCTACATTAACAGACTTCATCAATATGCATCTGACACTTGTAACTCACTTTATATCATTCTTATATAGAGCTTTGTCAGCTCAAGACCTGCTCAAGGTGCAGGCTGATAGAGGATCCAACTCATTAAAGTAGGACATTGTACTTTGATCGAATGCATATAATGTGCAAAACCAGTAACCAGTCATCATCATCATTATTATTTTTATTATTAATAGCATAATTAGTATTATAACATTCATTATCACAGCAAGAATGGGTTGAGTGTTTTTATAATGATTAAAATAAGCCTACTTCAGTCCTGAAAGCAATTAAGAGGAAGTGTCAAATTAATCTTTAGCATCCTGCTTTTTTTTAACGGTTCTTCTCCCTGTACACGCATTAATTTTATAGACTCAATTTGTTGATGTGTCATCATGATTTTGGGAACGGAAATAAAGAAATGAATGTAAAATGTTATCAAACTACGTAACAGGCTGTAAAAAAAAGTTTTTGTACCTAAAAAGAACAAAAACTACAAATAAAACTACGATGGACCCAATATAACAGACACTGCAAATCAGAGGCGGCAGTTTCTATCCTATCCTATCCTGTCCCATAACCCGAAGGTCGTAGGGGCACCACAGATGATCGCTTAACCAGCATACTCCATCTTTCTCTGTCCTCAGCAGCCCTCATGGCTTCGCTCAGTGTCAAACCAGTCCATTCTCGAATGTTGTCCTCCCACCTCTTTTTCGGTCTCCCCCTTCTTCTACCTCCTTGCACTGTGCCTTGCAGAATGGTCTTTGCAAGGCCTGATGATCTGGTGACGTGGCCATACCATCGGAGTTTCCGTTTCTTCACCACTGTGAGCAGGTCATCGTGTTGTCCAATGGCTTGTGTGATGGTCTGTCGGACTTCAACGTTGGTGATGTGTTGGGTATAGGAAATGCACAGAAGTCTTCTGTAGCACCTCATCTCCATGCTTTGTATTCTTCGTTGGAGATCTGCTGTGAGGGTCCATGCTTCGCAAGCATATAGGAAGATGGAGATGACCAGGGAGCGCAGCAGTCTTATTTTGGAATGTAGACTGATGGTTCTGTCTTTCCAAATGGGCTTCATCCTTGTCAGGGCAGCAGTTGTTTGTGCGATCCTGGAGAGGACTTCCTGTCGAGACCCATTGTCTGACACAAGGCTGCAGTTTAGGATGGGGATAAAAATAGACTGCCTGACCACTACCACCCCCACCATCCACTCCCTTGCCCCTCAGTTCCCCTTTATTCCTGACTGATACTTGTATTCCAGGCAGCATAGGCCACGCCATCACACCTCTTTCAACACCATCCAAGCACAGCATGCAGCGTTAAAAAGTGGAGTCCCAAGTTTTTAAAAAATTTAAATAAAATGTGGTATAAGATTCGAATGGCTTCGCTTACCAAACGGCATGTTTACACTTCAGGGATGAAAAGTGGGTAAGCCAAAAAAGCCTGAAATTTTTTTTTTCCCGGTCAGGGTCCAGGGACCGCCGTAGTTAGAGATCAAAGAATATTCAAGTGTTATTGGCGGCTATCATGTAGATCCAGTGCCTTAACTATATGTGTATGTAAGGGAAGTAATTTGTTACGGAAATAGCAGGATAAAAGAACCCTAATCCTACCCCTAACCCATAAAATAAAGTTTTACTTCACATATTAATATGTGTGGTACAGCGTTGTTATTCAATCAAATTATTATTTTTCAAATTTATTTAATTCTAATGACACCAAAGCTTACATTATCCTGTTCTTTCCGTAACTAATTACGTCCCTTAGTTAGAGGCACTGGATGTACATGCCGTAATTTTAATGGCAGTTTAATTAGATTATTCAAATGGCTTTTAAAAACAAAATTATGATATTTTGGACTAACTTTGTATTGTACTTGTAGCATTACTTTGACTGACTGTGAAAGAGAGGGGCAGATAAACACGGAGGGTGCTTTTTTTTTCAAAAAGAATTGTTGCTGCTGAGGTTATATTTTCTTTTGGTGTATAATTTATTTATTTCCAATTGTATGTTACTGTATGTTAATTTGGTCAGTGACCTTATTAGTTATAGGGTCTTTTGACAATTTTTTTTAAAATAATTACAGTATTATTATTTTTTCTTTATTATTAATAATATTATTATTACTATTGTCAGGTTTTATTTTTTTCCCCAATTGATAGAATTGTTGCTGTTAAGGTTATATTTTCTTTTGAAGTTATCTTTATTTAGAATTTTGTGTTACTACTGTATATTTGGTCAGTGACGTTACGACAAATCAATAGTAATATCTATACAATTTTAGTTTGCAAAAAAATTTATATTTTTGGCAAAGTGTTTAAACACTTTTTCTTTACATAATTCAACATAGTCATACTTACGATTAACATTTAACAGTTATGTAAAACTTTTAGGCACCTGCATTCAAACAGAGGTATATGCATGCATCTTCAAACATTACAAGTAAACAAAAATAGTATTAGAATATAATTAAAATATAAACTACAGTGTTTTACAAAAAATAAAATCCTACAATTTGCTGCTATTTTGGCTGAGATTTATCAAGTAATGATCAATCTCACAATTGATTAATCTCTTAACATTTAATTTATTTAATTACAAATATACTAACAAAAACAGATGGCCTTTCCTTAAAGAATAAACGTATTTAGTTTGAATTAAGTTAAACTGTTGAAGTGCGTCAGTATAGTCACTATAGAGACCAGCTGCGCTAACGCTTAACAGATATAATTATGATAATGCCATCTTTAGAAGAGTTTCCGCATCTTTCTTTTAAAATTATAATGGTAGGGATTGTAACAGCAGAAATAGTGACGACAACAATGTAGGAAATTAGCTTAGCGCAAAATAGATACCATCGAATGAAACTGGACGTTAATACAACAGTTATCTAAAAAGCAGCCAACACATGTCAAATTAACTTCCTTGAGACAGTCACACCGACAACCGCTCAAGATATCATCTAACAGACTTAGCGATCCAAGACTAAATAGCATACTTAAGCCAAAACTGACCATAACCTCGTCCCCGTTAAATAGCCTACTTCACTGTGACCAGAGTAACTTAGACACTAAGTAGCCCAAGCTCCACGTAATCGTTATGGCATCTATCCTCCACTCTACGTCTGACACTCCTATTCCAGGATAATTATATGTGTTCGGTAACTAGGATAGGTGTGAAAAATATTCCAACTGAAACCGTAAAATCCCGTATGCGAGATTGACGAAAACGAGAGCTAAACAATTGGTCAGAAGACTACTAGGAACTCTTGCATATCTTTGGGCCCCAATCTCAGCTAGTCAGTCGCAAACGAACTGCTCAGCTGTGAGGGTCGACCAAAGGAACAAACTGCAGTGTCCGTCTATCTCCATCTCATCTAGAGAGTGCTAGAGACGTAAAAGATGATTTCACGAGTCCCAGAATCTACAAGTAAGATAACACTAATAGTTTTGATATGTGTATGTTTATTGTATATTGATTGCCATGTATTGATAATATGTTCTTGATATATATATAGTTACAGAAACAGATTATTGTTTCTGAGACAGTATGCATGTGGTTTGATGTATCTTAGCCTTAAGATTCGAATCGAATTGTGCATATGGGAACCCTGCAGGTGTCTGATGCTATAGACACTTTGCAGAGGAGACCGCACACTTATAGCTAACGAGAATATTGTAGCCAGAGCTCCGACTTTTACAGGTCGGCCCTGGGATCATAAGGTTTGTGGAGACAAACGCCTGACCGTCGCTCCTGTGGTACCAAAGGAGAACAATCAAGAGTCTACCTGGCCACGTCCGAACCCCACAGCTACAAGGGCGACCCGACTCACCGCCAGAGTAGATAAGTCACCCGCAAATGAACTGAGTTCTACCCTCGAGAAACGTATAGAAAACCCACTCGAATATTTAGTAAACTACGAACAGTGAAAATCGTAACCGCACTTAGCACAGGATGAAAAAAACCTGCTAAAGAACTTTCCCAGCACTTCGAACTATATTAATTATTAATTTACCGGTTAATGCAGAAATGTCTAAGTTTGTGTTGAATATATAAAAAGTGAAATTACATACATACGACTGGTGTCATTCTATTTGCATTGTTGTGTATCTATTAGTTTTCTTCTCTCGTGACATAATAATCTAGTCTTTTGATTAGTAATTAACGGTTCTCAAGTTGAGCCAAATGATACTAAAATTCCCGAGAACAAATATAAATTTTATGTGACCAAAGTGCCGTGATCTGTCTCTCACACAACTTTCGGAATTCTGGTAAAAGAACGATCGATAGTGGTAGCACATCGCCCATCTATCAATAAGTCTTACCCCCTAGTAAGATAAACGTATCTTCCCCAGAATATCATCACAGGGATCTACCCTACCAACGTCAGTTTATTTTATTTCTTTATTTTATTCTTAGTATTGGTCCATTTCGATTGTTTAGTTTACATCGTGTTCAGTAAACAAGTTCATTTGGTACCGCTTTACGTTGATCAGCTTCTTGCCAGCGCAACAAATGCACTTCGCATAGCCATCCTCGTGGATCTTCCTTATCACATCGCCGACACGAATGTCTTCAACCTTTTGGTCTAGCCAATCCCATCGGAATTTGTTCTTGATGTCTTTTTTTTCTTTAGTTTTTTGGGCTTCATTTGATTTTCTTAAAATCACTCTGTGCGCCATTTTTTCACAATACCGAGGTGTGTGCGACTGCGCGGCGTTTGCGACTGCGCTGCTTCCTGTAACTAAGGAACGCGCACAGAAGCGTAGAAGCAGACAAATAAGCGCAAAAGCATGCAAAGACGTGCAAGACGCCCCCGCGAAAATAAGCCGGAAACCTAAAAAAAAGGCCGGATAGCTGACCAAAAAAACCCTGAAAAACCTGAAAATTTTCATCCCTGCACTTCAAAGATTTGATGCTAATATGAATTAAGCCTCACCTAATTCTAGAACCTTATAAATAGGTTAAAAAAACGGAAGGGAACTAACACACGCCAAAAACTATAAAACAAAAAGGAGAATCTCAAACACTGCCTCATTCAACATATTTTTTTTTAAAATTTTTATACTTGTTTATTCAGAATCACCAAAAAGTCACAACACAGAGAATAATTATATAGCTAACTAAACACAGAAACTGAATTAAGAAATGCTGCTAAACAAAGCAAAAATAATGAGAGAAATGCACATCATCTTCTTTGTTATCATAATACTTTTGAAGCAAGCAGCGGCCTAGCATGCTGGCTATCCGAGGCCAAAGCAGGCTATATTTAGGAATCAGGCAGAGTGCTAAACTGCCTCAAATTAAGTGCAGCCTGTAAGGTGTGCAGACCGATTCAAATCAATGGAGTACAGACTATTTTTATTTCAGTGACTAAGAACTCTCAACACTTCCTCAGTAATGAATAACTCAAACAACCCTGCTTCTGAAATGTTATCAATATGATTTGGTATGGTAAATACACAAAATCAATCAGCAACTGCTGATAGCAACCATCCGGTACTTGTCCAATACTTTCATCACATGAAACACTGGATACTCCACTAATGTCAGCAACCTCTTGTTCTTCCCCATCAGATTCACCCCCAAGCCTAGCTGTTACTTTGCCTACATTAACTCTTAGCCTGCTGACATGTTTTTCCTGCTCTGTGCTAAAGAAAATGTTGACTTAGATAAAAAACACACATGCCTTATTATATATGCCATTGTTGCTAAACTATTATACCTAGATATATAAAATATATATTAAATGAAAGGAAATTGAATAAAGATTCCAAAGGACACAAAAAAGTGTAAGATTGATGGTTAGTACAATTATGGGATGGAAAGTTAGGGTCATGAGCAAACAAATTCACTCTCACTCAACTGCACACCCATTCTTGAAGTCATACGCAAAGAATTGCAAAATAGAAAAAAGGTTTATTACCAAAAATTATGTTTTCAAAATGTTCAAAGAAAAAAATAGAAGAAAAAAAGAGTCAAGCTTTTGGATACAAACATCACCACCTACACCCTCCAGTAGAAACGCTTGGTGTGATAAGCACGGAAGCACTTCTGCAGGCACAATCCAGGCTTGCTGGGACAGTCTGGGCAATAGTACCGAGTGTCCTTCCTTTTGTTGAGCTTCTTGGTGCACACCCGGCAAGACTTCTGGGGTCTCTCCTTTCCTGGTGTAGGAGGCAGGACGTCGATGAAGTGGCGGGCGTAGAGGCAGATAGCATTTTCATCTTCGACTTACGAGTCTTGTGGGTTTTTTTTCTTCCAAACAGCACACCCAAAACAGCACACATGCAGAAATGCACTCAAAAGTATCAATATCACGAACCAAAATGGACTGTAATCAAAGACTGATAAATACAGTCTGCTAAAGATTGTAGGCGGCAATCTTCTTCTTCGTCCGAATCGTAATCCAGCCTCCGTCAAATAAACATCATCACCCGCATCAAAATCTTCATCCCCACTATCATCATCAAAGTTTTCTTCCTGAAACATTTGCGCCACCTCTTCTGACGTGTATGTTCTGCTTGCCATGATGGCGACGAACGAGGCGGAAAATTTCGCAAGCAACAAGTGCTTCGACACTTGCTTTTTGTTTGAAAATTACCCTCTAAACCGAAAGATTTTTCTTTTTAAAACATTACAGTTGAAGGGAAACAACTTTTGTTTCATCATCATGACCAAAGATTTATTTTAAAAGCTTTTACCTCCTTATACTATCGCCCGTACAACCTACGTGGACATCGCATTAGGCTTGCGTTAAACACCACGTATTACGTACTATGTACGCTGACAGCGCAGCATGAAGGTTAAAGCTGTGTAATGTCATCATTACAGTCTATGCTGCCTCGTTTCCGATATTCAAAGTAATTTTCGGCAGTAACCTAGCAACAGAGCTTGTGTACAGCGGCTCCAAACAAGAGCACCCAGAGTTGGCTGCATTTGTCAACTACAGTAGCTGCCAACATTTTGTGTGTGGCACCTACAGTGTATCAAAGATTAAAACAACTACCAGTACATTTCAATTACCGTACTACATGGTTCATGTGCTGAAGATTTGCAACAGTGAAACCAAACTCCATTATTACCTCTGACTTCATTTGTAGTACTTCAATGTATCTCTCAGTCTTGGTTTCCAATGGGCCAGTGCTTTCTGTAACAAAGAAATCAGAAATATATCATGGACGAGTGGATGATAGTAGGGCACAGTTGGTTGCGGTTCAAACCCAGCAGAAGATAACATATGTGACTTTGATACAATTCTTTTCAGGGCGTCAAGTGTTTTCTGTGGGTACTTCAGTTTCCTTCACCCCCTCCATTAATAGGATTGGATGCAGTCAATCGATTTTTAAAAAATCCACAATTAAAACTTAAATTTCCAGTCCATCTTTTAAATGCCACTTTCCTTTACACCACATAATTGAGAGGTGAATATCTGCTTGTGTTGGGAGGAGTGTTTGTAGCATGTCAGCATGTATGATGGTTACAGATCATCATGCTTTGAGTCTGATTTAGGAATAAGGCACATTTAGCATCCATTCTTATACTATTATCATTATTATTATTATTATTATTATTATTATTATTATTATTATTATTATTAACAGGCTGCAGAACAACTTAGAAAACAAATCTCTGAAGTTTGGCCGAAGTCCAAGGGCAAAGCCCCCCCGAAGGAAAAGAAAAATGGCACTTTTTAAGGCCATTTTGTTGTATTTCCTGGATGGAAATACTGGAAAATGTATAGCGTTGTTTTGGGGGGAAAAAGTATTTTTTTTAGTATAAACATGTTAAAAAAAATTGCAAATTGCCTTTTTTAAAAAAAAATTGTTCAATCATTTATTGACACCATCAGATTTCTTCTTGAATACCTCACATCAAAATAAGTTATAAAAAAATTGGCATTTGTGACTTTTGAATTAAAAAATCTGAAAAATGTTTTCGAAAAAAAAAAAGTTTATTTTTAAGCACAGTTGAAAAAAGTAAATTTATTTTAATTGTTTTATAACTTAATAGGAAAAAAATCCTGGCACTTTTAAAGGTCATGTTCCGGCATTTCCTGAATCAAAACATTGTCTTAATACCGTGAAACCTGCCTAAAGGTACATATTGAAGTGCAAATTATGTTCCATTTATTGATTCAGTCTGGCAGGGAATTTTTCTCAGTGGTTGTTCTCATAAAAAATTTTTTTACATTACATACCTGTCTCTCCAAAGAACACTGGCAGTTCGTCCTCTACATCACTATCAGGCTCTGTCTTCACTCTGAACAACACTGGGGCATGTGGCTCCATCATGTCATTGTCAGGCTCTGTCTTCACTCTGAACAACACTGGAGCATGTGGCTCCATCATGTCACTGTCAGGCTCTGTCTTCACTTTGAACAACACTGGGGCATGTGGCTCCATCATGTCATTGTCAGGCTCTGTCTTCACTCTGAACAACACTGGGTTATGTGGCTCCATCATGTCATCGTCAGGCTCTGTCTTCACTCTGAACAACACTGGAGCATGTGGCTCCATCATGTCATCGTCAGGCTCTGTCTTCACTCTGAACAACACTGGAGCATGTGGCTCCATCATGTCATCGTCAGGCTCTGTCTTCACTCTGAACAACACTGGGGCATGTGGCTCCATCCTATCATCGTCAGGCTCTGTCTTCACCTTGGACAACACCGAGTCATGTGGTTTCACGTTGCCCTTGTCATTTGCTGCCTTACTTTCAGATTCTTCCTTCATCTCTAACTCGCTGCCAGTCATATCTGCTGCACCTCTGACAATCCATTGACTGCTGGTGTCAGAAATATGTTGGCTTGCTCTTCCTGCAATTTCTAAACAAAGCAACAGCTCCTGATAAAATAGAACATGAAACCACTTTCAGGCTGACTAATGTAGAAATTAGCTTTTCTTCACAGATGCCACGAAAGTACTTTTGTTGTAAGTGTACAGAATATCAGAGCTGTTAATAAGATCAATCACGTATAAAAGCAAAGAATAATGGTCCCTCTGTTCAAGGCCTTTGCTAGTCCCATACTAAAATACAAAAATATGGTACGGGGTCTGAAGTTTAAAATGCATACCAACAGCAACAAGATTAAAGCTGTACAAAAAATTTCACCACAGTGCATTTTAGTGCTAAGTTACGAGCCTTGAGACATCTAATAGGAGACATGATTGAGGTGTTTAAAATCCTATAGAACATATATAACCCCAATATCACAAGGTCTACCACTATGTAGGGTTGAAAACACTACAACCCAAAATCATAAATATAAAATTAAAAAAAAACCACGTTCATACTAGTTTATATCAGCACTTTTTCACTAACACTGTAACAGAGTTACTAACACATGGAACAGTCTGCCCAAAGGATGTTATCACAGTTGGTACCACAAAAGCATTTAAAAATGGCCTAGATAAGTGACAGTGTACTCCACTGACTTGGCTGGAGATTCCCTTTAAACCCCATCTCCCTCTGGTAGGCAAAATTCATCAAACAACAGATGACTGAAAGCCTGCCAGTGACAAGTAACACAGGTGATCTTAAAATTAAATGCACGTCTATCTAAAGGGTCAAAAGGCTGAAAGCTTACAATGCCATCACTATTATACTATGCTAAACAAAGTGGCACTCTTCAGTTAATCCTTACTCCTTCGGATGAGAGTATAAACCGCAGTCTAGTCTGTGCACGCATCATGGACTTTAAAGATTCTGACGCTCATGTCCTAGACTGGTGAGTGCCGGCCACACAAATACTCCCAGCACGCACAAGGTCCATTCTCCCCAGTTGCATAGGATAGTGCTGAGTTGTCTGGGTGTCAGACTATGCGCCCAAAGGCTGCAAGTGCGCGCCTCAAGTGGCTGAGTTAGATCCTGTATAGGCCAGCTCACTGAGCATTCCAAAATGGATGGAGACACGCACGTTATAAATGGACATGTAACTATTATGATCATCATCATCAATTTTTCATGTGTAGTGTGGTCATCATCATCATCATCATCATCATCATCATCATCATCATCATCATCATCATCATCAATTCTTCATGTGCAATGTCAACTCACCTTGTGCATGCCACGCTTGCAATGCCATCCAGTATCCCACTGGTTCTTCAGCAATGTCAATCTCCAACTTCACCTCAGACAGCACTTGATTGTCTTCGTCTTCCATCACAGAGCAATATCACCAACATTCCTCATGAATATCGTGTATTCATACATGTGCACAACGAATAACAGAAAGTATGCAGATTCAGAACAAGGGAAATGTGTGCAGCATTTGGCTGCAGAGTCCTCAATAAGCTGAGCATGGCAGCCCCCAACAAAAGAAGAAGAAATGAATAACAAATAACGGAAGGTTTTTCAAAAACGAATTCCGAAAAGCTTATTACAAAATTTTCAGGAGCAAATAAATAAAAACAATTTTATTGTAAATGTAATCATTATTACTCGTAAATAATTCACAGAAAGTGAAGTCAAATGCAACTATTAATACTTTTTTTTTTTTTTTTGTTATTTAAAGCAAAGAAAGTACAGCTACGCGTTACTACATTATGTAGACTGGGTTTATTGAGAAAATTCTGTTTGGTCAAAGTAGACCAATGGAGATAAATAGCAGTAGCAAAGTGCATCAGTACTTCCAAGAAGCAGTAATAGTAAAAGCAGTAATAGTAGAAGTGCATGATAATGATTGATCAGTTACAAATTATAGTTGCTTTGACATCAGTGAAAATTCTAACAAAAGATTTGGATCAATACGGTAATACCACAAAGTACAATTACCACATGTGACTCTGCGTTTCTTAACAGCGTTGTTCGGCACTATAGCAGTCCTGTTAGAAATCTTTCGCTTTAAGGTGACAGGAGGTGGAGGGTTGGGCACATCAAAGATGGAAGGCACAGCGTTCCAGACAAGCCTGTTCTTCTGGACTGCGTTCATGAACTGCGAGTCTTCAAAATGCTGACTGCAGAGTTGGAAGCTTTTATAAAGCTGTTCTGTGGTTTTGCCATGGAGATCTTGTCGCCTGCAGCGTTGTACCCATACCTTGCTCCTATTTTAACAAAAACAAACAGAAAGTTCATGTTGTACTATGTCTAGCAGCAAATCATGCAAGCAAATGCAAATGTGGAATAAAATGTAGGCTACACAAAAAGGTTTACAGGTGCTCTAGATCATTAACTCTGCTAGCAAGTAAATTGATAGAGCTGTTAATCTTTCAACAATGTCAGCATTTGTGTAGGTCGAAAAATAAATATAGACCCTAAAGTACTAATTAAACCATAAATTAAATAAAAGAAGTAAAATCGTAACCGCCTGTTTAAGCTTCTAGCTTTTCAATAGCCTGTTAGAAATCTTTCGCATTAAGGTGACAGGAGATCCGCACGAGAAACAACATCGTCATAGGAACCTGGAATGTCAGGACCCTAACTGCGGAAGGAAAATTAGAAGAACTGGCCCACGAGTTGGACCACTATCGATGGAACGTTCTAGGCATCAGCGAACTGTGCTGGAAAGGCCTAGGTGAAACAACGACCGACAAAGGCCACAAGCTCATAGTCAAATAGAAACAAAACAAAAAGTAAAGAACGTTGCAATATTATAATATAAGAACAGGGATCAGTTTACTAGCGCGCCCTGCGCCATTGACGCATAAAAATTTAAAATGACCCATCTACAATTCTTGCCAGGGGCCGAATGGCGCTTCAATTTTTGGTACCAGTGCGCCACCACAATAACAGTGCACTGTATTGGAGGCGACAAACGTGCTTTTGCTAAGGCAAGTTCAGCGATTGGCTATGAGGGCCCGGATGTTGATCTTTCAGCCAATAAGAAGTATTGTACGATTCTTCCAAATCAGAATTTGTTATCGTCTGCGCGTATGTTGTGTCCGTGCAAGGAGGATTTTGTGTTTTTCTTTGTGCCGCGCGCTTTGAAAATGCCCTGCCCCCACCCCCCCCCCCCCCCTCAAAATACCTAAACTTGAGGTAGGACAGTCTGTCTAGACTGTCGTTTGCTGCTGTTAAACTACAGTCTACCGCCGCTAATCCTACGCAAGATGATTGTGTGAGCCCCGAGTCAAGTCAAAATACTGATCCCTGTTCTGGTTAGTATTTTGTTGGTAAACATGCTTCACAACACATGCACACTCACAATAATCTCTTTTGTTTTAATTTCTGTAATAATATATCCAGGTTATCTTTTACATGTAAGTAAATTACTGCTGAAATCATGGCCCATTGAAATTTGATCTGAGGGGCCCAATGGCCCATAGCTTTTTTGTGTCAGGCTGAACCCTGTAAGAACAATTAAAAAAAACAAACACATCCAGTCAATGAGTCATGCAATAATATTTCATTAGGCCTACTATTTTTTTTTTAATTACTCTTAAGCAGCAATTAAAACTACGCCCCCCCCTCCCTCCCTCCCCTCATCTTCCATTTGTAAGAAATTGGGATATGATAAATTTCAGTATCAACAAAGAAAATACAGTTTACATCGAGTGGTAGATCTAGATCTACAAAGCCAAATGGCAAAATCTCTGCTCGGATTGCAACCTCGACCGGTGACCAACAAATTTTTAATTAAATTATGGTACTAACCTTGATTCTTCCTTTGGAAAATTAAAAAACGAAAGTCCAGGGCACTTGTATCGTCCATTTGTGCAGTTAACAGCGCTGCAGTGTTGCCCACCAGGACGGATTCTAGGTTTGTTTACTTGATTTGATACGCTTTCCTCCATTGCTAAGCGCTAAGGCCGAAGCGAGTTATCACTTATTCCGCTAGTT
>CM072522.1:34370947-34578312 GCA_036898135.1 Oncomelania hupensis
GGGAAAGTTTGGGGAAAACTGAGGTACCCTTTTCCCAGTTGGGAAAGTCTGGGGAAAATGGCATCAGGTTGGGAAAGTTTGGGAAAATTCGTTTTGGCTGAACGAAAAACGATGCTTAACGTCCTATTGCATGAGCGTTAAGGACGATCACCACCCTGACAACAATGACCATCATCATCATATCAAAAATGAGATCCAACGGATCTTTTACCTTCGTTTTGGCTGGCAACAAGGGATTTTGTTTTTTCATACATGTCAAACACATGCACTGACCATAAAATTTTGCATCCTTGCAACTATACTTTTGCGAAGGCTTGCGGTAGGAAACAATCCTGGACGCTGCTTCTTTGCTATATGTCCTTCGGTGCAAACCACAACTGAATCCTGCAAAGCCACTGGTGCTGGGGCCTGGCTGGCTGGGGCCTGGCTGGCTGTGGCATCTCTCCCTGTGGTTGGGAAAGTTTGGGAAAATTCGTTTTGGCTGGCAACAAGGGATTTTGTTTTTTTCATACATGTCAAACACATGCACTGACCATAAAATTTTGCATAAAGAAAAACGTATTTTTCTATCCAAATCCATAAGAAATTTTCATAATACTTAGTTTTGACCTTTTTTAAAATTGTTATAATTATTTGTTAACATTCATTATTCAATTTATTATAGCATACAATTTTGAAAATAAAGAAAACTATCTTTGAAATCTTAATTTTTTTAGGGGACGGTTTTTGAATTACCTCCCTTTTCTGGCCTTTTTTTTTTTTCACAGTTATCTTCCTAAAGATCTTTAAAGATTTTAATTTTTTTTAAATTTTTTAAAATAATATTTTATTTACTTTCTTAAATTCAAAGCTATTAAATATTTTCTTTCTTATTCTCTCGGAATCTTTAATATCTCATTTACAATTGCATGCTCAAAAACCACCATCAAGAATGGGGCAACTGAAAAGGCTTGTCAAACTTTTAAGATGGAATGCCGTGATTTTCTCCTGGCTATAGTTAAAAAGATCATGGACAAAGCCCCAATTAAATATCAAATTGTCGGAAATTTAGCATGGATGAGTCCTAAGCTGCTTCTGTCAGAAGAAGGCTTGTCTGAATTTGAAACAACTGGAGCTGTCACTAAGAATTCTATGTGATGCTGGAAGAGTAAAAGAAGTCAACTGCGATCAAATCAAGTCCCAGTTCAGGCGATTTCGTGAAAGTGTGCTGTCAGAAAACAGCATACTACAGTTTCAAAACTTCGACCCAAGCAATGACCGAGTAGATGAACTGTTTTTCAAACATCTGGCTGGTCGAAAGGAGTTCTCTCTTCTCTGGGATGTAGTCCAGCAGCTGCTGATCCTCAGCAATGGCCAGGCGACAGTTGAGAGGGGGTTCAGCATTAACAAGATGACCATGGTGGAGAACCTAAAGAAAAATAATCTAGTTGCCAGGCGGCTGGTGTTAGATAAAATAAGGAGAGCTGGTGGCCCTGACAAAGTTGCAGTAACTAAAGAGATGCTGGTATATGCATCTTCATCTAGGAGTAAGTACCATGCCTATCTGGAGAACGAGAGGGAGAAACATGCCACAGAGATGAGAGCACAAAAAAGAAAGGCTGCGACTGAGGAGGTGGATATGCTTAAGGCTAAGAGACGGCGCCTTCAAAAGGACTTCACTAGTTTGGAGGCTGCAGCTAAGGCTGATGAAGCGGAACGACTTAGTGCTCTATCTCAGCTCTCTCAATCTAATGCCCTGAGACGAAGCTCAACTAAAAAGAAGGCTGAAATAGCCAGTGTAAATAAGGACATAGCGGAAAAGAGCCAGGCTCTCCTACAATGTCTGTGATGAGTATGATGTTGACTATGTAAATTGTTTTTATAATGTTATGCTTACTGCAAATAACACAAGACATTTTTCTTAAGCTTTTTTAAAAAGATTTTTTAAAATCAATTATGTTTTGGATTAAGTGAAAGTTTCTATCTAATATAACCATGACTTTCATTGTGATTGTGATCTTGTAAATTTTAAGCTTACAGTATATAAAACTAGACATTTTTATAATTATTTTTTAAAACATTTGTTTGAATGTTTTGGATTAACTCATTAAGTGAAAGTTTGGTGTATTTTAAGCTTACTGCAAATAAAAAAAAGAATTTTCCTAAAGCTTTTTTTTTTTAAAAGTAATTTGTTTCGATATCTGATCTTTATTATATGCCGACTATGGTTGGGACATTTTACTCATGGGTTGGGAAAAGGTTGGGAAAAGGTTGGGAATTTTGTTTTGTTGATTCAGTACGAACCCTGTTAAAATATGTAATAACGAAAGCGATTCGTTCGAGTTGCACTGTCTTATTTTAACTGTTCAACTATGTGAATCTAATCAATTAATGGGACCCAATTCCAATGTACATGTATATAACGCGCCAAATGTCAGCTCAATTTTGAACGATATTGAGTTACGTGAACACACAGACAAATAGACACACAGATGATAACAGTCTGCAGAAATCCTTGTAAAAGATGGAAATTCGAGAGGTCATTTGTTCACTGATTTGTTTTGTTTTTCTTCTTTATTTGCACCAGGGCCGGATCCAGAGGGAAGGGGAGGGGGGGGTGCAGCAGTAATCCCCCCCACCCCTTGGCAACAACAAAAAAATAAATAAATAAAATTTTTAAAAATAAAGAAAGAAGAAGATGGAATTTTTTGTTCAACTGGAAGAACGTTATGTAAGGCAGTTAGTTACGGTAGTTTTATTTGTGGTGTTTCACCACTCCGTACCATACACTTTAAAAAGAACTAGACTAGCACCCCACCCCGCTCCGTCGAAAATGGATTGATCCGGCCCTGTGCACCCACATACACTTTAGACCAGCGTTTTCTATCTCTTTGTAATGAGTGTCGGATTAGTAAACGTTAAATTAAAACAAAAACGAAGTTTCGGTTATGCTAAATTAACCCTCTAAAATCGTTATTATAAACGAAGTCGGTTATAGTCAAGTAAACCTCTAAAACTGTATTATAAACGAAGTTTCGGTTATAGTAAAGAAAACTTTCAAAACTTTACTGTAAACGGATTTTCGGTTATATTAAATATTCGGTTATACTAAAGATTTATTTGGTCCCAGGGCACTTTACTATATCCAAGTTCACTGTACATTCAAGACCTACAAATAATTTTGTCAAGAAGCAGCTTTACTCAGCTATCAAAGTTTAAATATTAGCGTGAAGTTCCTCAAGCGCTTTAATTGTAATCAATCAATTAACATTGGCAAAATGGACAGTATGTCTTGATGCTGTGGTGTTTGTAAGGTTTGTAATGAATGGTGATTCTGAAAAAAAAAAAAAAAAAAAAAAAAAAAAGTAAAGGGATGCAATTTAGTGTTACAGTAAAAATTGGTCAAATGACCCAGGAGCTGTTTGTGGTGGACTATTTGAACAGTATTGATTACAATTTTCTTGGTCTGATGATTTTAACTGTGGTTCTTTGATTTCAGGTGCAAGTTTTCCTTCAAATAGAACAAGAGCTGTCAACAGAAACAGATGAATTCAAGTAAGTATTGCGATTCATGTTTCACCTTTGCAGCATTATCCAACTATTGTGTGTGATTTCTTTGTGTTCCATTCTTTCACTCTACTTGATCCAGAGTGTTTGTGTTCCCGCTGCACTCACACCACAGATAGTAAAGATTGTCATCACATTTTATTACTTACCGCCGTTCATTCTCACAGCATTAGTGACATATTATGGACTTATTTCCCTTAACAATTGTTGATGTAACAAAGTTTCTTTTGTTCAAGATTAAAGTAGAGCAGTATTGACGAAGCCTCTTCATTTTGAAAATAGTTTTGCTTTCGGTGGTTTGTATTGTGACAAAGAATGCACTTTCTCAACGAATACTAACACTTGTTGACAAATTAATACTTAAAATGAGTTGAATTATTCATTTAACCTTGCATATGTTGGTGACTGTACTGAGGTAGCTGGATGTGAAATATAAAGAACCTGACCAGATCCAGGTTATAAGTTCTGCAGAAATTCATTGTGATTTCTTTCAAGATTATTACAGAGTATTTTGGCAGTTGAGATTTAGTTAAATAAGGAATATTTAAATGTCTTGAGAGTTTTGAATTTCTGATTTGAAAAGGTTTGTTTTTTCTAAAAGATGCTTATTTGTATGCAAGTTTTTATAATAACAAGCATCAATGTATTATGAGTTGAGACCATCGCTATAATTCTTGTGCAAAAACAAAACAAAGGTAGATCTCATCTTCATCTGGTTATGCTTTTCCCAGTCAATACATCCGGACGCGCTCCAGGTAAAATCCATTTACACCATTGATTTGTGATTTTCAGTCTGACAGACCCTTGTGTTGTGTTGTCTAACAAATAGCATTTAGTTACGCCTAATATCACAGCACTAGTAGGCCTTATTTTGCCTCTCTGCACCCAAATTTGCCACTGTTGCAAGAATTGTTCAATGTTGCAAAAAGTTTTGAACGTTCAGTGTATTAAGATCTTTTTAAAATCTGAAGATGTGTTCTTTTGCATTTTTAGTTTGATGTCCTGTCCTGAATTGATGTTGTATGCCACTACCATTGATTCTGACTGTGTGCTTCTTTGTACTACTTAAAAAAAAAAATGGAACAGCATTGAAACTTGAGTTGTATTTTCCTTAATGTGGTGCCATATAATTTTGGTTTAGTTTCATTGTGTTCTGTTTCGTTGTTACTTCTATTTTCCAAGAATTTTCTTTCCTTCCTTTTGGTTGGTTTGATTTTTGATATCTCATATCTCGTTGCATTATGCTGTCTTTTAGAAGTAAATGGAAAAGAAAATGATACATTTTCACAACATTTATTTTATGTCAGATGAAAATTGTGGATTAACAAAACTTTTGTTTTGATATTAAAATGTAGTGAGTAAACAAGACAGTTACAGTTTTCATTGATTAATCAGTATGTTAATATCTGTAATAATTATTTTATTATTTTTTAAATTATATGCGTTATTATTTAACATTTAATATGCTGATGGAACATTTTTGTCATATCAACAGTATGCATTGGCCAGACGAAAGTTGTGAAAGTTTTCAAATGGTAGAGATATGCAGGTACAGGTTGGTTTGTATTTGGTTTCAATACAGTTGGTAATGTTTGGGGAATTCAGTATTTGATGCAAGCCAACTGCTGTACAATTGCTTCAATTTATAAAGCATTTTTGGAAGTTTGGTTACATCACAAGGAAGAAATATGTACATTTTTATTTATTTCATTTGTTGGGCTATGAATTAAGTTTCAAGTTCATTTTCTTGCTTGTGGACAAGAAAAATGTGCTTGCTGTGATTTCAGAAAATCGTGATGGAGATTAGCTTGATTTTGTTGACTTGTATCTTTTTTCCTGTTTGATGTTGCTTTAATTGTTTTGGCTGTTTCCTTTGACTTGTTTTTGTAAGACAACATCAATGCAATTGTGTGCCTATTCTTAATTTTGACCCATACACATTGCAATCTTCTTGACTTGTGTTCTATTGAATTTGACTCGTTGGCTCCCTCTGGGTTACACACTCATTCCGACATTGACTAGGAGGAGGCAATTCTTGTACTAAGGTCGAATTTTGGGCTACACATGCTGAATGATCTAGCATGGGATCTGTTACTGTTATAGTTTGATGTAAATGTTCTCTTGCATGAGGTTTGTTCCGGTTCATAGTTTGCGATGTTCCTGTCTGCATGAGAGATAGTCTTGTGTGACATCTTGAGACTACTCTGTTGTGATTGAATGCATGCATGAGGAGCTGCATTTTAGAGCTATCAGTGTTCACATTTCTCCATTTCTACTATTCTAGGCTGTTTACCAAATTTGTTTTCGTAAAGTGACTGAACGCTGCAGACTGCTTAAATTTTCAAAGGATTGAATAGACGCACAAAGGTTAAAGTATCAAATATATCAACATTTTGTTTGACTGTTTGTGGATCGATTTAATCTAAATCTTCTTTGTATTTTGTGTAAAAGTGTATGTGTGTGTGTGTTATTTTATTCATTTTCCAAGTTTCCATTTTAGCTTTTATTGGAAGCAAGAATATTATTAGTGTAACTGGATCATCTTATTCCTTCCTTGACTTAGTACCTCAGCAACATTGAAGCAGTAATTATTCAAACAAATCCCCCTCCCCTCCCTCTTCTTTTGTGTAGTTTTGAGATATTACACTGTAGTTTTGAATTTACAGGAAGTTAGCATGCTTTTTATATTTTCACTCACAGTATAGTTAGCATCACTAAGCAGTATTATTGACACATAAATGTAAATAATTTCCCTTTATTAATGATTTTTGCAGTACTATATATACTTTCTTGAGCGCATCAAAATTATTATTATTTTTGTATTTGTATAAAATTCTTATTGCACTATTTATTTATTTCACAGTCAGTTTAGATGTACACTACAACATGTAGATTTTTGTTATTTTGCTTTTTTTGTATTTTTGTGTTGTGTTTTTAATTTTTATTTCGTAGACATCAGTTTCAAGACACACACTGTTATTTAGACACATTTTTGCACATTAGGCTTTTCCATTTAACATATTTTAACATTCTGGCCATTCCTGCCTCAGGCCTGAGGTTAACTAGTACTTTGTATTCTATTTGGGGGTGGTACCATTAAAACATTGGCTTTTTTTTCTTTCTTTTTGACTAGCTGATAATCTGACAAGGACATGGAGAATCAAGAAAACTTTTTCCTCCAGAAATAGGTTTGTCGATTTGGATAATGAGGATGAAATTCTGGTCGCCTTCTCAACGAATAAGATAACATAGGAAAAGGTTCACTTTGGAAATTATCTTTATGGATCTGTTCAGACAAAAACACAGACGATGGTGATCCTGAATATCCTGAGAATGCAGCTGAAATCAGTTGAATGATTATATAGCACAGGAATGCAAAGCCAGCTTCTTACATGTTTTACCTAAACATTTTTGCTTCCATCAAGGATTATAAATTGGTCAAGTTTCTGGTTATCCTGTTGCTTTTCAAGGCTTGTTTATGCTTTTTTAAAATTTTCAAATCACACTATTAAAATAATTGATTGGTTTGTACAGAGCATTGATGTCTGATAAGTTTATGTAGTTCACAGTTTGTCAGATGCAATGGAAGTATGCCCAACCTCTTGTGTTTTGTAGGTTAGATATTAATTTAATTTGCTTCCTTTAAGCAGGAGGATTAAATGCATGTGTTGTGCGTCATTGGATGAAATATATCATGTTGATAATTGAAATTGGATGCGATTTACTTCCCTTCATTTAACATTGTTTTGCAGAAGTGGTGTTGTGTTGTTGTTTCACAGGTGTGTTTTGGTATTGGTGTTTTGAACTTTGCAGAATTTAACGGAATGAAAAGCTGTCTTTGGGGAAAAAGAAAACATTTTATTCTCACTCAACTGATCTTGAGGTGATTTAATTATATTCATGTTCTCCGCCTTGTCATAGATTTTACTGATGTCTGATTCCATTAAGTTATAAGGTATTCAAGTCTCTCCATGCTGAACGCCGAATTATATTGTAACACAGATCAGCCCATCCTGAATGATGCCGAATTATTTACTTGGTTGTACAGGACACAGCTTCAGCGAATAGCAGCCCTAGATGCCAGTTGGGCCCATTTGGGCAATGGCTTGAACGCTCACAACAACCCGAGTTGGCTCGGCCTCTATCTGTCTGTCTGCCGTCTACTGGATTTTTGTCTAGTCATGCCAGCCGACGCTGTGCCACAGTTCCAGCTGTAAGTGCCAATACTATGCACATAGTTTTAAACACTTTTTTTTTTTTTGCGGGATTGTTTTATATCCTTTATTGTTTATGATCTTTATTTTTAGGTTCAGAAAGATGGTTATCACTACGAATTGTGAAGTAACATTTTATTACGGCAGTGTTATAATTGCCTCTAATTCAGCTACTTTAAAACATTATTTCTGTTGTTTCAATGCAGATATCGATGGGCGTTCATTGGCACAGCAGGGGAGGAGAACAAGGGAAAGAATGATGACGCCACCCCTAAACAGAAAGATCAACCTCGATTCACACCACATATTGTTAGGCTAGCACGCCTACTCAATTCGAGGGTAAGATATTTGTTTCTGAATTACCCTTATCATTTATATATTTTACTGGACTATTTTTTGCCTCAAAGAGGTTGTGCAATTCATTTGGGATATGTAGAATATTTTGGTGAGTGTTCTATGCATGATATGCTTTACCTTTGTTTCTACTTGCACTGTGCAGATGATTCAGTAGGCACATGAGAAATTATTCATATTATACTTATGTTTGACAGTTGAACCGTCAGGTGCCTGTATTACGAACCATTCAAGGCCGCCCTTTGTTGAACATTGGCCACTTGCGATCGATCGCAGAACTTCAACCCTTCTTTAACACGTTGTGTCTCCAGCAGTCAGAGAAACTCTCCACAAGCTCCTCTAACAAAAAATCCACCAGCAGGAAGTCCTCCAAGAGTCCACAGGTAGGCAGCGGACTGCAAGTGCCAGCATCGGGAATGACAAAGTCCGTCTCTGCCCCAGAAAAGCTGGAATCCAAGCTGGTGCAGGAGATGCAGGTGAAGACATGCAGACAGTACGTAGAGGAACTTTTAGAGAGAGACTTCTTGGAGACTGTGTCATAATGGCTCAGCTACAGGCATCTGTAACAAATCATGTGTCACTGTGACTCCATGACATCAGTCATAAATTGAGTGTTGTGGCCGAGTGGTCGAAGGCGGACTAACTTGCATTGTTTGCAGGCTAGAAACCTATGGTGCTTGAAAGGTGTGAGATCGATCCAGCATCTGGGCGTTACGTTTCTCCGAATATTATTTACTTTCGATTCGGGCAACATTTCAGGGGTTTTCTTCGGGAACTACAGTTTGCTACCCCCAGCAGAATTTCAAAAAACACAACTTATATTAGGTAGGTTGGGTTTGGGCGCGCCACAGGCTGTGACTATATCTTCCCCAGGGGAGGCGACCCAGAATTTCCCAAATGAAAAGGGACAATAAAGAGACCCCCCAAAAAAAAAAGTTTGGAGAATTGTCATAGTGACTAAGCTATATCAGTCAAAAATTTAGAGTCAAATGAGCAATTTGTGGTTAAATACTAAGATACCTATAGCTGGTACCATACTCTCAACACACACAAAAGCTCTTTGCTGTAGTAAGCCTCAGTAGGTGAGGTCCCAGCATTAGTACAGCAAAGTTGTATTGGCACAACTGTTGTGTGCAAGCTGTTGAAATGTTTTGAATGTCGTTGATGATAACTGTGATTTGTGCAAAAATAAATGGTGCTGTGATGACACTGGTGAAGGTGTATATTCAGCAGATCATATAAAATCTGTCTCATGTGTACAATGCAATGTGTACATCATTGTGTGCATAACTTGTCATTGTGGAATATTTGACCAAAACATTAAAACATGTAATATTTGAGGTTTGAACATTATTTTAAATTTTGTATTGTATTGGTCCAGGTTTGGGTCATACATTATTTGCAATTTTGCCATGTTTATAATTGTTGTGTTGAAGTGTAAAATTATTTGTAATTTTACCATGTTTATAATTATTGTGTTGAAGTGTACAACAATTTTCTTAATTGTGTGGTTTAGTTGGGATTAAGACTTGATCAATTACATTTGAGTTTATATGAAACAACTTATATTCCCTTATTTCCAAGTTGGTGTGCATGTGCTCCTTTGTTCTTTCCAGATCTTTACCCCACTCCTTTTGTGAAATGCTTAGATGTGTGTGTGTGCCTGTGTGTGTGGGTGTGTGTGTGTGTGTGTGTGTGTGTTAGTTTTATGGTAGCAGTTTTTGCCGTTTGATGTTGGCTGGTAATTAATTAATTATAATCTTCATTCCAACAACATAGGTGTTGATGTTTGCCTGTGTTTAGTTCAGGTACAAATGTTCGGAGTACAGGTTGTGAATTTCTG
This sequence comes from Oncomelania hupensis, assembly GCA_036898135.1. Classification (NCBI taxonomy): domain Eukaryota; kingdom Metazoa; phylum Mollusca; class Gastropoda; order Littorinimorpha; family Pomatiopsidae; genus Oncomelania; species Oncomelania hupensis. The sequence goes on from CM072522.1 coordinate 34,380,905, forward strand.
CAACTTTGTTTTGGTCTCTTGAATAATCCACAGATTATAGTGTGTGGAAGTACCTTAGCTTGTTTGCATGCTTATCTCTGGCATGTTGTCAGGTGATTGTGATAGCCTGTATCTCATTTCTCTGTAGCTAATCATATCAATTCTCTTAGTCTTTCATTATCAACCCCATTGTCCCATTATCATCGCAGCATGGTGCAAATTGAATAAAATAGCGCTTCCGGTATCACAACAGATTCTTTTCTTTTTTGTTTTTGAAATTAATCATTTTCTTTCTTTTTTTATTTGGTGGTGGAGAAGGGGGGGGGGGAAATAGTGGGAGGGATGGGGTTTGTGTTGTTGTTTTGTTTGTTTGTTTTTACTTTGTCGTCTCTTGTTCATTGTAAATTACAGTTAAATTGTAGTTCCTAGTAACTTTCACATCCAAAAATTGTGTTACATTTTGTTGTTTGTTTATACTTGATGATTATGCAGTGCATCTTATATATTTTGAATGACAGTATGAGAAAGTATTTTTAATGTGACTCATACTGTTATGTGATAAATTATTTTACTCAGGCTGTAATGTATCTTCAGCATTATAAAATTCTCATCTGTGATTAAGCATCCTTTTGCCAAGAGCTCTTCTGTTCACTATATTTTATTAAATGTCAATTGATTAGTGTTGGGGCGGTATTCAAAAATGCTGAGTACTGTGGGCTCAGTGTTGTATACCAGTATTAGTTGCATGTACCAGTACACTAGGTGATGGTCTTTACATGATAAAGTACAATTTGGGCAGGCACAGTAATACACGTTTGAGGAGTATTGAAGGCATTTGTCTATTTGCCTGTTTGCCTAATGCGAATGAAACATAGAGCCGACTGGTAAACTTGCAGCTGTCTTGTCTGGTGGGCTAGCTGTTTTTCTCACTTGTCTCCTCTGTTTTCATAGCTGACCATATTGTGCTGAAGTGAAGTGTCAGGCAACTGAAATACCAGTACAGTTTTTGCCGTGCCGTCCGAACACACATGTTTTGTTTACATTATTATTGAGCTGCGTGTGAGTGTGCTTTGAATAAAAATTAATAGGACCTTAAACTGTATTTGTGCTTCAATGTTAGTTATAATTGTTATGTTATATCTTGGGATGACTGGAATAAAACTTGAGGTTTGATGGATTTCTTTGTGTTTCATTTGATGTTCAATATTATTTCAGAAGAGTTACAAGCAGTAATTGGACACAAAATGTGATTATTTTGAGTTAGTCTGTTCTGTGAATCCAGTTTAAAAATAATGAATGATATCCCTTTTTACATGTGGGGTATCTAAAATTTTGTTTGTTTATAAATTTAGAGATTTTACTTTTTAAAAAAATAAAGAAAAAAGTTGCCATCGGTTATTTTTTTGCAATATAAATAATTTGATGGATAAGTGTGTACAGTAAATTTGTTTCAGTGCGTTTATTTACATTAATGTTATTCTCTGTGTTTTTACAATTTGATGCGGTGAAAAAAACACCAGAATATGGTTTTAAACGAGGAAATGTGTTGGTGTTTTTGTGAAAGATTTACAATCAAGTGAAGAACAAAAATAATGTTAATCAGTTTATTTAAATATGTGTTAATCAGTTTATTTACATAGGTTTTAATTTGGTCTTTAAAAACAAATGCAGGTATTTTGGAGTCCTTGTGTTTTTTGTTTTGTGACCTGTAAATATTCTGATATCCTGAGATTATCAGTTTCGTTTACTTTCAATTGAAAAAAAAAATTCAATAATGATATATACCTTGCGCATTGTGTATAAAAATGATTTCCCTTCCATAGAATTATATGTACAGTTGGCTATTTCTGAGGTTGTGAGTCTTATCTTTCTCTCCCTTTTTCTCAGTTTTTCTTCCCCTCCTTATCGCTACATTAGCTTGGAATTTATGATTTATTTGTGCATGTTCTTTCTGACTGACTTACTGATCAGATGTTTATTACAATTAATTCTGCATGGAAAATCAGATGCTGAGATAGGTCTCATTGTCTTGAGACTTGAAATAACACATTATTTAAAGTGAGTTTAACGTAATTTTGTTAAACTGTTAACACTAGATAGTATGATCATAGAAGAGTTTATTGATCCTCAGTAATGAAGTGAAAGTTCTCAGGTGAGCATATAAACAACTTAATCATTGAGGCCCTGGTAATGTCACAGCATTGTCTAGCCCCTTGGGGTCATGAGCAATCTTGCCACTGTAGATTGTTCTAACTTATAAAGGGAAAAGTGAAAGCCCCAGTTGAAAACCTGTCTTGCCTTTGTAGGCATGACTGATTCACTGCGGCAACAGTACCCCCGTTGGAGTGCCGGGGGTTTCAGTATAAATAGTATCCCCACTTTCTGGAAATTTAGTGCTTTAAATTCCCACTGTCGCTGTCTTCCTCATTTGCTCTTTCCCATTCCTGATCTGTCCTATCACTCTGCTATACTATCTTCTTCTTCGCTAGATCAATGACCTACCTTTTTTCTTGAAAACTCTTCCTGGACAAGACTCCTTGTTTGAGTATGAGGTCTGTTGGATCAGCTTGGGAGTGTTGGACGCTTTCTGCCGGGTGGTCACTAGGGCTTCCTGTGATGTTATTATTTAGCAATATAGGCATTTTATATGTATATGTTTTGTTGATAATTTATAATGATGTTTGTATTCTATTTTGTTTTTGTAACCGGGGGTTCGAGTAGTTGGGGTAAAGCCTCAGCCGTCCCCTGCGTGGGATGTCTTTATTGTAAAGTGACTGGCCGGTGGAGGGCATTCAATTTTCCCACTAGGGTTGTTTCAGCAGATCTTTTATGCGGATCGGGGGTTGTCCGGTCCTGATTTGGCTCGGAAGAGTCCGCTGGACCTAAAGCAACAATCAATCAATCAAAAGCCTTGTCTAGCAAAGGAAACCCACTGACAGTCATTAAGTGCCGTTTGTTACCAAGGCACAGAATGCTGTCTCCTGGCTAATTCACAATGACACCTTGAAGCTTGTTGGTGCAATTGTAGATTATAGTCACACGACACCGGAGCATATAGGCCACTACTACTGGTCACATTATTTTGACACCAGTGAACCAGTTGATGGTGAGGGGAAAATAATATGGTCACACGTTGGCCCATCCGGGATTCCAATCAGGTGCCTTTCGGTTACTAGTAAGCCGCTCTACCAACTGAGCTATCCGGCCCCACACATCCTTGTTTGTCATTCTCTGCTGCATTTATATGTGTGAACCTGTAGACATATCCAGGGGAGCTCGTCCATTTACCGCTTATTGCAGAAGAACTTTAGAATGCTAAGACCTGAATTTTAGGTTCCATGTCCATCAGGCACAAAAGCTACATGAACATATAGTTATTTGAATGCCCTGTCTGTGCGTTCTTATAATTATTTATTAACCAGCTGTTGCAAGTCGGTAGTAAAAAACAAACAAACCTTGTTGAATGACAAGTCTTTCCTTTTACAACATGTGTTTGGCTGCATGGAAATTAATGCCATATTTTTAATTTTGTATTTTAACTGTTTTGGTATATTGTTGTGACTAGTTTAACCAGTGGTTAGTAATGTTTTCTCAAGTAAGGTGATATTGTTTTAATTGGTCCCTACCACATTAAAACTATTCTGTTGCAAAAATAAAATACAAAAATAAATAAACAGAACCATTATTACCTTATCTATCTACCTGTCTGGTATCATTGTAAAATATAATCCGTTGATATACCTGCATATGTCCGTCATAGTCTAAAAAAAAAAAATAATTTCCCCACATGTTTCGCATGTTGGATCCGGATCAGAAAATGTTGATTGCAAAAGATGTGATAGCAGTAGGCACAGTGAACACATCAAATTGCGTTCTAAGCATGTTGTGATAATAGTTATGCAAGGTTTCTTCTTCTTCAGGTTTAGCACGTGCACTGCCAGGTAAATTTGAGTGCTCAATAATTAATATTATTTTTGTAATGAAAAAAATGTCAACAAAAACAAAATACAAATCCAGAATATTAGTATTAAATGATACTGGTCCTATCTTAATCTGATTTTCTGCACTGTGCTATCATATGTTCATACCAAAAACAGCTTGATTTGATAACAATGGATATACTTGTTAATTCTCCCAAATGGGAGTACCAGGGGATCTTTTAGTAAAAATAGTTCCCCCACTTTCTGGAAGTTTATTGCTTTAAATTTTCTCTTTTCTATCTTTCTTTATATTTCTGCCTTCACTTTTCTTGTCTGTTTACAGTACTCATTCTTTCTATATGTCATTCACTGGTATGTTTTCCTTCGATCCCTTTTCACTGTTTTTCTCAGCATTTTTATGATATTCTCATTGTCTATGGTGACTAGGTAGTGAAAATTGTACACACCGGGATAATCTTTAAGTCTCTCAGGTGATATTTGCCGATTCAGCAGGGTGGGGAACTCTCCTCGGATCCGCTGATTTCAGAGGAAATCGGCAGCCATTTCAGAGGAAAAAAAAAAGAGTTCAGAGGAAAAAAAATTTGTCCGTTTCCGAATCCAGTAGACCTATTATTACAAGTACCCATCCGTGTCCATCACCAGCAAAATTAATGATGCAAAGCTCAATTGTCAGCTTTTTTAGGAAGTAAAACAACAGTGAACTTGTGGAAGCTAAAATTAGACAATGTGCTGAAATGAAACCTCTTTAATTTAACTTGCAGAAACTTATTTGAAAATTTGCTAAGAAGATTGTTTCTATTAAAATTGAACTTGTGAAAGACTGAAATGTGCAAGAAGAAACAGACATCCAAAATGTAAAGGTTAGTGGTATTTGCTTGTGTGTGTGTGTGTGTGTGTGTGTGTGTGTGTGTGTGTGTGTGAATACGAATATGAAATTTTATTGTCATAAAACACAAGTGTGTGTGTGTGCTCCTGGACCCCGGCCTTTTCAGAGTTTTTCTCAATGAGTTGTTCCCCACCCTGATTCAGCCTTTTTATTTATATATTTTGAGTCTTATGAATACTTGTCATATATTTTTTACACTTTTTTTGTAATCTGGGGGTGACAAATTAAATGAAAGGGCTTACATCCTCAGCATTACCTAGCATTATTTTCCTTAGGATGTGGTAGGGTAATCATAGTAGCATGAATTTGTATTTGTGTACTAAAAGAAGAAATAAAAAATCTCGTAACTCTCAATGTAAAAACACAAATTTTCGGTTTATTACAAACCTTTTTCCAGTGTACAACAATGTCCAAGTATAAAAACAAAAGACATCTTGTATATGTATGTGTGTTTTTGGTGGATCCTGATTTTCTGAGCGTATGAGAGATAGACCAGTTTGGTGTGAGTATGGTCCATCTATGCCCACTAAAGGTTCACTGGTTCCTATAAACAAGAAATCAAGTAAACTCTCGTTAATCCCATTCGAATGACCTGCCCTGTAATTGTTTTGATGGAAGTTGTATGATGTTGAATTGCTACATAATCATGTGATGTTTTAATATTTGTTGGTTACGGTTTTGCCATAACTGTGTGTGTTCTTGATTGTGCTTCCTAAAGAATTCCAAAATAAACAGAATCGAATGTGAAGATAATACTTTTGTGAAGTGAGTACTTTACTTTATTTTTATCTTTACTCGACCTCCGTGGGGATGCTGGGGGTTTTAGTATAAATAGTATCTCCACTTTCTGGAAATGTAGTGCTTTTAAATTCCCACTGTCGCTGTTTTTCTCCTTTGTTCTTTCTCATTCCTACTCTGTTCTATCAATCTCTCTTATACTATCTTCTTCTTCTTTATCAGTACAACTTATGTTAATCTGATGAATAAAAATTGATGCAACAACAACAACTTCGCTAGACCAGTCACCTACCTTTTTTCTTGAAAACTCTTCCGGGACAAAACTCAGCATTTGTGTGTGAGGTCTGTTGGATCAGCTTGGAAATATTGGACGCTTTCTGCCAGGTGGTCACTAGGGCTTCCTATGATGTTATTATTTGGCAATGTAGGCATTTTATATGTATGTGTTTTGTTGATATTTTATAATGACGTTTATATTCTATTTTGTTTTTGTAAACTGGAGTTCAATAAATTAGAGTATAGCCTAAGCGTCCCCTGCGTGGGAAGGATTTATTGTAAAGTGACCGGCTGATGGAGTGCCTTCAGTGTTAATACTAGAGTTGTTTCGGCAGATCTTCTATGCGGGTCAGGTGCGAATGCTCTTTCAGCGAAGTTGGGGTCTTGATTTTGTGGTCCTGATTCGGCTATACTGGTCCTGATTTGGCTCGGAAGAGTCCGCTGGATCTAAAGCAATAATCATGTAATGTAATGTAATCTTTACTCGGCACTTTCCAACTTTTATAATTTTATGTACCATACTTTTCCAAGTCAACTCAGCAAGTCATTATTAGCGGCCATGGAGAGTTGAATATAATATATAGCTTATTATTATTGTGTCTTAGGAAGATAAGACAAACAAACAATAGTACCATCATTCAAGCTTTTTTTTTTCTTCTTAATAATCAAATAGGTCTGAAAATAGGTAATAAAAGTTAAAATAGTCAAAAATACTTGTTTTGATAGTGTAAAGCATTGTTTGTGAGAGTGACATATGGTGCGTGTGGGTACATGTACATTTTCACCTAATATTACACGCACCTTCTCTTCGAAACTGTAATTCTCTCAGTAACACGTACTATCTGTGCAGTTTTTGTTGTTGGACTAATAATTTTATATCCCTAGTGGAAAACGGGCAATAGGTCATATCATGGTAATCTATTACGTCAGTGTCAATGATTACGTGACCCCAATAATGAGAACAAGGAACCGGACTGTTTCAAAGCGTACGATGTAATAGCGTTATCTCTATCGGTGTAAGAGGGAGAGAGAAAAAAACCTGGAATGTTTGTTGGTTTTTTCTATTAGTTAAGGAGGAAGTGTTATTCTCGTTGGAAAATTGCACTGCAGCCAGAAATATAACATTCCGCCATAAGGAGGAGAAATGAGACTTACAGGAACTAGAAGAAAAACATAGCTATTAATTTTGTACGCGATCTGTGATAAATAATACCTGAATAACTAAATACACGAATAATGCTTATGTGATGAATGTATAAACGGAGATCTGGTCTGTGCACGCACGCGTTCCATCGCACGGACTTTAAATATCCTGACGCTCATGGCCTAGAAGAATGAGTGCTGTATACACAAATACACCCAGTATGCACTAGGTCACTTCTCCCCATTTAGTTATTATTTAGTGCTTTAAATTACCAACCTTTCTGTCACTCTCATTTATTCTTTCTCGTTCCTACTCAGTTCTATCAATCTACTATCTTCTCCGCTAGACCAGTCACCTACCTTTTTTTTTTCTTGAAAACTCTCCCAAAATTCCTGATTTGTGTATGAAGCTTGGGGTTATGCCAAATGGTCACTAGAGCTTTTTGTAGTATTATTTTTTAGCAATGTAAGCCTATGCATTTTCTAAGTAGCTAGGCTATGTGTTTTGCTAATATTTAACAATGATGTGTATATTCTATTTTGTTTTCGTAAACGGGGGGTTCGATAAATTAGAATAAAGCCTCAGCATCCCCTGCAAAGGATGCCTTTGTTGTAAAGTGACCTTCAGTGTTACCGTTAGAGTTGTTTCAATATTTTTTATGCGGATCGGGGGCGAGTTCTCTCTCAGCCAAGTTGTGGTCCTGATTGGGCTCTTTGCAGTCCGCTGGACCCTATCAACAGTAACTAACTAACTTCTCCCCATCCCCGGTCGCCCAGGATTGTGCTCAGTCGTCTGGGCGCCAGACTAAGCGCCCAGAGGTTGCAAGTGGGCGTCTCGGACAACTTGAGTTAGATCCTGTTTCGGCCAGCGCCTTGAGCAGCTCTTGAGCCTGAGGCGAGAAAATTCAGGTGTGATCAAGAATCTTTGAACAGACAATTGACGGTAGTAAATACTAAAGGTAAAAAGTTCAGGTAGACTTGTTGGACCCCGCATGCACCCGTGAAAAAGCAATGAGAAAATTGTAAAAAGAAGAATCACACACAATAAGACAATGATTAGTGCAAGAGTACAGCCTATGGGACGCCATTATGTAAATTAAATGAGTATTGATCGCATACTATTTCTTTTGTATATCGTAAAATGTAGTCTATTGTTATAAAACTTGTTCTATATGTTAACCTCCCCACCCACACACACACCCCCCCCCCCACCCCCAATTTTTTTTAAAGTACGGTATTGCTATTATAATGTATTTTATAAAGGTATAATTATTTTTAAAAATTCAAATGTATAATATAGTTTATAAAGGTGGCATTATTATAAAATCTGTGTTTAATATAATAAAAATAATAATTCAATTCACAGATGGAGCCCCATAAAAATCCTGCCCTATTAAGTCACACACCATATTATATAGAGTGACTTGGGCCAGCGTATGTTTGACAAAACAGTTGTCACGCCAGTAACTGATCCTGTACAGAGTGGAAGACAGCGTAATCAAAACACGAAGGCAAGAAATATCAGTTTTTATGGGAAAGCTTCGTGTGAAGCAGAGCTATCTAGCTGTCATCCAGTGTCAGTAAGCTTAACAAGATTCTACAATGGAATGTACGTTATGCCACTCTTATAACAAAGTTAATCTCAATAATCAAATAATTTAATCTGCTATCCCACTCCCGTCCGATCGACTGAGAGAGATCTTTTGAAGTTTCCAGAGAGCACAGAATTTCATGGAGAGAGAGAGAGAGAGAGAGAGAGAGAGAGAGAGAGAGAGAGAGAGTGTGTGTGTGTGTGTGTGTGTGTGTGTGTGTTTGTGTGTATGTGGTTTGATGGTGTTTGTAGTTATACTTTTCTTCTGTTATATGTTATTTTTTAAACTTTTATTTATAGAATTAAAAGTGCAGTTTATTCGGCCTTTTCACGACAAAGCATATTTTGGGGATTTTTATTGCTGGAAGTGCAGCGTTTTCATGGTGGCTTCGTGTCAGTCATTATCATAATCGTTTAAAATTCCCTTCTTCTTCTTCTTCTTCTTCTTCTTCTTCTTCTTCTTCTTCTTCTTCTTCTTCTTCCTTTTCTTCTTCTTCTTCTTCTTCTTCTTCTTCTCTCTCTCTCTCTCTCTCTCTCTCTCTCTCTCTCTCTCTCTCTCTCTCTCTCTCTCTCTCTCTCTCTCTCTCTCTCTCTCTCTCTCTCTCTCTCTCTCCCTCTCTCAGTGTGTTCTGCCTGTCGGTCTGTCTCTCTCTCTCTGTCTGTGCCTCTGTTATCTCTCTCTCTCTCTCTCTCTCTCTCTCTCTCTCTCTCTCTCTCTCTCTCTCTCTCTCTCTCTCTCTCTCTCCCCTCAGAGTTAATCAAATAGATAACACCTTGATTGAGTGTTCGCCTCAAATGAATTGCGATATTTCAATTTACTACTACTACTACTACTACTACTACTACTACTACTACTACTACTACTACTACTACTACTACTACTACTACTCCTTCTTCTTCTACTTAATTTTTTTTGCCTTGCCCAATGAGGGAAGTAGTGAAATACATAACATGTATATTCTTCTCAATTAAATTTCGTATTTCAGTTACCATTTTGTTCTTCTAATGTGTATTTAAGATTATTTTTTTTGCTGTCCAATAGTAATCTCCCCTCTTCTCTCTCTCTCTCTCTCTCTCTCTCTCTCTCTCTCTCTCACCAACACACACACACACACACACACACAAATAAAAGAAAGATAAAGAAGTACTGGACCCTAATTGGTGCAGAGTTCCCTCGCGTGCTGTCTCTCACACTCACACAAACTCTCTCTCTCTCTCTCTCTCACACACACACACACACACACGTACACACACACACACACACACAAACACACTGTATTTCAGACAATAAAGAAGAAGGGAAAAAAATGGAAAAGTTGGAGGAGAAAGAAGAGAATTATGAAGATACTATTCCCAGATTTTAAAAATACTGACGGTCATGTCCTAGGCGTGTGAGTGCCAGTCACGTAAATACGACGATTGAGGCGTTAGACGATGTTCCATAAGAATGCAACCTGGCTTTGTCTTCAGCAGATCTTGAGCTGGAAGAGCGCTATAAAAGAACGATAAGATAAAATAAATTAATTAAAAGGTGACGTCATTATGATTATATCACTCGATTTCATAAGTTTGGTTTTTACGTTGGAGGCACAGGTAAAGTCTAAGTAAATACCAAACTTGAACCAAATCCCTCTAGTAGTTTGGGAGAAAATAGGATTAGAAAAAAAACACCACAAGAATACATTATGAGGTCACCATGATGACGTCACACGATGATTTCACTCAATATAATTATTATAGTTTCGTTTAATTAAGGCTCGAGGCATTTATACACTCTATTTACATCCTATCCTATCCCGTAACTCGAAGGTCGTTGGGGAAACCACAGATGATCGTTTAACCAGCGTACTCCATCTTTCTCTGTCCTCAGCAACCCTCAAGGCTTCGCTCAGTGTCAAGCCAGTCCGTTCTCGAATGTTGTCCTCCCACCTCTTTTTCTGTCTCCCTCTTCTTCTGCCTCCTTGCACCGTGCCTTGCATGATGGTCTTTGCAAGGCCTGATGCTCTGGTGACGTGGCCATACCATCGGATTCTCCGTCTCCCCACCACCACGAGGACGTCATCGTGTTGTCCAACGGCCTGTGCGATGGTCCGTCAGACTTTGCTGTCGGCGATGTGCTGTGCACAGCAATAATTACATACAAAGTTGTTTTTTTTTTTTTTTTGGGTAATCTTTAAAAAATGACCACGGTGATTACGTCATTTGATTAAGAGAAATCCGTCCATTAGTTTTTGAGAAAAGTGTGCAAATGTCCCCTACGGACAGACACCGGACACTAGAGGTACAGCGTACGGACGGACAAACCCAAAAACTAGCTCCCGAGCTGAGATTAAAGCTCGGAAACTAAAAAGAAAGAAAAACTAATGAATGAAAAAAACACCTGTTTGGGCCGGTGACCTTATAAAACAGTGTCAAAGTCGTGGACAAAGCGTCAATTCTCTCCACGGTAGCATCTCTCTCTCTCTCTCTCTCTCTCTCTCTCTCTCTCTCTCTCTCTCTCTCTCTCTCTCTCTCTCTCTCTCTCTCTCTCGTTTTTCCCTTATTTCTCTTCCACCTCCCCCCCCCCCCCACTCACCCCGCTTCTCTGTTCCTGTCTTCTCTTCTTTCTGTGAACAGTAATGGCTCATTTGATGACAAGTATAAAAACAACGTTTCACGGTCTGTCACTTCAATCTCAGCGCTGCGTTACGTCGCCTTCGTATCTTGGTCTTCAGGTACAGTAGTAACATCGTTTTATTATGATGAATCTTGTGTAGAATTTGCACACCAATATTCCATGTAATTTATAGGGACAATAAATATTGAATCTTGAATCTGGAAAAAAATAGTCATGCCTTTACGCTTAAGCTTTATATGCCTATGAATAACGGATGCAAGTTAACAGTAGTAAAGTAAAACTTCCGTTTTACGACCTTTAAATTGCCATTAAAACGAGGTCTTAAATTGGAGGGGTCTTAAAAAGGAGGTAGGACATTTTCGGAAAGACATTTAGAAAATTAATTAAGTAAAATAAATACATGTACAAAAAGTACACATACCATTAAGTACAGTGAACATCTACCATCTTTCAGAAATATAGATTAAACTCTGTCTCACCAATACAGTCAATATCTTCCTGTTCCTCATTATTTACAAAATAAAAAAATCAATGTTGGTATGATAGTTGTTTAAAAGTGTAAGTGCTGAGTGCGTGTTTGGAGTTATAACTGTTTATAAGATAACCCCATTAATATTGTGGTAATTATTTTTATTCAATCATTGAATAGTTTTTTTGTTGTTGTTGTTTTAAAGAAAGCGGTTATTTCTGTTTGTTTGCATGTGCATGTTCTCTTAGTATGTCACTTTGAACACCTGACATGATGTCGGCAAGATCTGACAGGCCCCTGCTCAGGGCAAATCTGGTCAGCTCCTTAGTGTATTTCAAGCTGTTTTAATGCGTCGTCTGCTGTTAAAAGTTGTAAACGAAACTGTTTTCTTCAAGCGCACAAATATAGTATTGCTTTGGAATCTGAATTTTTCAGATGCTAGGTCGTAAAATTTAATTATTTGAAGGTCGCAAGTCGCGTTTTAGAGGTAGTCGTTTAAGAGAGGTCGTTTATATAATACAAAGCGTCGGTGAATTTTTTTCCGGTCGTGTGTTGGAGGAAGTCGTTTAAGAGAGGATCTCAAAACGAAGGTTTTACTGTATTTGCTTACTAATTCATCTTCCTGTCTTTGTAAATAAATATTATTATTATTATTATTATTATTATTATTATTATTATTATTATTATTATTATTATCATCATCATCATCATCATCATCATCATCATCATCATCATCATCATCATCATCATAATTAATTAATTATTATTATTATTTTCATCCTTCTCATCATCATTTATATTATTATTATTATTATTATTATTATTATTATTATTATTATTATTATTATCAAAGTCATTAAGTAGAGCTTGGTGGTGAATCTTGTATAGATTGGTCTAACTGTTTCCCTTAGTTTTTCTGTATTGGTGCAATTTAAGAAAAAAATATTCCTAAGCTAATTCATCATACTTTCGTCGCTAGATTGGATCCTGGGCGTCAGTAATATCAGAGTTATGGTGTACCTCGTGGTGATAGGCAAGCTTTAATAACATTATGATTAAGATATTGCAATCACGTAACAGCCTTCCCCAGCACATCAAGAAAACAATTAACTGGGATAGCCTCATGTAGAAAGCTGAAAAGAGGCCTATTTAACGGTAACTGCGTTTTGTTCTGAGGGTGGTGGGAGGTGCGAGGATGGAGGCAGGGCAATTTATCAAGCAACTGTCATACGGAAGTAAACAGGTGATATTTTTAAGACGATTTCAATGTTCAGCTTCCTGTATGTTGACCCTGAAAAGCTTGAATACTGCATAGAGGAGTGCACATTTTGATTGATTCCCTCCTCCTCCCCCCTCTCCTCTCATCTCCACACATCCCTCCCAACACGCATACCACTGGCAGACTACTCCTTCTTCACTCTTCCCAGCCTCTCTATTCTTTCACTCACCCTCGTCCCGAATCAGCTCTTTGGTGAAGACACGCCTGAACGCACCAAGTCTCAATAGTAAAACTAAACCGCATAAAAATTGTCTTAGTAGCTTTTTCTGGATTATTGCAAAGTCGTGACGTTAACCAGTACGCAGTCAGTGATCCTGACTGAGGGGAATATTAGGGCAGTAGTAGTTTTAGGAGGAGTAGGAGTGGTAGTAATAATATCTTTATTAGTTCATAAACCATTGAGGGGTGGTAGTAGTAATAGAATATCTTAAAATTTGTTTAAACGCAATAAACAATTGAAGTTCAAAGAGGATTTTTACACATTTATATCGCTGGGGGAGAAGAGCGGGCGGTTTGATTGTGGTGGTTGCGGTGGTTAAGAAACTGTAATAGTCAGCAAGTACAACTGTTTGAAGAGGTACAATTGTTTGTCATCCAGATATTATAAAGCAAAATATGATGTATTATTGGGATTCTAACTAGAATACAATATGTTATTTGTCGCCTGAAATGTTTTCAGCAGATATTAGCCCACTCTATCCTACCAACCCACCTTCTGGTCAGTCTTCTTCTCACACCCCCTCCCCCACTTCCTCTTGTTCTCATACCCCACCAACGCTACCATACTTGTTCATTCTTACCCCCACCCCCACCTATTTCCGCCCCATCCGTTGCCTGTTAGCTCACACTTTCATTACAAATTTAAGTACTTGAAAACTTTCTCATTACTATTATTACAATTTATGCAAGTTATTAGACAAAATTCGCCTACCTAGTCTACGCTCTTCAAATTCTACCATCTGTCAATTGGCTTGTTTAAACCAAAGAATCTAAGACTCTACTCGCTGCCAAGTAATACTCTGTTGGATCTATTAAACCACATCAACCATTTTACCATAGAATATAATAGTTCACTAATATAGATTATAAGTCATGTTATTTAGAAGTGATGCACTTAAACTCTTGTGTGTGTGTGTGTGTGTGTGTGTGTGTGTGTGGGTGTGTGTGTGTGTGTGTGTGTGTGTGTGTGTGTGTGTAGGAGTGTGTGGGTGTCATGAACCGAGCAGTTTACCCTGCCCATTGACTATTTAGCCATGTGTAGTCTTTGTAACAGTAGAGAAGTTAGACTATTACACAGCAGCAATTAAATTACGCAGCAGACCACACACCGCGAGCCACCCACATCGCAGTGAGTCAGCACTTGAGCTTTGAATCGGACCGTTTTTGCGCAGGCACGGTATTGTTGCGAAAACCCAACGGAGAGCATCGACTGTGCATCGACTTCAGACTCCTGAATGCGGTAACGCAGTTCCAGCCAGAGCCACTCCCGGACCAGACAGACCTATTTGCCAAGCTACAGCGAGCAAAGTACTTCTCACGCATCGACCTCAGCAAAGGATACTACCAGATACCAGTGCAACCGCAAGTCCGAAAGTACCTAGCGTTTAGCACTATGGAAGGACACTTCGAGTTCAATGTACTTCCATTCGGACTCCACAACGCACCCAGCATCTTCAGCGCCATGATGCGAAAACTCCTGGCACCCCTGAGCAGCGAGCACCTACATTCGTTTATGGACGACATCCTCATCGCAACACCTACGTGGGAGGAACATGTCACGCTCCTACAACAACTACTCGCCCGCCTCAGAGACACGGGATTGACGGCAAGACCCACCAAATGTCAGATTGGATTCACAGAGCTAGAATTTCTGGGACACACCATCAGTCAAGGAAGCCTGCGACCGGTAGAAAAGACAGTGAAACGCCTACTCGACGCTCCTAGGCCCAAGACCAAGAAGGAAGTGCAGTCGTTTCTAGGACTCTGCGGCTTCTACCAGAAGTTCATCCCCAACTACAACAGCATCGCCGTGCCACTGACAAATGGAACCCGGAAAATCGCCCCGGACAAAGTCGTATGGACAGCCGAATGCGAGACAGCATTCCAAACACTCAAGGACAGAATGACATCGGCGCCAGTACTCCACCTACCCGATTTGACTCAGCCATTCGTTCTTCGTACCGACGCAAGCGACTTAGGCCTCGGAGCAGTACTGCTACAGCGCGACCCCAAGAATGCAGAGACGCTATTCCCTGTCGCCTACGCCAGCAGAAAATTGAGACCCGCCGAGACCCACTACGCCACGTCGGAGAAAGAATGCCTTGGACTAGTCTGGGCCATACAGAAATTCCAACTCTACCTGTATGGGACCCACTTCACAGTTCAGGTGGACCACCAACCACTATCGTTCCTGGCAGCCTCCAAGTCTTTGAACTCTCGCCTGATGCGATGGGCACTCACCTTCAGGCATACTCATTCCAAATCGAGTACATCCCCGGCAAGGAAAACCACGGAGCCGACTACCTCAGTCGCCATCTCGTGGAGGACACAGCAGCTGTCGCCCACCCAACACAACTAAGGGCCACAGCACCAGAATTCGTCCCCGCCCAGTAATACCCTGTCACTAGTGTCCATAGCTACCTGGCACAGCATTGCAGCTCAGGTAGAGCAACTTAACTAGTGTGTAAATAGGACCCTAGGATAGTGCAGTGTTAAACTAGGCTCTGTAGTAGAAAAAGGTCGAATCCAGTAGTCATCGCCTTTTTTTCAGTTGAGGGAGCCTGTCATGAACCGAGCAGTTTACCCTGCCCATTGACTATTTAGCCATGTGTAGTCTTTGTAACAGTAGAGAAGTTAGACTATTACACAGCAGCAATTAAATTACGCAGCAGACCACACACCGCGAGCCACCCACATCGCAGTGAGTCAGCACTTGAGCTTTGAATCGGACCGTTTTAACCAGCAGCAGGCTAAGTGGGTAGAGCAGTTTTGACTGTGTCAAAACCTAGCACAGCTTGGTCAGTCGTGTGTGAGACGAGGAAGAAGTAACATCTCCTTAGCTAGCAGAGAACTATCTTCACTCATAGACCAGGAAGCAGGACTTAGAATCTCAGAATTCTATTCAGTCAACACGGGCCTGAACTTGTCAAACAGGTAAATGAACACCCTTCTGTTTCATCGTGATATATTTATATTATTGTTGAAATTATGTTTGTGGAATTTGCTATGCATAAATGTGAATTGTTAATCCGAATTTGCCGCACCACGTGGAAGAGCCGACCACGAGGCGAAACACGACCGGTT
The DNA here is from genome assembly GCA_036898135.1 of Oncomelania hupensis. Taxonomy (NCBI): domain Eukaryota; kingdom Metazoa; phylum Mollusca; class Gastropoda; order Littorinimorpha; family Pomatiopsidae; genus Oncomelania; species Oncomelania hupensis. The sequence goes on from CM072522.1 coordinate 34,397,127, forward strand.
GCGCCGCCATGTTGTATCCCGTACGGAACCACTGTTGTTTAACTTATATGTATGTTTGCAGACCAGTGGCTGTACCACTGAATGTTTATATTATTATTAATTCTGTATGTGTATAGTTAGACACGATTTATATTTATGTATGTATAGGAATTTAGAGTGAGATTACAGCGGACCCCGGAAGTAGCAGAATGTTCGTCGCTTATGTATAGAGATGTGGAGCTATCACTGAGGGCTACTTGGCTTTCAGTGAGACGCTCTGCACAAACCGATTATTCAGGGTTGTGCAGAATTTCGTCTCTTATATTACAGACGAGCAGGCGAGCTATCCCGAGCTATCCCGAGCTATCCTGTGCACCCCACTCCACAGAAACGACTAGTTGGTTAAGGATCCTCTACCGCACAAGACGGAAAGAGCGGCCTTGAAAGACACCCTGTCAGACCCCACAGCGTGGCAAGGGAACCCAACTACACAACTACAAAGGTGTACCAGAAGCTACCTCACAGAAGGACTTCGACCGCACCATAAGAAAGTTAAGTGTACACCCAGAAGTGCACTTAAACTGATCATAACAGGACCACAGTAGTCCAACTCTTCAGAAACTGTAAAACGGACCACAGTAGTCCAAATCTACATGAAATATCATAGCAAGTGCCCGAGGAAGAATAACAGCTGCCTAGACTATCAGCGATCGAACTATTAGCAGTGACTGAGACTTTTTAAGTTAGATTAGTACTTAGAGAATCTTGTATAGAGTAGAAGAAATAAATGTGTGATTTTAACTGTTATCAAGTGGCTGGACTACATATGATTCATAGCCGTGTGAAAGCTAGTGTGACAGTAATCTTTTACCATTTTTCTATCTATTTCTGTACCCCAACCTTAACACAGAACGAGCTAAACAAATAAATTTATTAAAGTAATTCATAGGGTGACTTACTAGCAGTTCCCACCGAATAAACGTGAGGGTCCATAATTCCATTGTGCAGAGCCCATAAACCCCACGTGACACTTTAATTGGCGAGCCTAGCTAGGATCTGTGTATAATAGGAATTGGGTATAACCGGATCTAAGTACAATAAAATTAGATAACAGTAGAAGTAGAATAACTTAGAATAGTGTAAGGGTATAACACTGATCAGTTGGGTGCACTATTCTTTAGTTAAAAACTTTTTTGCTTCAATTATTTTTGTGTCTGTATGTTGCATTGTTCTTTTGCAGGTTTTGCTTAAGTAACTGTTGTATGCCATTTGACTCTTGTTTTATTCTATTATTGATTACGAATTTGATTGTCTTTGCATTGTTGTTATTGACTTGCGATATTGCTAGTGTTTTGGTATTCCACGTGATTCAGAGGTTGTTCATAGACACTTTTGACAATGTCGGACCCAGTGGCCTTGAGATTGCGCTTCAAGGAATTAGGGGAAGCTTTACACTTAGCAGGGGGAGACCTAATTGCGTATATCAATGCAGAGGTAGAGAAACAGGAGGCTAAGGCAGAGAGGGCAGCAGAGAGAGAGGCAAAGAAATTAGCATTAGAAGCAGAGCAAAAGAAAGCAGAGTTAGAAGCAGCAAGAGAACAGAAGAAATTAGAATTAGAAGGAGAACAGAAGAAGGCAGCATTGGCAGCAGAGAGAGAAGCAGAAGTTAGGAAATGGGAGTATGAGAGGGCAGAAAAGGAAAAAGACAGACAGCATGAGTTAGAGCTAAGAAGATTGGGATCAGGAGCTTCAAGTTCTTCCTCAACCCCTCCCCACTCAGATCAGCTAGAGGTAGCCCCCAACCCTGTACAAGGAATGTCATTTCCACTGGGAACATTCAATGAGAGAGAAGAAGGTCTAGATCTCTATCTGACTAGGTTTGAGCGTCTAGCAACAGAGTATAAACTAGATCCCACTCATTGGTCTTTTAAGCTTAGTCAAGGGCTTAGAGGAAAGGCTTATGACATCTACAGTAAGCTACCGACTGACAGAGTGACTGACTATCACAAAGTAAAAGAGGCACTCCTAACGGGATTCGAACTAACAGGAGAATGCTATCGGCAAAAATTCCGCACCAACCGGAGAGTGAAAGGAGAGAGCTATGCGCAGTTCGCGGATCGGTTGTCCACAATGCTGGATAAGTGGATTAGCCAGTCAGCCACGGCTAAGACGTATGATGGACTGACAGAACTGTTAGTATGGGAACAGCTACGGGAAACCATGACCCCCGAGCTGAGAACATTCTCAGTAGAGCAGGGCGCGGAAAGACTAGAAGATCTGGTCAAGGTCGCAGATAGGTACGTGGCCGCACACGGAGAAGCCAAGAGCTTCAGGCGAGACCTAAAGCCTAACGGGAAAGAGGCACAGAAACGAAGCCCTAACCGGGAAGAGCGCACCGCGAATAAGCCGAATAACCCCAGACCTGGGCAAAATAAAGGACCCAACACGGAATTCGGGAAAAGAGGTCCCGCAGAACAGAGACGGTATTGTTCGTTCTGCAACAGAAAAAATCACTCCACCGCAGAATGTTTCAAGTTGGCCGCACAACGTAGGGAAGAGCGCGAAAGCCGGCCAGCGCACAGAGTTCTAACTCAAAGTAGCGGTAACAAGCCACACACGATCGGAGATCACCCATCGGTGACAGACACGGTCAAGGTCAACGGAAAAGAAGCGAACTGTCTGTATGACACAGGTCTATCATACGACGCGATAGTTAGCGAATCTCTTGTATCGCGCGCGGACTTGACAGACAAGACAGTCGAACTACAAGGAGCAGACTTGACGAAACCGACGACTACTTGCCCAATAGCATGGATAGAAGTAGAGAGTAGGTACGTCACAGGACGAATCCAAGCAGCTGTTTTACAGAAACCCCTGTATGATCTAGTGCTAGGTTGTAGGTATGTGTTCTTAGGCACGCCCCCCAAAACTGTAGAGATAGCTGCAGTGCAAACCAGGGCCCAAGCTAAAACCCAACCACCCCAGCCCGAGTTCGCTCCGAATCCAGGACTCGAAGAGATCAAAACAGCACAGAAAGAAGACACCTCGATAGCGAAGTGCTTCCAGAAGCTACCCAAGGCGCACACACCCCCGCACAAGGGAGACTTCTACATGGAAGAGGGAGTTCTACATCGACAAGGAGATGGAGATCACACCCAACTAGTACTACCAGCCACCCTTCGAGCCCAAGTACTAGAACTAGGCCACAGCATGCCACTCAGCGGACACATGGGAATTGGAGCCACAGTGCAGAGAATCAGCGCACACTACTATTGGCCAGGAATCACGGAGGATGTCAAGCGCTACGTGAAATCTTGCCACCAATGTCAACGATATTCCCCGCGACATCACACCGTACCAGTTACCTTAGGACCATCAGTAGTAGTCGGCGTGCCATTCCAGCAAGTCTCAGTAGACATAGTAGGACCACTGCCCATGACCAAGAAGAGGAACAGATTTCTACTCACACTCGTCGACGCATGTACGATGTGGTGCGAAGCAGTCCCGTTGCCAGCGATCGACACCAAGAAGATCGCAGATGCACTCATCGCCATCTTTACCAGAGTCGGATTCCCGGACAGCATTAGAACGGACAACGGATCTCAGTTCACCGGCCGCCTGATGCAAGACGTGTTCGAGTTGATACAAGTTCATCACATTCGCACACCACCATACCACCCAGCCAGCAACGGACAAGTAGAAAGACTGAATGGAACCCTTCTCACCATACTCAGGAAAGTCGCCGACGACAATCCAGAAGCGTGGGACACCTACGTGAATGCGGCACTGTTCGCATACAGAGAAACGCCCCATGCAGCCACAGGCTACACCCCGTCAACATTGCTATTCGGCAGACCTCTAGCCGGACCGCTAGAAGCCCTACGCAGAAGTTGGACGGAGGCCAAGATAGACGACACACCAAGAGGTGCCACCAAGTACGTCGCAGACCTGCAGGAAACCCTCAAAGCAACGTGGAAGAAAGCTGGTGAAGCACTGAAGAAGGCAAGAGCCCGTCAGGCGAAGTACTACAACCGCCACGCGAAGGACAGAGAACTGCAAGTCGGCGATCAAGTGCTACTCTTACTTCCAAGTGGAACCAACAAGCTGGACATCGCTTGGAGAGGACCGTACCGGGTGACTGCCAAGAAATCCAAGACAGTCTACCAAGTAGAGGTGAACGGGAGAGCCCGATACCACCACATCAATCTCCTCAAGAAATACACGGACCGACCAGCGACCCCCAGCACTCACAACTTGTTAGCCATCGCCATCGCGGAAGAAGGAGAAAGCATGGAGACCAATGCAGTAGAGTATCCCCTGCACTCCAAAGAAACCTACAAAGACGTGATACTCAACGGAGACCTAGCCGCTAAACAGCGACAGCAAGTACTACAGGTCATTCGACAACATCAGACTGTGCTCACAGACCGACCAGGGAGGACAGACCTCGTCGAAGTAACCTTAACGGTGACCGACCCAACACCCGTCCGCCAGAAGCTCTACCCGATGCCACTGTCTCAGCAGCGAGCCATCAAGGAAGAGATAGACACCTTACTGGCAGCCGGAATCATCTCAGAGTCTACTTCACCCTACAGCGCAGGCACGGTATTGTTGCGAAAACCCAACGGAGAGCATCGACTGTGCATCGACTTCAGACTCCTGAATGCGGTAACGCAGTTCCAGCCAGAGCCACTCCCGGACCAGACAGACCTATTTGCCAAGCTACAGCGAGCAAAGTACTTCTCACGCATCGACCTCAGCAAAGGATACTACCAGATACCAGTGCAACCGCAAGTCCGAAAGTACCTAGCGTTTAGCACTATGGAAGGACACTTCGAGTTCAATGTACTTCCATTCGGACTCCACAACGCACCCAGCATCTTCAGCGCCATGATGCGAAAACTCCTGGCACCCCTGAGCAGCGAGCACCTACATTCGTTTATGGACGACATCCTCATCGCAACACCTACGTGGGAGGAACATGTCACGCTCCTACAACAACTACTCGCCCGCCTCAGAGACACGGGATTGACGGCAAGACCCACCAAATGTCAGATTGGATTCACAGAGCTAGAATTTCTGGGACACACCATCAGTCAAGGAAGCCTGCGACCGGTAGAAAAGACAGTGAAACGCCTACTCGACGCTCCTAGGCCCAAGACCAAGAAGGAAGTGCAGTCGTTTCTAGGACTCTGCGGCTTCTACCAGAAGTTCATCCCCAACTACAACAGCATCGCCGTGCCACTGACAAATGGAACCCGGAAAATCGCCCCGGACAAAGTCGTATGGACAGCCGAATGCGAGACAGCATTCCAAACACTCAAGGACAGAATGACATCGGCGCCAGTACTCCACCTACCCGATTTGACTCAGCCATTCGTTCTTCGCACCGACGCAAGCGACTTAGGCCTCGGAGCAGTACTGCTACAGCGCGACCCCAAGAATGCAGAGACGCTATTCCCTGTCGCCTACGCCAGCAGAAAATTGAGACCCGCCGAGACCCACTACGCCACGTCGGAGAAAGAATGCCTTGGACTAGTCTGGGCCATACAGAAATTCCAACTCTACCTGTATGGGACCCACTTCACAGTTCAGGTGGACCACCAACCACTATCGTTCCTGGCAGCCTCCAAGTCTTTGAACTCTCGCCTGATGCGATGGGCACTCACCCTTCAGGCATACTCATTCCAAATCGAGTACATCCCCGGCAAGGAAAACCACGGAGCCGACTACCTCAGTCGCCATCTCGTGGAGGACACAGCAGCTGTCGCCCACCCAACACAACTAAGGGCCACAGCACCAGAATTCGTCCCCGCCCAGTAATACCCTGTCACTAGTGTCCATAGCTACCTGGCACAGCATTGCAGCTCAGGTAGAGCAACTTAACTAGTGTGTAAATAGGACCCTAGGATAGTGCAGTGTTAAACTAGGCTCTGTAGTAGAAAAAGGTCGAATCCAGTAGTCATCGCCTTTTTTCAGTTGAGGGAGCCTGTCATGAACCGAGCAGTTTACCCTGCCCATTGACTATTTAGCCATGTGTAGTCTTTGTAACAGTAGAGAAGTTAGACTATTACACAGCAGCAATTAAATTACGCAGCAGACCACACACCGCGAGCCACCCACATCGCAGTGAGTCAGCACTTGAGCTTTGAATCGGACCGTTTTAACCAATCAGCAGCAGGCTAAGTGGGTAGAGCAGTTTTGACTGTGTCAAAACCTAGCACAGCTTGGTCAGTCGTGTGTGAGACGAGGAAGAAGTAACATCTCCTTAGCTAGCAGAGAACTATCTTCACTCATAGACCAGGAAGCAGGACTTAGAATCTCAGAATTCTATTCAGTCAACACGGGCCTGAACTTGTCAAACAGGTAAATGAACACCCTTCTGTTTCATCGTGATATATTTATATTATTGTTGAAATTATGTTTGTGGAATTTGCTATGCATAAATGTGAATTGTTAATCCGATTTGCCGCACCACGTGGAAGAGCCGACCACGAGGCGAAACACGACCGGTTGCGCCGCCATGTTGTATCCCGTACGGAACCACTGTTGTTTAACTTATATGTATGTTTGCAGACCAGTGGCTGTACCACTGAATGTTTATATTATTATTAATTCTGTATGTGTATAGTTAGACACGATTTATATTTATGTATGTATAGGAATTTAGAGTGAGATTACAGCGGACCCGGAAGTAGCAGAATGTTCGTCGCTTATGTATAGAGATGTGGAGCTATCACTGAGGGCTACTTGGCTTTCAGTGAGACGCTCTGCACAAACCGATTATTCAGGGTTGTGCAGAATTTCGTCTCTTATATTACAGACGAGCAGGCGAGCTATCCCGAGCTATCCCGAGCTATCCTGTGCACCCCACTCCACAGAAACGACTAGTTGGTTAAGGATCCTCTACCGCACAAGACGGAAAGAGCGGCCTTGAAAGACACCCTGTCAGACCCCACAGCGTGGCAAGGGAACCCAACTACACAACTACAAAGGTGTACCAGAAGCTACCTCACAGAAGGACTTCGACCGCACCATAAGAAAGTTAAGTGTACACCCAGAAGTGCACTTAAACTGATCATAACAGGACCACAGTAGTCCAACTCTTCAGAAACTGTAAAACGGACCTATCCTATCCTATCCTGTCCCGTAACCCGAAGGTCGTAGGGGCACCACAGATGATCGCTTAACCAGCATACTCCATCTTTCTCTGTCCTCAGCAGCCCTGATGGCTTCGCTCAGTGTCAAACCAGTCCATTCTCGAATGTTGTCCTCCCACCTCTTTTTCGGTCTCCCTCTTCTTCTACCTCCTTGCACTGTGCCTTGCAGAATAGTCTTTGCAAGGCCTGATGATCTGGTGACGTGGCCATACCACCGAAGTTTCCGTTTCTTCACCACTGTTAGCAGGTCATCATGTTGTCCAATAGCTTGTGTGATGGTCTGTCGGACTTCGTCGTTGGTGATGTGTTGGGTATAGGAAATGCCCAGAAGTCTTCTGTAGCACCTCATCTCCATGCTTTGTATTCTTCGTTGGAGATCTGCTGTGAGGGTCCATGCTTCGCAAGCATATAGGAAGATGGAGATGACAAGGGAGCGCAGCAGTCTTACTTTGGAATGTAGACTGATGGTCCTGTCTTTCCAAATGGGCTTCAACCTTGTCAGGGCAGCAGTTGTTTGTGCGATCCTGGAGAGGACTTCCTGTCGGGACCCATTGTCTGATACAATGGCTCCTAAATATTTGAAGCTATGCACTGTGTCGAGGGATTGGCCTTGGACTTTGATGTCCGTATTGATGCCATTGGTGTTGTTGGTCATCATTTTGGTCTTCTCTGCACCTATTTCCATTCCATAGGCTTTGGAGGTGGTGTCAAGCCTCTGTACCAGCTGTTCAAGTTCTTGTTCCTCTCCAGCCAATCCATCAATGTCATCTGCAAAACGAAGATTGGAGATTGCTCTACCCCCTATGCTGACTGTGCCTTCATGGTCTGCAAGAGCATCCGACATGATGCGCTCTAGGAAGATGTTGAAGAGTGTTGGAGAGAGTAGGCATCCTTGACGCACACCGATTGTTGTTCTGAACCAATTCCCGATGGCTCTGTTGTGGAGGACTGCACTGGTAGCCTTGTCATACAGGCTTTTGATGACTTCAATAATTTTTGGGCTGATGTTGTACACTTTCATTGTTGCCCATAGAGCTGCATGCCAGACTCGGTCAAACGCCTTCTTGAAGTCTATGAACACATGATATAGATGTTGTTGGTGCTGTAGGTATTTCTCACAGATTATTCTGAGGTTGAAAATCTGCTCAGTGGTACTTCGCCCTGCCCTGAATCCTGCTTGTTCTTCAGCTATGATTTGTTCAGCTTGGGGTTTCAACCTGTTGAGTATTATTTTCAGGAGGACCTTGCTGGGATGGCTGATGAGGCTGATGGTGCGGTAATTTTCACACTCCTGAAGGTTACCTTTTTTGGGAAGAGTGATGACAAGCGACTGGGTCCATGGTATAGGCCACTCCCCACTCTGCCAGATCTTGTTACAGATAATGGTGAGGGCATCAATCATCGCTTCTCCTCCTGCTTGTAGCAGTTCCGCGGGTATGTTGTCCACTCCTGCTGACTTCCCTTTCTTTAGCGCTTGCACTGCTGCCTCAACTTCTTCCCGGAGAATTGGGAGGATTTCTTCTTCTTCTCTGTTCTCTGGACATGCTAGAACTGATGGGTCTCCATTTGGTGTATGGTTGTAAAGGTCAGAGCAGTACTCTGTCCATCTGTCCAAGACTTCTTGTTCTTCTGTAAGGCATATGCCAGACTTGCTTTGGATAGTGGAGACTTTGGGCTGTTTGACACTTGTCAGTCGCTTCACAGTCTGGTAGGCCTTCTTGCTGTTGTTCTTGTTCAGACTGTTCTCTATTTCCTGGCATTGATCTTCTATCCAGTTCTCCTTTGCTGTGAGCATGCCTTTTCGGATGTCATTGTTGATTTTTCGGTAGACATCAGCTCCCTGTGAGGTGTTCTTTTTCTTTTTCATCTCTCTTCGTTTATCACACAGATCCAAAAGTTCAGGTGTGATCCACAGCTTCTTCTTTGGTCGGTGCTTGCCAAGGATCTCAGTGGCGGCATCTGTCACAGCTGAGTTGAAGGTGGTGGTCATGGTGTTGACATCTACTTCACCAGCCCCCAAAATGAGCAGTGGTGCAAATTTCCCTCCAATTGTGGCCTGAAATAGTTCTGCCACCTCCGGGTCTTGCAGTTTGTCCAGGTCGAACTTCAGTCTAGTGCACTTTGCTGTATTTACTCTCTTCAAGTGGAGCCGGAAAGACATCATCACGAGATCGTGGTCACTTCCGATGTCTGCTCCTGGAAAAGTACGTGTCCTGCCAATGTTGATGCTTGATCTGAAGCGTTTCTTGACCATGATGTAGTCTATTTGGTTGTGATGCTCCCCGCCAGGACTGTGCCATGTCCATCGTCTGGAGTTTTTGTGGAGACCAAGCGTGTTTGCCAGTACCAGATTGTTGTATCTGGCAAACTCCAAGAGTCTCAGACCCCTGTCATTTGTCTCGTTGTTGCAGTGGGGTCCACATGTGTCTCCCCAGTTGCGGTGCGCATCTTGGCCAACCTTGGCATTCCAGTCGCCTTGCACTATGACTATGTCCTTCTTCGGCACTTGGTCAAGGACCGCCTGTAGATTTTCATAAAAATCCTCCACTTCGCTGTCGTCATAGTCTGATGTTGGGGCGTAGGCCTGGATGATGGTGATGTTGAAAGGGGCTGCTCTCAGGCGGATGGTAATGAGTCTACTGGAGACTGGGCGGCAACCCATGACAGTCGCTAGAATGTTCTTGTGGACCAAGAATCCAACGCCGTGTTCGTGCCTGTCATCCCTACCGCTGAAATAGAGCTTGTGGCCTTTGTCGGTCGTTGTTTCACCTAGGCCTTTCCATCGCAGTTCGCTGATACCTAGAACGTTCCATCGATAGTGGTCCAACTCGTGGGCCAGTTCTTCTAATTTTCCTTCCGCAGTTAGGGTCCTGACGTTCCAGGTTCCTATGACGATGTTGTTTCTCGTGCGGATCTTGCTATATTGTCCATCAGTAGCATACTTAACACCTCCGTCCTGGTGGCCAACGGAAGGCGCGGTCCTTGTGCCGGGTGACGGCCCGGGCGACGACCGATCCGGTATGGAATTAGTGGATTGTGTCATCATGTAGTGTGTCTTGGGCAAAAAAGACCTGGCGGTGCCCAATCCTCTCCAGGCTGTTGGCCACAGCCGAAATCCACGAATACAGTGTGGCTCGCCTTGGCCCTGAGCACATGGTCGTTGAACCTGTAGTAACGTGAGGTTCCTCCGCCCTGGCCGGTGACTTCTGTGTAGAAGACTTTCGCCCAGTGATGCCGTGCTAACATCACCCCTGTTAGTCGCCTCTTACGACACGCCGGGAAAACGTTGGGTCTATTCTATTTAATGCCCGAACCCACAGAGCAGAAAAAAAACGGACCACAGTAGTCCAAATCTACATGAAATATCATAGCAAGTGCCCGAGGAAGAATAACAGCTGCCTAGACTATCAGCGATCGAACTATTAGCAGTGACTGAGACTTTTTAAGTTAGATTAGTACTTAGAGAATCTTGTATAGAGTAGAAGAAATAAATGTGTGATTTTAACTGTTATCAAGTGGCTGGACTACATATGATTCATAGCCGTGTGAAAGCTAGTGTGACAGTAATCTTTTACCATTTTTCTATCTATTTCTGTACCCCAACCTTAACACAGAACGAGCTAAACAAATAAATTTATTAAAGTAATTCATAGGGTGACTTACTAGCAGTTCCCACCGAATAAACGTGAGGGTCCATAATTCCATTGTGCAGAGCCCATAAACCCCACGTGACAGTGGGTGTGGGTGTGGGTGTGGGTGTGTGTGTGTGTGTGTTTGTGTGATATATAGAAAGAGATGGAGATCGAAATATAAATAAAGATATTGACTAATTCGAAACGTAAATCTAGTTGTGCACACGGAAATTCATTTATTTACAAAAATATGCTTCGATTGATTTCAACATAATAATTAGGGTACGTAATAATTATACTCTCTCTCTCTCTCTCTCTCTCTCTCTCTCTCTCTCTCTCTCTCTCTCTCTCTCTCTCTCTCTCTCTCTCTCTCTCTCTCTCTCTCTCTCTCTCTCTCGTATTTAAAAAAAGATAAACAAGGCAACTTTCTGTGATCACAAATGAAACCATCCTGCAATCAACCCTATATATTTTATTCAAATTGGCAATACATTCAGTGAGTCTGGTGACAAAATAAAGGGTTGGCATCTGTATTTTATATTAGAATATTCTGCCACAACCTAATTTAATTATAACAGGATACGAAGTTGAGGACACAGTTTGGTGGACAGCAAATAACAAGCCGCTGAAATTTTACTTTTCTCATACTGGGTGCACAGAGATCAGCAGAAACGGTGTATAAATTCAACTCAAATAGTTTCAAAATAAACTTTGCATAAAATATGTTTGCAGAGAACATGACAATAGTGAGCTAATTAGTGCGGCAAATCAAGTTGGGTTACTTAACAAACACACATTAATCACGTTTATACCAAGACTTAGCAGTGCACCAGAATCGTTTTAAATCTAGATCTAGACAGAGTGTGACACATGACAGCAAACGGCCAGAGGGCACCCCTTTTTAGTTCTACTGTGGCTTAATTGACATTGACAATGACAGTAGTGAGTAGGCGTACTTTTTATTTACCCTACACACAACCTTTATTAATTCCTTGGGCTAATCCAAACAGTTTCTTACACGAAACATCACCTTAGTTCCAATCCGTCTTGTATCTATGACAACCATTCATTGACCGGTCTTGGTAATCATAATTCATTCATATCATGATTCTTGTCTGTCAGAATAGATCTACAATTTCTACAAGAACTTACCGTTCTTCTTCCTTTGGGAAACGAAAAAAACTCTTCCCCTTGCATGCAGCCTTTAATCGTGCGTTTGTGCAGTTCAAAGCTGCACAGTGGTCACCGTAACTGCTCCTGCGATTTCCCCCCCCCCCCCCCCCCTCCCTCTCCATCAGATCTTCGCTCTGTGAAGCAGCCATTTTCACACATGCCACAATCAAGTCGCATAACTCTTGACGCGTCATCACACCAATGGCGTCACTGCGCGGTCTAAATATTCCTGGTCTATGCTTTTAGTCTGTGTAGCAGATTATTTTCATATGCTTACATTGCTTGACCATATTTGAAATAGAAACATTAAAGGCAAAACTAGCTTTCGAAGGAATGTAATAGTCATCGAAGAATTGTGTATAGTGAGTAGTAGTAGTAGTAGTAGTAGTAGTAGTAGTAGTAGTAGTAGTAGTAGTAGTAGTAGTAGTAGCAGCAGCAGCAAGAGTAGTAGTAGTAGTAATAATAATAATAATAATAATAATAATAATAATAATAATAATAATATTAATAATAATAATATTAATAATAATAAATAATAGTAATAAAGGATGCTAACACATGCTTTTTCTTCAATCCAATTCAAAACGCGACGATCTGGAGAGATCGCTATTACAAAAGGCGGAACAGAAATCAATGTTTACATTTTTTTAAAATTTAGATTGACTGCATCCAATACCATTATGGAAGGAAGGAAGGAAATATTATGTATAGACGAATAACATTCAAAATTCACTTCTTTTTTTTTCAGAATGGTGTATCATAGAAGAACTTAGACAAGTGAATCATCGTTTGCGCACAAAATCAGTTCGTCTTTGTCTTGCTAAAGCGACAGTAATCATGTCAGTTTAGACGTTGCGGTTCTAGCGTAGTTAGGTCTGCGTTCTTTTACAGATTAAGTGGTAAGTGGCCGCTTACCCTTAACACTTCAGAGGAGGTAAACACGACCATGACGTACTGAGTAGAGGAGACTTACGATCAGTTTGCGTAGGGAATATAGATCTAACCCGTCATTATAGCAACGTTTAAACCGTGATCAGTTTGCGTAGGGGATATTACCCGTCATTATAACAACTTTTAAACCGTGATCAGTTTGCGTAGGGGATATTACCCGTCATTATAAACACGTTTAAACTGTGATCAGTTTGCGTAGGGGATATTACCCGTCATTATAACAACGTTTAGACCGTGATCAGTTTGCTCTAAAGGGACCCACTTTCACCACCTCCCCTCGACAGATCCTTTCAACATTCACAGTGAGTGCTGCCCTCAATTAAAAAAAAAAGCTAGCAACAAAATAGATCTAACTCTTTCCAAAGTAAAGTTATTTTTTTTAAATCAATAAATTACGTAGTTTTGTGACTTATTAATAGCAACCGCTAGCCACCACTATTCAGCTAAAAATAGCATCTACCAAAGCCGATAAGAGGCAGAACCCATTTAAAAAAAAAAAGTTGCTCGGTAAGGTTTTTAGTTTTAGGTTTATACAATAGACCTTACCCCACACACCAACGACGCACTCTTGAAATCGCGCGGTCCATTCAGAAATAGAGTCAAAGTCACACGGAATATGGTATCGGTGTACCGTTAAACAGGGAAAATCATTCCCTGTCAGAACAGAAATGGAAAATGTAACATTAAGCGGCTGGGTTGAGTAAGGAAAGCCCACTGTATCATTGTTTAATGTAATACCAATGCCAGTTTTCTTCACAAGGAAACGAAGTCTTCGAATTGGGGTCCCTTTAAGGGTAAACCACCCCAGATCCACAGGACAACGCAATACATACATGTTTATTACGTACAGTGGGCAGTTATTTATTGCAAGTAACTTGTGTGGAGAAACTGGAAGTAAGACCGTAATAACATAATTGATAGACGTAGTCTTATTTTCTTCTTTACGCGTCCAAGCTAGATTTCGGGGGAACCACCATATTGGTGAGATTTTGTGACTATTTATCAGTTTCTAATTCTAACCTACCATTAAAAAAAACACAGCTATATTACGTATTCAAGGATAATTCAAAGAGGCGTGTGCGTGTATATGTGTGTGTGCGCGTGCTTATGTTTGTGTTTATGTAAAGGGGCGTGGGGATGAAAATAATAATCGAAAGAGAGAGAGAGAGAGAGAGAGAGAGAGAGAGAGAGAGAGAGAAAGGGGGAGGGAGGGAGAGAGAGGGAAAAAAGAGATTAGAGAGAGTACTTTAGATACAAACGGTTTGATTTAGGTCTGACTGTTGATATCCCACTATCACTATGTGCTCGCGCTATAGTTTGTTTTTTTAAGCCCGCTTTTTTTTTTCGCTATTTTTTTTAAATGGCATCCTGCTGATGGTTGAGGACACCACCAATATTTAAATACCTTTAACAAATACAACATGAATGTTCTTATAATTGACTTCAAAAACTTACATGAACATAAGCGAGAAGGTGAATGGCATCTAGATGTCCAGTAAGAATGTGAAGCGCCAACTGTGCATGTGTAGAGCAAATGTTTTACTCTATTTTTTTTAATTGATTGATGATTTTGGTTTATTGCCTGCAAGACATGTCTTAATTCCTCAGAGTGATATAATAAAGTTTTCTTGTATCTTGTAATAAAATCCATCTAAGTGTTTTGATATTCAGTCAGTCAGTAGGTGGGTCAGCGAAAAATTCATGGAGTCATTATTGACCTACATTCTGTACGTGACCAGGAAAACTAAATACATTTATTTGGACAAAGAAACTAAACACGATCCGTAATAGTTCGTTGAGAAGTCAACTACACCATAGCATGAAAACTATAATTACAGCTTTCGACTCAATCAATGGGTTTTTTTTTCAAAATCCAGTCAGTCAGTCAGGTGGGGGGTGGGAAGGGAAAGTGGGGTCAGGGTCGTCAGTTTACCTCCTGCAGTGGAATCGTGCCATAAAATACACATATTCCCATGGAATCAACACCAACGACGATCAACAGTCGTCAATTAATAATAAACAATGCACAATGCACACTCTCTTTTTCAGCTCTACGGGCACTTTCGGGACTGTATAAATATTCAGCATTAGGCTACATACAGAACACACGACTATTGATTGTGTTGGGGGAACCTCTTTATCTATAGCTTATTGCAAACCTTTCATTTCCTAAGGGGCTCTTAGCTGGCGCATATCCTGTCGATGTCATAATTGACTAATGATGTTTTCTTACCGAGTTCAAGACGCTCACGATTAATACTGTTAGAAAGACAAGAGAAAAAAACAACTAAATTATACTGTAGTTCTATGAAGTACAGAAACTCAGTGTATTAAAATTACCATCGGCAAGAACTTAGTTTTGACAATTTACTTCCGAACTGTTTGGAGAATCTTAGGTGTATTTTTATTGCAGAAAATAAAAGTAACAGATCCTATCCTATTCTATCCCGTAACTCGGAGGTTTTAGATGATCACAGATGATCGTTTAACCAGCATACTCCATATTTCTCTGTCTTCAGCAACCCTCATGGCTTCGCTCAGTGTCAAGACAGTCCATTCTCGAATGTTGTCCTCCCGCCTCTTTTTTGTCTCCCTCTTTTTCTACCTCCTTTCTTGGTCCCTTGCAAGATGGTCCTTGCAAGGCCTGATGGTGTGGTGACTTGGCCATATCATCGGAGTTTCCGTTTCTTCACCACTGTGAGCAGGTCATCGTGTTGTCCAATGGCTTGTGTGATTGAGGTTTTATTCGTTTTTTACAACACAGAACATTTCCGTCAGTCCAGGCGGTAGCGTAGAAATGCACTATTTCATTAACAATATATATTTTGTGTGAAATCTAAATAAATAAATAAATAAATTAATAATAATAATAATAATAATAATAATAATAATAATAATAATAATAATAATAATAATAATAGCGTTTTAACATTGACTTTCCAAGATTTGAAGATAATTGTTCAAATATCGACTTATAGATCAACTTCTTAAGAAGCTTTTAGCGCTATACATGAAGGCTATAGAAAACCTTTTAATCTGGTGTGTTTTATTTCCTTTGGCTTTAGCTCTGACTCGTCCTCTAATCTAAATATTCTACTGTTTGAATGATCGAGTTGAACTCTTTCTTCATCCAGCTGGAGTTGTGAAAACAAAACAAAAATCAGCCGAAATCCACAATAAACATAAGAGGAGGCCTGATTCTGATACACATTACTTGAAAAATGCAGTAATACTTAACACCTTTCAATATTAAAAGCCTGGAGAAATATGACGTTATATGCTAATCAGCTTAATTCTTGGTAAATTATTCTAACCTAAAGCGCAATTCAGTACGCTAAGCAGGACTTTCAATCGTTACAACCTAAGGGGTCACAAACCGAGAGAATGTGATGTAAACATTTGTTGTCAGCTTTATAGGAATGGTATTGTGGTTGTGTGTGTGTGTGGGTGTGGGTGTGTGAGGCTGTTTACACGGCGTTATTGGGACAAACTAGTGCAAGTTTGCATACGTTCTTTGGACAGACCTCCTTGTTGGGACGTCCATTTAATGATCCGTGAGGGTTAGGGTTAGGGTAAGGGTTAGGGCTAGTGTTAGGGTTAGGGTTAGAACACTTTAAAGTACTAAAAACGGGGTCGTAGCACGACCCATTGTCCACAGAACGTATGTGGCGATAGAGGAAAGTCCAAATAACGGTGTCTGCGCAAGTATGTGTGTGTGTGTGTGTGTGTGTGTGTGTGTGTGTGTGAAATCAATATTAAAACATGCAGGACTAACGGTAATATGCATTGAAGTTTGAACTACTTGCTTTTGTCTTGCAGTATTTGGACAACAAGGCTGTTTGCAATAAATAATAGGATATAAGATTTACTGATTTTAAATTTAAAAAAAGAAAGAAAGAAAGAAAGAAAGAAAAGCACGAACTATCGACAGAGACTCATGATGGCAGCATTTTGTCACGTTCGTGTTGCCGTCGTCATTTATCAGCTGTATGCATTGCAATACGTCCTCGGCTCATACCTAAATCTTGCAACGCGTCACCGACGAGGCGTGGATCGGCCTGGATCATTCGTTGATAGCCCACTAGGTCTTGTGGATCCTGAGCCTGAGTCTTTTGTGGGTGCAAGGGCGGCGTCGCTGGATCATGAGAGCCTTCAGATTAGCCCACTGGACACTTCAACGTTCGGACCTGATACAACCGGGTCGACTACGAGGAAATGCGGCACGCAGCCCTTCATGGCGGATCCCGATCAGCCCTTCAGGGTGAGTGCATCACAACAGATGGAGCAGTCTTTATTACGGGCATACATTATTATTATATGTACAGGCGCGATCTGGATAATACGTTGCTGCATATGTGTATGTATGTGTGAGAGAGAGAGAGAGAGAGAGAGAGAGAGAGAGAGAGAGGAGAGAGAGAGAGAGAGAGAGAGAGAGAGAGAGAGAGAGAGAGAGATTGTATGCATGTGTAATTTCAGCGCACCTTGTCTCAAGTGTGCCAATTTTGCTTTTTGTTATTATTATTATTATTTTTATTTTTTAAATAAATATTTTAGCCCCGTAATTAATCATGTTCTTTGTGTGGAAATGTGGAAATGTTTGTGCGCTTAATAAATTTTCATTCATTCATACTTACCAGTCTTAAATTGCCTAATCACAAATTGTCTATTCTCAAAATGCCTTTTCTCAAAGCGCCTACACCCTTCTAAGCGAACAGACTCTCTATTTAACTTACTTCCCCTTCGCATTGGCTTATGTATTGAGTTTGACTCACTACCTATGTCGCTATTAACCTTGCTAACGGTAGATAGTATAAACATAGAAGAAGTTTTTAAAAAAAAAAATCCTCATTACTTCGCTTGCAGAGGGATTTCTCTAATGCAGTCATTGAGCGTCATTTCCGACCACAGGCACAACATTGGGTTATTTTGCGGTTCGCCTGTGCATGTGTTCTATTGGAGAAAAGCAATTTACAGCTATTCGACCTTTTGAAGGCTCGAATACGGTGTTTAGATTCCATTTATCGCAAATAGTAGGCACACAAATGTATGTAAGCAAGTCATAATCTCTTAGCGTGAATTAGATTTTTTAAAATTTCTCTCGCAATTTTCATATTGACCTCAGGCTGCAGGCATAACATTATTGAACAGGAACATACAAATAATTATATGATAACTTATTTTTTCCATCTATGTGTAATAGACTATGGAAAAGATTAATTTCATTTACAAATGGTGTTCCATAATAGGCTATGGCCGTATGGGGGGGGGGGGGGGGGGGGGGGGGGAAATCATTTAATTTACAAATGGCGTTCCATAATAGCCTGTCACTGAACTTAGTGGCTTTGTCTAAAAAAAAACAACTATTAAATCCTTTATCTTATAAAATCTTTTAAAATGCGAATTCATATTCGTTTTTTACGATATTAATTTCGGGTAGTCTTTGTGTATCCAGATATTATTTGGAAATAGGGCCTACTTTCCCGGGAATCAGAACGAGCCAAAAGACGGTCGTTCTATCCGTTGGTCGCCATCATCTTAAGAACAATTGAACATATTTTGATCAAAGTTCATAGGGAGATTACCTAGGGTAGTGGCCAACTTCCTGTGTCAATCGTATTTGCTCTGCTTCAAAGCTGGGGTCAAATATATTTGCTCAAATGTTTTGCTCTGTATCTTAAAAACGGCTTAACCGATTTTGTTGAATTTTAGTACACAGATACTTCAGCGCATGGCCAATTATTCAGGGGCAGTATAGTTTGTCTGTCAGACGGTTAGGTCAGTCAGTGTGTCCGTTGTTCCTAATTTCACTGGTTTGTTCAGATCACAGTTTTTGCCTTATGTCTACAATGAGTGCCATGCCATATACTTTAACAAACATTCAGCCTCTTGTGTCATTAACTTTTGCTTTCTTAAAGGTTAAGATCGCTGATGTCAATTATATTATTAAAACGTTTGGCGCTTTATCTCAAAATTGGATGAACCGATTTTGATCGATTTATTTATTTTATTTGATTTATTTTATATTTCCTGCAGATAGTTTAAAGAGTAGCCCATCATGCCATGCTTCTTTAGAGTAAAACCCAGTCACAGCATCGCCACCAAATGTTGAAATGTATGCGAATGTCTGCAAATACATTTGAATACCTTGCCATCTTTTTTTCTTTTTTTTTTTTAGGGAACAAGTTGGTGGGGAAGGAGGGGAGGGGGATGGAGGCGGATACAGTTGTGCCACTTTTTAAAAAGTCTAAAACAAAATAAATCTAAATCTCCGTTCCAGTTTCTTAAGAAACCAACAGATATTGTCTTTTAGCGATGCGTTATTTAATACTGTGCGGAGTACATTCAACAAAAGTGTGTGGATGCACTGCAGTATTTGGAAATATTCCTTTTTCCCCAATTGTTTTCAATAAGCTTATTTTTATTTTGTTTATTGTGTATTTAATGTGTGTGTACGTGCGTGCGTGGTGTGTGTGTATGTGTAGGTGGTTTGGAACCACCCAGACTCATGTGAAAGAAGCCGATTTCCTCTGCATTTGGACAAATACGGCTTCGTGTACAACAAACATCGTGCGTTTATATAGGAAACGAGATTCAAACCTTGTACTCAACTGGACCGTGGCCTGTCATTCATGGCCACCAGATCATCAATGGCGGAATACCTCAGGTAATTATCATGGTAGTGTGCATTTTATGTAGCTATTATTTCTTTAAACAACCTGGCGGGTGGGTGGGTGATATAGGGGCATGAGTGTGTGTTTATGCGCGCACGTTTGGTGAGTAGGGGCATATCCATGTTATTTTGATGACCACTGAACGTTGCAGCTGTTCAACCTGAACGACATGAACAGCACCCGGGATGCTTTTAACAAAAACTACGTGAACAACTTCACTGGCCTGGGAGTGATTGATTTCGAGAACTGGAGGTACAACTACTATCACAACTTTGGGAGCCTCACTCCCTACAAGGATCACTCCATACAAAAGGTCAGGCAGGAGCACCCAGACTGGAACCACACGATGTTAGAACGTACCGCTGTGGAGGAGTGGCAAACTGCTGCAAGGTGCTGTATGAAATTATGATGCAATGTATATGTTGGTGGTCGTGCTGTTGGTGACGACGATGATGTTGAAGAGAAGGAGGACAATGACGACGACGATGGTGGTGATGGTGATAATGATAGCGATGACGACAACTACAATGAAGATGAGGATGTTTCCGTAAAGCTCCAGTGTACAACATGATAATATAATCCGGCGATACATTTTCCATGACGTGGTTGCTTTGACAGGAAACTGCTGTCAGGAAAATTGGATGTGGCTCAGGAGGCTATGCCAACTGGACACTGGGGTTTACTACGGTTATCCTCGCACCTGGGGTGTGGGAACTCGCGTCACGGCCCAAGCGAATAACCTGTAAGGTTGGACCTTCCTTCCGATTCATCATGCTTTGCTTTGGAGGCGGATAAACAACGAGCTGCTGAGCATTGCTAGTTTATTTTTGTCATATGCATTGTTTCACCGATCTGCGCTAAAAAATTTCTTCGCGTTCGCAAGTTACAGCCATTCAACACAACACGAGGGAAAAATTATGGTTAACATTAAAAAAATTAGGCTACATGTTGTGACCTTGCAGTTCTATGGTTCGCCTCTGCTGCCTACTTTTGGTTTAACCTAGTCGCTTGGAGACACCAGATAACAAATCACTGAGTAGGGAAGCCTGGAGACTTACCCTCGTGGCCTAACTTTAGAGGCTCACCTAACATTGATTTCAGGATACTTGCAGGCTTACTTAGTAGCTTAACATTGGTTCTGGACACTTGGAGGCTGACCTTTGCTCAACGGTGCCCCGGTCTGCCCTAAATCTAGCTTGGTCTTCTACAGTGTAACAGTAACTGTTAGCTCTCTCTGCCTTGGCCCTCAGCCTTCTTAGGATGGCACGCGGCATTACCTTGCTGGGGTGGATGATCAGATTTATACTCCGATTGTTCTGGCACCTAATAGCCAAACTTTGGTTTCAGGATGCTTTGAAATTTACCTAGTAGACTAACATTGGTAAAGGTTGCTTGGACATTTGCTGTCTTCTTGCGTGATTTTCAATTTCAGCTGATCATTATATGCGGCTGATTTTTAAATTATCCAACTTATCCACTCTCGCCTGTTCACAATGATGCTTTTAATTTCTCCGCCACGGAGCTATTAAAAAAGGATTGATGACTCTTTTAAAATTTATGCGTGAATTTTGCTTTTCCTCTTTCCCTTTAAAATCATCATCATTATCATTATCATCATCATCATCATCATCATCATCATCATCATTGTCACGGGACCCGTGAGATTTACGTGAAACACATAAACGACACAGACTACAAGTACAACTACTAATAAATTTTACAAGACCACACCGTTTTGCTGAGTTTTGTTGATGTTTGACTATTTATGTTCATTCATACACACTTATAAAACATGCACATCAATGATATGGAATGAATGATGGTATAATGCATGCGGTACTCAGTTCGGCAGGTTGCTTGTTGCTTCCACTGCCAAACATTGTACCGCTTGCTGACAGATCCTGAAAATGGAAGTGAAGCTCCCTCAGCATACTATTTCTTCCAAAACGTTTTGAATGTTCCACACTGCAGACATTAAGTTATTTCCACAATCAGAATGGGTTGTGTGCATTCAAAACACAAAGCTTTTTTAGTGGCAGGTTAAAAAAAAACTTGAAAAAACCCGTTAGCTAGCCAGATGAGTCCTTCTCTGGGCAGAGCTTGCTGCAGACTGATTCAATGGTAAAACAAATTTCGCAATTTCGTATCTATGCGACAAGGCTTTTTTCTGCAATCCATTGGTCCTCAGAGCGACAAAGAAGTCAAAACAAACGACGAAAGCCCTGAGATGACGTACATGCTACGTCATTCAATTATTCGTGTGTTCGTCTCGGTGACTTACAAAACAAATATTTATATTTTTCTTTTCATAATATCATTTTTAAATAACATTATAATTCAACAACTTATAACGTATCTCAATGGAGCTTTTATCGCGACAACCATCATCATCTTCATAATCATCGTCATCAATGTAAATCTAATATAAAATCGTTGCTTTTCCATAGAACGTGGTGGCTCTGGGAGAAAGCAACAGGATTGTACCCCAGCATTTACTTGACGAACCCCAACCAGCCCCCAAATGGCAAGAGAAACAGAATTTGGAGAGAGGTAGAGGAAGCTGTGAGAATTCAAAACATATTTTCCCCTCCCAACACCGAAATCTACCCCTACAGCAACATTCAGGAAGGCAACTTCTTCTTCCAACAGGTAATAGCCTAATCGGCTGTTGCACCGTTCAACGTTGTGAAAATGTATGATTACCCGAATTCTAGTACTCTTGTATTTCCAGACTTATTTGCAAATACTTACTTTGAAATAGTCGGAGGGGAATCAGAACGAGCCAAAAGTAGTTTTGTCCGTCTGTCAGTAGATCCGTGGGAAGCCATATGCCAAGAACCACTGGACGGATCTTGACGAAACTTCATAAGGACATTACCTAGGTTAGTGGCCTGCCTTCCGTGACATATTGTTTATATCGCAAAGGTCAAATGAGTCATTTTATTGCTAACACATCAAGATTATCGGGCTTCACCATTTTCTAAACTAATTTTGCGCTGTATCTAACAATTGGCTGAGCCAAAATCGATAAATTTTGGCTTGCAGATAGTTCAGATATAGTGGCTTAACACGAAAATTAATAAATTGAACATGCTTATTTTTCGGCTATGTATGCGAGTATCTGGAAATATATTCGAATGGCTTTGCATTTTGTTAATCTCTACTTTTACTGAAATGATCTACTTGTAAGTTGGGAGTAGGCATTCTGCCTCTGCTCGGGTGTTTTAGTTCTGCTTAGGTGATACTTTGTATTACTCCTCTGTTTACTGTACTGTTATAATTAAAGAGTGTCATCACACGCAGCTCTATTTTCACAATGCGAAATTTTCAACGAGGTATCGCAAGGTTTAGAAAACATCTCAATCTATCATCCATGAGACCAGAAGGGGGACATTTAGAACTGTTATTATGGATGCCAGGCACGGCACTGTATACCTCTTGATTACATCCTTCGTCCTTTCACTGCTGCAGGACCATCTAGAGATCACTCTAGGCTTGCCAGCCGACATGGGTGCCTCAGGTATTGTGCTGTGGGGAAGCTCCAGCTATTATAGAGACCCACAGCAGTGTCGGCTTCTACAGGTCCACATTCGTGAAGTGTTGGGGCCTTACGTCAAAGAGCTGACGTCATTCATGACGAACTGCAGCAAAGAGTTGTGCGGTGGCAACGGACGGTGAGAAATTGCGAAGCTACTGCTGATATTAAGCCTGGACCTATGAAAGCTTAACTCCCCTTTAGTGTTTAACGGCTGTGTGTATTCGGAGGAGGGGTGTTCTGGACCTGTTGCAGTTTCATAGTTTTATAGGTGTGTGTGATGGAGGGAGGGGGGGGGAGTCTTCTAAATCTTTCCCAGTTTAAGTTTTACTCTCATTTAGAGGGTTATAGCTGTGTGTGTGGGAAGACTGTTCTGGGCCTGCAGCGTTTTATAAGTGCGTATGCTGGGGAGAGTGCTTTATAAGGGTGTATGAACAGGAGAACCAGTTTTGGACCTGTCCATTTTAACTCCCCTATAGTGTTTAATATGTGTGGTGTGGGGAGAAGGCTGTTTTGGGCTTGTCCCAGTTCAACTCCCCTGTAGAGTTTTTATAAGTGTGTGTAGGAAGGGGGAGGGGAATGGAGACTGTTCTGGACCTGCTCATTTTAACCCATTTTAACTTCCCTAAAGTATTTTATAGGTGTGAGGGGGGGGGGGGGAGGCTATTTTGGACCTGTCATAGTTTAGCTTCCCTATAAAAAAAAAAAAATAAAGGTATTGTAGTCCCACTTATCTTGGGCCAGCGTAATGAGGGTGATGCCCAACTCTCTCCCTCGCTGCTTTACCTTCCCCACCCTCAAGAGAGTAGGTACTCAATCACAGTTGAGTCAACTGGGGGCGTTGTTGTTTGTCGCTTCACACCTTAGCGGTCACCCATCCAAGTGCTAACCGCACCGGACGGTGCTTCACTTTCGACACAGTAGCGAGTGCTCCAACCACTGCACTATCCGACACCCCTGCATTTCCCTATAGTTTTTAAAAAAAAAAAAAATAAAGGTATTGTGGGAGTCGTTCTTAACCTGTCCCATATTAACTCCCCTGTTGTGCTGCATAGGTGGGTGTGTGTGTGTGTGGGGGGGGGGGGGGTGTAGGGGGAGAGAGAAAGAGGCTTTTCAGAACAAGCCCCAGTTTAAATCCCCATCTATTAGTTTATAGGCGTGTGTATGAGGGGAGTTGTTCTGAACTTGTCCCAGTTTACCTCCCATTTAGTGCTTTATAGGTGTGTATGGGGGCTCGCTTTTCTAACCTGTCCCAGTTTAACTCCCATGTAATGTTTCATGGATATGGGGACAGGGGCTGTTGTCCCAGTTTAACTCCCTTTCATCCTTTTTTAACTCCCTTTTAGCGTTTTATAGTTTTTTGGGGGGAAGCGATTCTAAACCTGTCCAAGTTTAACTCCTCTGTAATGTTTTACAGAGGTGAGTGTGTATATGGGTGTTAGGTAGGGAGGTGGGGAATTTTCTTGACCTGAAGGGAATAGGGCGCTGTTCTGGCCCTATCCCAGTTCAACTCCCGTATTACGTATTCTAAGAAGGTCAGGGCTTGTTCTGGACTTGTCTAAGTTTTACTCCCCTGTTTAGCTTTGTGTATTTAGTGTGCTTGGGGCTGATCTAATTTCCATGTCATGTTTTACCGTGGCTGTGGACCTATCCCAGCTTAAATCTATGTTTTTATAGGTGTTTGGGGTATGTTCCGGACTTGTACCAGTTTTACTCCCCTGTAGTGCTTTATAGGTGTGTTGGGGTGGGAGCTTTTCTGTCCCTGTCTCTTTTAAACTGCTCTTTTATTTATTTTTAATTTTTATTTTATTTTAATAACTTTATTATCACCAAGGTGAAATTCGGGCACTTTCATTTTCGAAAGTACAGCAGCCCCAAGTGAAGCGCTTTACCCAAGGTACATGCTGGGTGTGTTCTTGTCACCGGCACTCACCCGTCTAGGACATGAGCGCCAGGATCTTTAAAGTCCGTTATGATGGAATGCATGCGACACAGACTAGACCTCGGTTTATACTCTCATCCGAATGAGTAGGAAACGGGAGTAAAGTGTCTTTCCCAAGGACACAACACAATGCCCCGGCCTGGGCTCGAACTCTGGACCTTCAGATCTGCAAGCCAACGCTCTAACCACTCGGCCACCGCGCCTCCCTTTAGTGCTTTATAGGTGTTTGGGAGAGGCTATTCTAAACCTGTCCAAGTTTAACTCCCCTGTACATTTTCATGGAGGTGGGTGTGTGTGTGTATGGAGAGGGGGAGAAGGGGTGTTCTTGACCTGTCCCAGTTTAACTCCCTTTCGTCCCAGTTTTACTCCCTTTTATTATTTTATAGGTGTGTGTGTGGGGTGTGTGTGTGGCTATTATAAACCTGTATCAGTTTAACTCCTCTGTAATGTTTTGTAGAGGTGTAGTGTGTGGGAGATGGGAGGAGGTTCTTGACTTGTCCAAGATAAACTCCCTTTAGTTTTCATAGAGGTGTGGGGATCCTGCCCCAGTTTAACTCCCCTGTAAGGTTTTAACGGTGTGTATGGGGGTTGGTTGGCAGTTTTGGCTCTGCCCCAGTTTAACTACTCTGTAGTGTTTTATACGTTTGTTTGGAGGGTGTTCTGGATCTGGCCCTCTTCAACTCCACTGTAGTTTTTTTTTCTTTAACTCCCTTATAGTGTGTTATGGGGATTGGGAAGGGGGGGGGGGGAGGAGGCCCAGTTCAACTCCCCTGTTTAGCTTTAGTGTATTTAGTGTGCTTTGACCTATTTCACTCGAACTACCCTGTCGTGTTTTATAAGGGCTGTGGACCTATCCTAGCTTAACTCAAAAGTTTTATAGATGTTTGGGATATGTACTGGACTTGTCTTGGGGTATGTTTCTTGACTTGTCTAGTTTTACTTCCCGTAGTGCTTTATAGGTGTGTTGGGTTGGGGTGAGAGCTCTTCTGTCCCGGTCCCAGTTTAAACTCCCAGTTTTATTCCCTTTTAGGGTTTTAGTGTATTTTAGGTAGGTGGTGGTGGCTATTCTAAACATGTGCCTGTTTAACTCCTTTGTATGTTTTATAGAGTTGTATGGGGGATGCTCTTGACCTGTCCCAGTTTAACTTCCTTAGATTTCATAGCAGAGGTGTTTGAGGAGGGTGGGTGGGCGTGTTCGATACTTGGCCCATCTTAACTCCTCTGTAGCGTTTGATAATTATGGGTGTGTGGCTTTTGAATCTGTACCACTTTAACTCCCCTGTAATGTTATAACGGTGTGTGTGTGTGTGTGTGTGTGTGTGTGTGGGTGTGTGGGTGGGTTGGCTATTCAGGCCCTGTCTCAGTTTTACTCGCCTGTAGTGTTTTCATAATTGTGTTAGGAAGCAGTCCTGGATCTGGTTCTCTTCAAATCTCCTGTAGTGTTCCCTCTTTAACTCCCTTATAATGTGTTGTGGGTTTGTTGGAGGAGGGTGGGGAAGGAGGAGGGGGGGGGGGGGGGGGGTCGAGCCCTGTCCCAGTTCAACTCCCGTGTTACATTTTCTAAGAAAATCAAGGGTTGTTCTGGACTTGTCCCAGTTTAACTCTCCCATTTAGCTTTTTTGTATTTAGTGAGCTTGGGGCTGACCTGGATCTGTCCCAGTTTAACTCCCTTGTCGTATTTTATAGGGGCTGTGGACCTATCCCAGTTTAACTCTATTTTTTGTAATATTAGTTTTTAGTTATGTTCTGGAGTTGTTCCAGTTTTAATCCCCTGTAGTGCTGTATAGGTGTGATGGGGTGGGAGCTGCTCTGTCCCTGTCCCAGTTAAACTCCCAGGTGAACTGTTTTGGACTAGTCCCAGTTTAACTCAAATATTGTGTGGGGAGGGGGTTGTTCTGGACCTGTTCTGTTTTAACTCCCCAAAGACTGGTTATTTTGAGTAGAAGCGTATCGGTTATACTGGTGGGGACTGATTTGGTATAGAAGGGGGTCCCTTTTGGGCCATAACCAATAACTCCCGGGTTGTTAATCTGGGCATGGACGGAAACTACTCCTGGGAGTAAAAGTGGTAAGGGAGTCATTTCAGCTCGTAACATCGGCATTAAGGGTATCCCCTATGCTGGTCTTGAAGTTATTAAAGGTCCCAAGTATTTTTTTTTCTTTCCCAGATGCTTTCCAGCCCATCGGATGGCGCTTACCTCACTAATGTGGATTTATAAACTCTTCGATGATCAAACTATGTGGCGTAAAACGTTGTTTTTTTAATGACTTTACTCACTCATAATTTATTTCTCATGTTTTCTGTCTTGACAGATGCGTCCATAACGTACGCGACACACTGTTGGAGGAAAAGCGATCTGTGGAGCTGTCTAACCAGTGCAGGAAGAATGGTTCCCGCTTTCACGACTACCACTGTCGCTGCTACGCTTTCTGGTCTGGGGCCTGCTGCAGTGACTTTCAGACATCCAAATTAGCAACTTGCCAATAGGCTGTTGCCAATGCAATGTACTGGTGAAATGGATCATGTGACTGGCAACCACGGGAACTTGACTTCTGCACACATATCAGGCGTTCTGGTTGGGAGTTGATAAGAACAGTTCGGAAGAATGTAAATACGATGAAGACGAATCATGTCATGTACCTGGGGACCGTACCTAGCCGTGGAAAATCTTAATCATATAGGTGTGCGAGCGCTTAGGGCAAGCTAGTTATAGGTTTTATTGTTCGAGTAATTGTAGGCCTATGTGTGTGCGTGCGTGTGTATAGGTGTGTTTGTGTGTGCGTGTGTGTGCGTTTGAGCGCGCGAGGTATGCGAAAAAAACGTGTATCTTGGGTGTATATGATGTTATATGCTTTTAAAATTATTATCTGCTTTTAGCTTGTAAATTAAAAATGTATTTGTTTATTATGAATGAGGATTCCGCTTTGATGAGGTAATAAAGATTTATTGAACTGAACTGTAGGTTTGGTTGTGCGCTGTAAAAAATAAATATTAGTTTAAGCCAAGATTATAATACAAACTTTCATTTTTGTTGTATGTATGAGTGCAAGTGAAGTATAGTAATGCTATGCTAATCCATCTTTGGCTCTATGTAACTATCTTAGACTACGAAGGACATAACAGTTTTATATCATTAACATAAGTAAAATGCATCTTTTGAATAGTCTTAAGTTATGTAGAAAAGGAACTGATAACTCGGCGTTCACAATGAAAGTTTCCCGTCAAAGGTGACAGTACCACACTGTCATATATTTGAAGGGAAGGTGATGCTGTCAACGTTGACATTGTCACTCTGCCTCATGCTGTCAACGTTGACAGTGTCACATTGCCTCATGCTGTCAACGTTGACAGTGTCACTCTGCCTCATGCTGTCAACGCTGACGGGAAGTCTTCCTTCGGGAACACTGCGTTATTAGTTCTAAATCTACAAGATCATCCAATGTTCGGAAACGATAACCTTTTCAACAGTTTGAAGTTTGCGGAATGGACTCCTTGGCACTGTTTATAACTACAACAGTGTAGAGCTGTATTGGGTCTATGGCATGTGAAAATTCCTGTTTCTTAACACGTAAGTGAACCTCTAGACAGGTTGGAAAACAGATTCCAGTTAACTTGTTTCAGTTTCCACCTGCCATGAGTTTGCTCAAGGTTGTCTGAATCATGTTTTAATAAAACCGGAAAATGATCCCTGCCATGGAGATCTTCTAAAACTGTCCATTTAAAATCCAAAAGTATGGAGGGATAACAGATCGATATATCAACGTGTGATAAAGAAGCAGTTCTTGAACAGGAAAAAGTTGGAGCACCCTCGTTCAAAGCTACCAGATGTAATGAGTCCAAAATGTCCTCAACTACTTTCCCCTGAGAATCGGTACGATCGCTGCCCCACAGGGGAGAGCGTCCATTAAAGTCTCCCAACATCAAAGAAGGGGTAGGTAATTGTTGGATCAAATTCTCAAGGTCATTTTTATTTACATTTATTGATGGGGTCAGATATATGGAACATACTGTAAGTGACCTAAAAAGAGATACTCTGGCTTCCACTTCTGGTAAACTTGTGTTGAGTGAAATTGGGTGAAATGGGACGTTTCTATGAATAAAGAGTGAAACGCCTTTGGAAGATAGACAATCTAGTGATGAGTAACTAGACATATAGCCTATATAGGCTGTCTCTCTGACAAGAGAGTCTCCTGAATGGCCAACACATCAGGTCGATGCTCTGTCAGCATACAGCATAACTCCTCAATACAATACAATACAAGGTTATTGCTTTAGGTCCAGCGGACTCTTCCGAGCCAAATCAGGACCAGAGAGACGTTATCTTAAAATATTATAAAATGTTTCAAGTCTTAAAAAACAAGCCTGTTATTCTTAAATACACAAACAAACTTTCACATGACACCTCTTTAAGAAACTTCTTGAAAACTGATGTATTAAAAATATATTCTCTTTCTTCAATCAAATCACTAAATTCAGTCCTAATAAAATCCAAACTAAACAAAACATGTCGATATGATTTATATGCGATAAAACAAACCAACATCATGTAAAAATTGAAACAGATGTTGACCATTACATACTTTAAAAATCTCTTTGAAAGGTATGGAACCAAAATATGTTTCCCTTTCCTCAATCAAATCAGCACATTCAGACATGAAATGGCGAACGGAAAAAGATTGATCACATGCAAAGCACCATGGTGGTTCTTCTCCTTTTAAAAGGAAACTGTGGGTGACATAAGTATGCCCAATATGAAGGCGAGATAACACTGTTTCTTCTTTGCGAGTGGATGCAAAGTTAGGCAAAGAAGTGGACAAATCCGGAAGAATTTGAAATAATTTGTTGTTGACATGGTTAGACCAGTCAGTCTGCCACAGTTGTTTACAATAAGAACCAGTCATACAACGTAGGTCAGAGTAGGGCACAAACTGGAAAATCTCTGGAGGGAAATCGAGATGCAGAGCATCTTTAGCCGCCCTGTCTACTGCAATATTGCCGCGGATGCCCATGTGACCAGGGACCCACATAAAAACTATCTTTTTACCCTCAGAAACAAGTTGTGTATGGAGGTCATGGATCTCTGCCAGAAAAGGGTGTACAAGATACAAGATTATTGCTTTAGGTCCAGCGGACTCTTTCGAGCCAAATCAGGACCAGAGAGACGTTATCTTAAAATATTATAAAATGATTCAAATCTTAAAAAACAAACCTGTTACTCTTAAATACTCAAACTTTCACACGACACCTCCTTAAGAGTCTTCTTTAAAACTGATGTATTAAAAATATAATCTCTTTCTTCAATCAAATCACTAAATTCAGTCCTATCAATAAAATCCAAACCAAACAAAACATGTCGATATGATTTATATGCGATAAAACAAACCAACATCATGTAAAAATTGAAACAGATGTTGACCATTACATACTTTAAAAATCTCTTTGAAAGGTATGGAACCAAAATATGTTTCTCTTTCCTCAATCAGATCAGCACACTCAGACATGAAATGGCGAACGGAAAAAGATTTATCACATGCAAAGCACCATGGTGGTTCTTCTCCTTTTAAAAGGAAACTGTGGGTGACATAAGTATGCCCGATATGAAGGCGAGACAAAACTGTTTCTTCTTTGCGAGTGGATGCAAAGTTAGGCAAAGAATCTGACAAATCCGGGAGAATTTGAAATAATTTGTTGTTGATATGGTTAGACCAGTCAGTCTGCCACAGCCGTTTACAATAAGATCCAGTCATACAACGCAGATCAGAGTAAGGAATAAATTGGAAAATCTCTGAAGGGAAATAGAGATCCAATCATCTTTAGCCGCCCTGTCTACTGCAATGTTGCCGCGGATGCCCATGTGACCAGGTACCCACATAAAAACTATCTTTTTGCTCTCAGAAACAAGTTGTGTATGGAGGTCATGGATCTCTGCCAGAAAAGGGTGTGATATCTTTCTCGTGGAAAGAGCCTGAAGTGCTGACAATGAATCGGACATGATCAAAAACGAGGTTCTTTTGGATTGATAAACTTGTTTCAGAGCGAGATGAATTGCCTTGAGCTCAGCTGTATAAACAGAACAAAAATCAGGTAAACGCTGTTGCAAAGGCTTGTCTAAGTGTCTCCCAGAGACAGACGCAGCAGCAACTGAATCTCCTTTCTTTGACCCGTCTGTAAAAAGTTTTTCATATCCTGGGTATAAGGCACACTGTTCTAAATAAAGTTGGTTATAAACGGTTTCAGATGTAGTGTTTTTGAGGAAAGCGGACAATTGCCAATTAATGTTGGGGGTACATAATTTCCATGGAGGAGCTTCAGTCCGAAGCTCATCATCGTTGATGGAAGCAACATCAATGCCTGCTTTTTCCAAATGAGCCTGCATTCTGATGCCAAATGGAGGAATTGTGTTAGGTTTGGCTTCAAATTTCTGAACAAGATCTGAGTTGAAAACACAGTCATAAGCAGGGTTCATGGGATCAGTTTTTAATTTTAGATAATAATTCAGTGACAGTTTTGTACGTCTGAGCTCCAGCGGGGGTTCGTTAGCTTCCACGTATAGGCTTTCAGAAGGGGAGGTGCGAAAAGCACCCAAAGCAATGCGTAGTGCCTGATGAGCAACTGGATCTAACATCTTAAGATAAGATTTTCTAGCAGAACCATAAACAATGCAACCATAGTCTAACTTGGATCTAATTAAAGAACGATATAACAGCAATAAAGTTTTCTTGTCAGCACCCCAGTCTGTACCACTAATAACCTTGAGCAGGTTGCAGGCCTGTTGACATTTAGTTTTCAAATTTTTCAGATGAGGAAGGAAGGATATCCTTTGATCAAAAATAACACCCAAAAATTTGACTTGTTGGACCGCCTTTATTAGAGTTTTATTGAGGATAATAGTAGGGTCTTGAATAATTCCCCGGTGCTTGGAAAAGTGAATACATTCAGTTTTTGCTTCAGAAAATTTAAAACCATTTTGTAAAACCCAGTCTTCAACGGCCTTGACACATAACTGTAGCTGACGTTCTGCAGATGCCAAAGTTTTACCTTTGGCTACAATTTGCCCTTATCATTCATAAACATCATCATTGTGAGTTAATAAGTTGATTTACATCACCATCATATTCAGAGTGTACGTATTTATGGTGCAAAAGCGCGCGTGTTTCTCATTCTTGATGCTGTGACTGTCACAGACTGCCTTGGGCAGGTGCGCTAAATTTAGTATAAATTAAGATTCCAGACTACAGGCAGTCTGAGCAATAGAAATATTAACCATCACAACACAAACATAATAATTTGACACCAGTCAGTAACTGAGGGAATCAATACTATTTTTATTCCATGTATCCAAAATACTCAAAAGCATCTCAACAATTAATGGAAATTCATATACAAGATTTTACATATAAAATTTAATAAAATAATAAAGAAATTAACCCCTTTTATTCACCCCCGAAAATACAAATTCATTTCAAATAACCCAGGCACACAATATACGGCATTCAGTTCATTCATACTGTACTACCCTACGCTAACAAACTACTACCAACCCTCAGTTCCCACACTAGGCCTATTCTACACTATACACCCCCAGAAGACACACACACAGGCATACCTACAAAACTATCACTCACTTTGAGACACGACTCCGACCGGTCATTACAAGCATCAATAAACCTGTAAATATTATAAAATGAAATTAGCACTGCTAACTATATATATATAAATTATAATAATTTCCGAAACCGAATTCTTTCAAAATAAGACTTCTGATAAAATAATCTAACTCGCCTTTCAACAACCGGTCGGACCGCCTCCCAAAGATACGCTCTCTCTCTCAGTCATACGCATCTTCTACATTCCCTAACCAACTGTTGTTGGTGTTGTTTGTAGATTATACAGAGGTGCCTACCCCCAGTCTGACCATTTGTGTACTGGCTGCATGAAAAATGTGTATTTTGTGTAATGTCAGATTTCGCGCAACTCGCAACATTTGATCAAAGAATTATTGTCATGAAAACTGCCACATTCACAAAACATCAATTCATACTAATTCCAGCTCACCATTTTAATCCTCTCATGAAACAAAATAATATAGAACTCAACAAGTTATGGTCACAAATGCACACTAATATATTATTTTTGTGTTGTATTTTACTCCATACCCCTCCACCCCCTCCTCCTCCAAAGGATCTTCATATTTTCCAATAATTAATTAATATGAATTATGAATATATATAAATGCATCATTATTTTCGTATATTCTGCTAAAACTGGCAACACTTTTTGTTTTCTGAGCATACTAGAGTGTTCTGCATTTTGTTGTGTAAATACAGTGCCTTTTTATCCACTTTGTATTAATTTTAGACACCTGAGGCTGAGCCACTTTTGGGGAAAACGCGTTTTATTTTATGTGAGGGTTACCTACATTGAACAGTTGTATGAGTGCTTTAATATTGACCTATTTTAACAATTTAAATTTTTTTTAATCTTCTAAAGGTTTGTACTATAATTATAATAAAAACAAAATAAAACATCCTGAACCAAAATAAAATGTTTGTCCGTAATACCTAATCTAAGTGTCGCTGAATGTCGTATGAAGAGCAATGCTGAACTCTTTGTTGCAGTGAGCATAATTAACTCCTTTTGAAGATTCGATTATTCCTCAAAAACGTTCACGGTATTCGCTTAAGAAATGTTGTGGCGCTTTTTGCTTACTTGCAACCTTATCCCGCTTTTCTTCAGACTCGCTCTCATCGTCACTCTCGTGTAAACGCTTTCGCGACACCATGTTTAGCACAATGGCGGATACAAAGTCTCGCACTACCTCTCACGCACGAGATTTCACTTTTGCGCATGCGCTCTAGGGTCAGCAAGTAAATAAAATAGCAGATCGAAACATATAAAATCAGTGTGATTTTTTTTTTTAACACCACGAAAATGCGTATTTTTAAGGAATTGCTCGTATTGTCGTATTTTATGTTGAAAATTCGTAAAAATACGCGCCAGCGCGTACGGTAGGCACCTCTGGATTATAGTCACACGACACTTTCGCATATAGGTGACTACTGGACCGATTTATACTGACACCAGCGGGCCAGTTGCTGGTAAAGGGGAAAATATTATGATCACACGTTGACCAATCCAGGATTCGAACCAGCGACCTTTCGGTTACTAGCAAGACGCTCTTACCAACTGAGCTACCCGGCCCCACTCTCTAAACTGTTATGTTATGTTATTAGTTTATAGTCCCCTCTCTTCCCAATAAGGATTTTCTAAACTGCCCAGCATCCCCCCGTTATATACTCCCGTTTACGTCACACAAAAAAATCGTTTTGATTGGTTATCCAATCACTACATGCTTAGCACATGCAACACGACTTCTCTACGATCATAACAACTTACCCACGGTTTCGTGACATCACCCCCTCACCCCCATAAAAAATAAAAATTGAGGAAGCGAAAATTTTTTATTTTTAAATCAAAACGACTTCTGTCAACCCCCTTGAAAACATTACAACCGCTAAGTCACCAAAGTGTGAATACCAATAGAGCAAAAAATTAAGAAGTGAAGCTTTTTATCTTAAAGCCACCCTTTATAGTAGAAGCGATACCTTTCCAAACTTCTACTTTGCTCATGAATAGGAAGCGAATACCATACATGCTCCCATAATTTGTAAATGTCAACCTCTAGCATTCACAAACATATATGCTAACCTAGGATATAAGCATATATAACAACTCACACCATACTAGCCTGAAGTAAAGTTAACAGAAAAGCTTGCATACAGCCGATCTTCAACAGATTTAATAGTTGTTAAAAAAAAATTCACAAAATACTACTAACTAAAAAAACATTTTAAATATCAGAAGAAGAAAGTGATGCCGCCGCTCCCCGGAGTGTTGTTGAAGTGTCCTCTCACATGGGTAGAAATGTCCCCCCTCATAGTTACTGTTGACTGTTCTTGCACAGTCATATTATACGTCAACTGGTCATAAGGCCGAGTCCACAAATCTCACATTGGCCACACCAGTTCATAGTTTTTAGTCACACAGCTGAACTCTCGTAATCCTGCAACTGTGAAAGTCTTCAGCAGACACATGCATAAAACATATTTAATATACAACAACCCATAAATGGATTCATTCCACCAGTCGAGAGTTTACGTCAGCCTCATAATTAACACTTCCAGCAATAGGCAAGACAGTGAATGAATAATCTTGAAGAGCAAGAGCCCATCGTAAAACACGACTGTTTGTCTTGCTTGACTTTGTCAAAACAGTAAGAGGCTTATGATCCGTCTCAACAATGAAATGACGTCCAAACAAGTATCGCTGAAACTTTTCAATCGCCCAGACTAAAGCAAGACATTCTCTCTCAATAGTAGAATATCTGACTTCACGATCGAGAAGTTTCCTACTGGCATACAGAATCGGATGCAAGTGACCATCATTGCCAAGTTGCAAAAGCACCGCGCCAATTCCAATGCCAAAAGCATCAGTGCGCACAGTGAATGTTTTTTTGAAGTCGGGCAAAGTCACAACCGAACCACTTGACAAAATGCGTTTTATAGTGTCAAAAGCAACCTGACACTCAGGTGTCCAACGAACTTTGTTAATTGCATACACCGCCTATTTATTAAGAATTCGGAGGCAACCGCGGCAGGTGGTGCGGCACCCCCTGAAATCATTGCGTATTTTGGGGTAAGGGCCGCATACGGATCCTCCCGTGCGTTGACAGAGACGTACAGGGAGATGATGGAGCGGAGGATGTGCAGGATTTGTATGAATAAGGAGATCATCGCGACTCAGGAGACATTCCAAACACGGCATGAACTAGTGCAAGGCACACCAGTTTGGGATAATCGACCAAGAAGGATACAGAGAGCTCCTTTAGGTACGGGGTGAGTCAGCCGGAACGTACGGGTGGAAGCTTTCGCTGACTCAGAGTCCAGTAACCAAGGTCGTCCACTGGGCGTTACCCGTGGGGGAAGCCA
The DNA here is from genome assembly GCA_036898135.1 of Oncomelania hupensis. NCBI lineage: Eukaryota > Metazoa > Mollusca > Gastropoda > Littorinimorpha > Pomatiopsidae > Oncomelania > Oncomelania hupensis. The sequence continues at coordinate 34,433,159 of CM072522.1, forward strand.
TTTTGCTTTCACGAACCGTTGGGTTCACTTCTTCATGCGCCATCGTGGGTACGTGTTTAGCTAGGCTATACTAGGCTAACAGATGCCAGATAGATAGCTATGTAGGTACAGATAAACAATAATAATATTCATGCGCCATCGTGGGAACGTTTTTAGCTAGGCTATACTAGGCTAACAGATGCCAGATAGATAGCTATATAGGTAAACAAAACAATAATAATAATGTGTTTTATTCCATGTTAGCTAGTTTCTTTTCATGTGAAATAAGTGTAACTTTTCCATCATTGTTTCTATATTTTTAGCCTTAGCGCATTCTAGACCGATTCTTAGATCTTTTAGACTTCATCTTACAGCGTTGATAAATTTATGTTTATGTTCAGATTTAGATCTCTTGCAGAGGATCCGGTTTGGAGAGCACTTGGCAGAAGTGTTTGTTTATGTCATTGTATGTAAGGCATGAAAGTGGAAGCATGAAAGAAGGATCATCAGTCCTTCGACTAACGAAGAACAGTACACTCTACTCGTGGTTCGTTATAAAAAAAATTCATATTTGGGACATTAGGTCACCACCTGATTGTTTCAGGCGCAACAAATGCAGGCCTGGGTTTGTGTGAAAGTCGTCGGGGAACAGCAACATCAAGGTGGCCAGAACATCACGGCAAACCAACGACAAGGGAGTAGTTACCATCATCATTAGAAGCGAAGATCATCGCATCTACATTTCAGCTCCGCTACTACAGGAAAGTAAATAAAAACAATCAAACACAAAACACTTTAACTTCACCATGGACCGCAGAAATAAACAGACTATACCGGATTGGTGACGCTAATATCGCGCGATCATATTTAATCCTAACATTCATTCTTATCATTCATAAACATCATCATTGTGAGTGAATAAGTTGATTTACATCACCATCATATTCAGAGTGTGACGCATTTATGGTGCAAAAGCGCGCGTGTTTCTCATTTTTGATGCGGTGACTCTGTCCTCAATTGCATACACCGCCTATTTATTAAGAATTCGGAGGCAACCGCGGCAGGTGGTGCGGCACCCCCTGAAATCATTGCGTATTTTGGGGTAAGGGCCGCATAAGGATCCTCCCGTGCGTTGACAGAGACGTACAGGGAGATGACGGAGCAGAAACTTTGCAAGATTTGTATGAATAAGGAGATGATGCTGTCTCAAAAGGTGACCAAAAGGAAGCATGCAGTCTTTGAACCATAAAAAAAAATATTTCGGTCATGTATTAAAGCTTTTTCTTTGCATTTATAAAAAAGCAATATAACTAGGTACTAACATATATCAACATTACACACACAAAGGTTGAAAGAAGTTTTTTATTGCTATTTTTCCACTAAAAATTGACAAAATTTTGTTGGCGCGAATGTGACATTCTGTGTGACCTGAAAAAACTCCATCTCCTTTTCAATAAAATTGAGTGAAACAAATGAACTTTTTATGTTTGATGTGTTGCATTAATGTTAATTTTTAACTTTAAATGTCTTTCAGCTTTGCAAAACATTTTTATTTATGTTTAGGGGGTTTGTAAAAATGACGTGATCGGTCGTGACGTACTTTGTCTCAACGTTGCTTGCCTTTCTTCTTAGATAGCTAAACATCCATGCTGATTAAATAAGAAAAAAAATCACTGACAGATTAAACATTACTTATCCTCACTAATTTATGTTTTTTTGTAGGAAAATAATAATTCTTTCATAGTAAATTTATCGTAAATTGAACGTAAGTAATTCCTTTGTCTTTCGGTAACCATCATTTCCAATCCGAAAATTTAACAAATTGATGACGATTAGTACCTTTTCACACGGAAATAGTTACAGCGAATGTCTCTTGAGATTTCTGATCCAAAGTTTTCATTCCAAGATGGATGCTTTGAAAAGACCAGGTTGGTGTTTCTCTATCGATTTTGTTTTTTCCTTGTCACGACCGACCACATGTTACGACCAATCAAAGAGTCTATCAATATTGTAAGAAAATATTTTTATCTTAACATAAACTGGTTTATTCTATGTTAAAAATTAAATTACAGATGCTATTTTTCATTTTTCGCACTTGATGCACTGATGAAAACACGTGCTTTTAAATTTGCTTTCGTTTTTTACTTTTAGTGATAAAAGACGAAGTGATTCCTTGACTGCTTTGTTTTGCAGAGTTTATTTAAATCTTTCTTGTGCTATATGCAAATGAGTAAATATGCCATTCACCTTTTTTTGTGTTCTACTCAATTTACTTTTTTAAAATTCTACTAGTTAATCATGATTTCAGTGTTCATTGGATGTGACATGTCGGTTGTGACAACTTTGTCTTTACTAAAGACAAAGTTGTCACAACCGACTTTAGACAAAAAAAAGAGTATATGGATGGTAAATGCTTATTAAAATAGATTTTATTCATTTATAGTAAAATATCTTATTTCTTGAGATGTAAACTGGCAAATAAACTATGGATGGTATTTATTAAAGTTGTTTTGATTGTTTTCTTGAAAAAATATACTTCATGGTTTGGTCGCGTGCGACAGGACAACATTTTCACTTTACCCTTTTGTACTTATAATGATGTACTTGAAATAAATTTATACATTTTCTTTAAAAGCATTGTCCTTTTTTGTTTACTTTTTTATGCTGCAATTACTTTTTTCTTCCATGACCATCTTTTTACAAGTAAATTCATGATTTCAGTGTTCATTGGTTGTGACGTGTCGGTTGTGACAAAGACAAAATATATAAATATAGGGATGGTACATGCTTATTAAAATAGAACTTAGTAATTTATAGTAAAATATCTTATTTCTTGAGATGTAAACTGGCAAATAAACTATGGATGGTATTTATTAAAGTTGTTTTGATTGTTTTCTTGAAAAAATAAACTTCATGGTTTGGTCGCGTGTGACAGGACAAAGTTATCATTTCAAAATTTTGTACTGGTAAATGCTTTATACTAAAAGTAAATTAATACTTTTTCTTCAATAGTAATGTGCTTACTTGGGCTGTGTTTGGAAATTGCTTAGCTGTTATTTTCTTTAATTTATTAAAAATTTTCTTTTGTCCACTGTCACACGCGACACATGCCACCTTCACCCCTATTACCAAGCATATCTCTGTAAACAGAAAAGACAATTTGTTTAAAATTTTATTTTTATGAAATTTAAGCTTAAGACCACACATTAACATCAAAACTGTAAGTCTCAGTCACTTTTCAATTTTTTGCTGCAATGTCACATTTCTAGGTTGACCTTTTGAGACAGCATCAGATCATCGCGACTCAGGAGACATTCCAAACACGGCATGAACTAGTGCAAGGCACACCAGTTTGGGATAATCGACCAAGAAGGATACAGAGAGCTCCTTTAGGTACAGGGTGAGTCAGCCGGAACGTACGGGTGGAAGCTTTCGCTGACTCAGAGTCCAATAACCAAGGTCGTCCACTGGGCGTTACCCGTGGGGAAGCCATTTTGCTTTCACGAACCGTTGGGTTCACTTCTTCATGCGCCATAGTGGGTACGTGTTTAGCTAGGCTATACTAGGCTAACGGATGCCAGATAGATAGCTATGTAGGTAAAGATAAACAATACTAATATTCATGCGCCATCGTGGGAACCTGTTTAGCTAGGCTATACTAGGCTAACAGATGCCAGATAGATAGCTATATAGGTAAACAAAACAATAATAATAATGTGCTTTATTCCATGTTAGTTAGTTTCTTTTCATGTGAAATAAGTGTAGCTTTTCCATCATTGTTTCTATATTTTTAGCCTTAGCGCATTCTAGACCGATTCTTAGATCTTTTAGACTTCATCTTACAGCGTTGATAAATTTATGTTTATGTTCAGATTTAGATCTCTTGCAGAGGATCCGGTTTGGAGAGCACTTGGCAGAAGTGTTTGTTTATGTCATTGTATGTAAGGCATGAAAGTGGAAGCATGAAAGAAGGATCAACAGTCATCACATCTATCATTCATTATCAACTATCATGTGTTATGATTATACAACATTTTTAATGCTTCTACTAACGAAGAACAGTACACTCTACTTGTGGTTCGTTATAAAAAAATTCATATCTGGGACATTAGGTCACCACCTGATTGTTTCAGGCGCAACAAATGCAGGCCTGGGTTTGTGTGAAAGTCGTCGGGGAACAGCAACATCAAGGTGGCCAGAACATCACGGCAAACCAACGACAAGGGAGTAGTTACCATCATCATTAGAAGCGAAGATCATCGCATCTACATTTCAGCTCCGCTACTACAGGAAGGTAAAGAAAAACAATCAAACACAAAACACTTTAACTTCACCATGGACCGCAGAAATAAACAGACTATACCGGATTGGTGACGCTAATATCGCGCGATCATATTTAATCCTAACATTCATTCTTATCATTCATAAACATCATCATTGTGAGTGAATAAGTTGATTTACATCACCATCATATTCAGAGTGTACGCATTTATGGTGCAAAAGCGCGCGTGTTTCTCATCTTTGATGCTGTGACTCTGTCCTCAATTGCATACACCGCCTATTTATTAAGAATTCGGAGGCAACCGCGGCAGGTGGTGCGGCACCCCCTGAAATCATTGCGTATTTTGGGGTAAGGGCCGCATAAGGATCCTCCCGTGCGTTGACAGAGACGTACAGGGAGATGACGGAGCAGAAACTTTGCAAGATTTGTATGAATAAGGAGATCATCGCGACTCAGGAGACATTCCAAACACGGCATGAACTAGTGCAAGGCACACCAGTTTGGGATAATCGACCAAGAAGGATACAGAGAGCTCCTTTAGGTACAGGGTGAGTCAGCCGGAACGTACGGGTGGAAGCTTTCGCTGACTCAAAGTCCAGTAACCAAGGTCGTCAACTGGGCGTTACCCGTGGGGGAAGCCATTTTGCTTTCACGAACCGTTGGGTTCACTTCTTCATGCGCCATCGTGGGTACGTGTTTAGCTAGGCTATACTAGGCTAACAGATGCCAGATAGATAGCTATGTAGGTACAGATAAACAACAAATGCAGGCCTGGGTTTGTGTGAAAGTCGCCGGGGAACAGCAACATCAAGGTGGCCAGAATATTACGGCAAACCAACGACAAGGGAGTAGTTACCATCATCATTAGAAGCGAAGATCATCACATCTACATTTCAGCTCCGCTACTACAGGAAAGTAAAGAAAAGCAATCAAACACAAAACACTTTAACTTCACCGCGGAACCGCTACAAGCTTGAGGAGAAGCGATGATTGATGCCCTCACAATTTTCTGTAACACGATCTGGCAGAGTGGGGAGTGGCCTATACCATGGACCCAGTCGCTTGTCATCACTCTTCCCAAAAAAAGGTAACCTTCAGGAGTGTAAAAATTACCGCACTATCAGCCTCATCAGCCATCCCAGCAAGGTCCTCCTTAAAATACTACTCAACAGGTTGAAACCCCAAGCTGAACACAAATCATAGCTGAAGAACAAGCAGGATTCAGGGCAGGGCGAAGTACCACTGAACAGATTTTCAACCTCAGAATAATCTGTAAGAAATACCTACAGCACCAACAACATCTATATTATGTGTTTATAGACTTCAAGAAGGCGTTTGACCGAGTCTGGCATGTAGCTCTATGGGCAACAATGAAAGTGTACAACATCAGCCCTAAAATTATTGAAGTCATCAAAAGCCTGTATGACAAGGCTACCAGTGCAGTCCTCCACAACAGCATCATCGGGAACTGGTTCAGAACAACAATCGGTGTGCGTCAAGGATGCCTACTCTCTCCAACACTCTTCAACATCTTCCTAGAGCGCATCATGTCAGATGCTCTTGCAGATCATGAAGGCACAGTCAGCATAGGGGGTAGAGCTATCTCCAATCTTCGTTTTGCGGATGACATTGATGGATTGGCTGGAGAGGATCAAGAACTTGAACAGCTGGTACAGAGGCTTGACACCACCTCCAGAGCTTATGGAATGGAAATAAGTGCAGAGAAGACCAAAATGATGACCAACAACACCAATGGCATCAACACGGACATCAAAGTCCAAGGTCAATCCCTCGACCTCCGGGTTACGGGACAGGATAGGATAGGAGGTTGTAATAATGAATAATAATTTTGACTGGTTATCAACCTGGGGAGGGGGGGGGGGGGGAGGGTAGGGTGTGTTCCCAGTATGTGTGTATGGATTCTTCTGACTGGTTTTAAATTGTAAATATTTTTTCTTGTAACCGGCATTTGGGTAGGCTCCAAAAAATGTTCAGTTATTATTATTAAATGTTGATGTAGATCACTTTTTCAGTCTTGTAAGTTTTTTTATTTTTTATTTTCTGATGTACTGTGTAAATTGTTTTAACAGCGAGTCCTAAGGAGAAAGGAGCAAGTACTATAGAAACATCCCTTGAAAGTACTCTACATGAGGCAGCACCATCACTTTCAACTAGCTGTTCTCTATCTTCAGTTTGTAAGGAGGTCAAATTTTCTTTTGATGTATTTGTACCTTTAACTGACACTTAGACTTTTTTCTCTACATGTACATGTATTTTCGATTAACTAAAACAAAGGTAACTGCACAGAAATTGAGTTAATTTTTTTACTCTTTACAATGCTTAATATTATTGTGCTTTGAAACCACACTGCTTCTGTATTCGTTTTGATTTATGATGTTAAAAGCCACAAAAGAAAACAAAAATGTTTTGTTTCAAAATTGTCTTCTCATTTCCATCTAAATGCCTTAACTGTACCCCCTTTTATGAACTTGAAACACATATATATCTGAAATTCGGTAAACTGAAAAAAGCTTATGACAAACTTCTTTGTTAAAAATGAAAATTAGGTAACATAACAAAAAATTCCGACGTCTGCACATCTGAAAATCAAAATGCTTATTCTAAAAATAGAGTGCAGTAATATTGTTAGTTTTACATTTGCACTTTGATTTGTTTGGTAGATGATGACGACAAATCAAGCTGGACAAGTGTTGAAGAGCAGATTGATTCTGATAAGTCATCACATCCTTTATTGAAAAAAATCAGCACTGTTTTTCTCTTGTAAAGTGCAAGACCATGGATCAATCTTTCCCATATGGCAACTGAAACCATTATTTTGTAAATTTTTGCTTGAGAAGGAACATAAGTGTTTCCAGAATTCCGACGATCCTGGATTTTGTAGATGTTTGTCTGCTAAACTATTGAGTACTTATAGAGGTGCCTGTGCTGAGTTAGAAGTGATCTTTACAACAGTACAGTAAAGAATATTTTTACAAATTTTAAAGCGCCATTTTAATCTGTCCAAAGAGTATCCATGTTTGAACCACTGATCTGAAAATAGTTTCAACTTAATGCCACAGTTAAAAGAAGGTGAATCGGTTTCAGTGGTCGATGCCAGTGTCAAAACTAAGTGGCGGCCATGGCTAAACAAAAATAATACTTCAAAAGAGCGAGTGTGTTGTATAAAGTTCACTTAAGCCGTCCGAGTCTTCTGCATTGTTGGGTCTGCAGTTTATGTTGACTATTGACCCTGTTCTGTGCAAAACATCGTGCAACACACCTATATGAACCAATTTCCAAGACATGTTAACCTGAACTTTTCTTTAAATAAAAACTGGAACTGACTGCTTTTTGTTACACCTATCTTAGTTTCTCAGAAGTTATGTACACATAACTCATTTTATTATATAAATGGGTTAGTTAAATAGCAATCTTTAACATTCTGGTTTAAACAGAACATTTTGCTTTACAATCTTGAAGATTTGTTTAAAATAAAAATTGCTGGCCCCATCTAATTCCCTAGGTGTTAGAATGATTTTTGTGTGTGCTAGAATTTGAAACCACAGAACATTGTGAACTTTAAAATAAATTGCCCCTGATCCCTCTGCATAGCATAATGATCAACAAAATGATCTCTTTTATGAAAATAATCTTACTAGTGAGTAGCCTCACCACATTCTCTTTTAATGTTCCTTTTCAAGACTTTACTGCTTACATGTATATTGTCTCAAATTCTGTCATTTTTCATATTGCCAAGGTTCGTAATTTAATCCTAAAAGGCGGGTGGAGTATTAATGACACTTTAGGTGAAGTACATGGGGTGATTTTTTGGGTGTGCAGTTGAACACGCCAAAGCTGGGAGTGGTAAAAGAAAGTACGCACTGGACAAAAAGCAGTACTGCCTCTTTTGCAACAAAGGGCAGCTGGCTCTGCCAAGACATCTTACGCAACACGGACAGGAAAGAGATGTTGCCATGCTTTCCAGTCTAAAGGAGTGCAACAACCAAGATGGGTATAAAACAGAACTGTTAAGACTGATAAGCTTAGGAAACTTTAAACACAATGTTAAGATTTTGCGGGAAGGTGGGAAAGAGATTGTCATTGTAAAACGACCAAAAAAAGATAGAAGTGTACATGATTTTTTGCCGTGTCCAACCTGTTTTGGATTCTATTACAAGCATGAACTGTGGAGGCATGTGAAAAAGTGCCCATTGAAACCCCATTCATTTGATCCCAAATCACTTCTTAAAAAATCTAAGCTTTTGTTACAGTCAGCAAAGTTTTCAGATAACAGTGCGCAGAAATTGTCGCCTCACATATGCTCTATCCTTGCATCTATGAAAACCGATCCTCTCATGGAAATGGTGAGCAACGATGAGATCCTTCTGCTATTTGAAGAGACTTTGCTAAAGAAGTATGGACCAGCAAAAAGGAATGACATCAGTCAAAGACTACGCCAGCTTGCACGCCTCCTACAGGTATGTCAAGAAAAATCGGGAGTGGCTTCCAGCTACAAGGACCTTCTGTGTGGATCAAACTTTGATTTGTGCCGAGAGTCTACTTATGAGCTATGTGGATTGAAGATTTCTAGTGACGGAAGACGAGAGTTCAGCATACCATCTCTGCACTACGACTCGGTCATCTTTTGAAGAAACTTTGCATTATCAAACATGGATATTGCTTACGAAAGGATGACTGTGACGGATTGAAACAGGCTGAAACCATCTTAAGCCTTGTAAAAAACGAGTGGACGGATTCTGTGTCTACAAATGCACTGAACACCCTGAAAAGGAGAAAGGACAACAAGCCTGAAAATCTTCCTTTAACAGAAGATTTGCTCAAAGTAAAAGAACACCTCTCCAAGTCAGTTCAACAAACGGCAGAAATTCTGAAGGCAGAACGCACTTATAGGAATTGGAGGTCTCGCTCGACAGGTTCTCGCAAGACTTATCATATTCAATAAACGGCGGGCAGGGGAGGTGTCCCAACTTCTGTCAAGCACATACATGGACCGATCAAACTGGAAAGATGGAAATGCAGAGGTAACCAAAAGCTTGGCGCCCCTAGAGAGGAAGTTCCTAGAACGACTAGATTTGTTGATGGTGCCTGGCAAAAAAAAGTCGAAAAGTTCCTATTTTGATTCCCCCGGATGTGAAAGAATCTCTGCACATTCTTCTTGAAATGAGGACTGAAGTAGATATACCTGCATCGAATCCATTTTTCTTTGCATCTAAGTCTGCGAATGGTTACCTGGATGGCTGGCAAGCCATCCATGCTGTCACATCAGGTATTGGGCTGCAGAAGCCAGAGTTGATAACATCGACGAAATGCAGAAAGTATGGAGCTACAATCACTCAACTGTTTGATTTGTCACCCAATGAGCAGGAATGGCTAGCAAATCACATGGGCCACTCTCTGAACATTGAAAAAGAGTACTATCGCCTGCATGAAAGTACCATTGAGATAAACAAAGTTGGAAGATAGCTCGTCAAAATTGACAGTGGAGAAACCTCAGATTGTTCTGAGTCTGAAGATGACAATCATGCTAATTCAACCCCACCCACACAGCAGGCATCAAGACAAGGTGGCAAATTAGCCCCACTTCCACAGAAAAGATGTTAAAGTAGCCCCATTTAAACCGCAGGCATCAAGTCTACCGCAAGAAGCAACTGAGGAAATGGATTCTGCTACCCCTTCTGATAGCGAAGAAAGCATTAGCCACAATGCACAGGCAACCAACAGAGGCAGGAAAAAGGATTTGTATTGCATCATCAGAATCTGGGTCCGACAGTGATTGTAGTGGTGTTTCAGTTTGCAAACGAAGAAAGGGACAACAGCAGCGAATCAGGTGGCTGGATGTAGAAGTTGATATTCTTCGCACTGCCTTCAAAGACCACTTGACAAATAAGCTTTACCCATATAGAGCACAGATACGCACAGCGCAGACAAAACATCCTGAAATCAAAGCAAAATCCATTTCTTAAATTAAATCTAAATTACAGCACCTTATGAAAAAATCTGTGGCTTAGAATGCTTATGCCGAAATAAGTGAGTAAGGCTGTTTAGATGAGTGCTAATGAGAGACACAGTTGTATACTTTTGTGCCATATGTCCTTGAGATTTATGCATTACATGCAGGTTAATAAATCCACGATTATTAAAGCCAGCCACTTACTAAGAAACTGTTATGGTATGCATTCATTAATTAAATGGGATAAACAAAACAACTTTTTCTTTGGTCTCAAGGTGACTTGACTAACCATGAGTGTATGCTGCATTACCAATTTTACAGATAATTTTGTGTCTGCAGATGTAAAAGCCACATGTTTTCTAACATATATTGTGAAGCAACACACATGTGTGTGGAGGTCAAGGTCGCCTGGTTCCAATATGGCGGCCTTTTTGAAATCCGCGTAAACGAACGCTCTCATTTTCCTTCTTGACAGACGACTATGCCAGTTAGTCTCCTACAACACCGGGTAACAACAGCAGGCCTGAAAATGGCGACTAATTTAGTCGCCATGGCTAGTGAAAAAAAAAATTGGCGACTAAAAAAATAACTTTAGTCGCCAAATGCGAGTGCGCTAAAATGAACTTTTTTTCGTTTGGCTAGTAAAATTTTTAGTTTGGCTAGTAAAATTTTTAAGTTACTAGCCAAAGGCTAGTGGGACCTTTTTTTCATTTTCAGGGCTGAACAGGCAAGTTTCTGTGGTCATTAATTGACATTTTGCGTAGAAAAACTGATCGTTTTATCCCGGTCGGTGTACTTCTGTTGTGGCACAAAGGATAGACAGTACCTTCGTATGGCTGTGTGGACTGTGAGATGTTTTGTGCGAAGATTATTTCATTCGAACGACAGAATGAACATGTTTACAGACGTTCACGGTTTGGAATGCTGACCACGGGTAGCTGTTGTATTCTTGTTGGGTTGCCTGCTATTGGCCGGAGATGTGGAGATGAATCCGGGGCCTGATGTGCATGAGAAAAGTACCATGAATGAAGTTTCTAGTGTAATAAGTCGAGACACTTTCGAGGACCACGAGCAGCCTCAGCAAAGTCCTGAGCTATTGCAAGGCCTCATCATGGAGGGTATCTGCAACCTAGAAAAAACATATTAATGCTGTATAATTTAGATGCTAGAGGTAAGATTACTTGGGTTTCTAAGGTAGGATCTTGTCTTTGTGAGAATGGTTTTGGCTATGTATGGATGAACCAAAGTGTTGGTAACATGAAAGAATTTTTACGTGCGTTTAAAGGACGCTTGATTGATTGTAGGTGGCAGAACTGGAATGAACATGTTCGTAATAGTGATAGATTTGCTTTTTATAGAATGTTCAGTGCTTCTATGCATTATATACCAGTTTATCTGCAATCGAATATAGATAAGCATATGAAATTTATTTTGACTAGATTTCGTTTTGGTGTGTCAGACCTAGCTGTGCATCATTACCGCTATCGGCAAGTGACTGATAGTGAGCTATTATGTCCCTTGTGTAAAGAGTAAAGAGAGGATGAAGTGCATTTTGTATTACGCTGTCCATTTTTTGAAAAATTTGAGAAAACAATTTATTGCTACTAAGTTTATTAGAAACCCAAACGCATTTAGCTTTAATATTTTGCTGTCATCGACAAGACAAGAAACTGTTCGAAAGTTATGTATATTTTTGGATCTCCACTGAGGGCAATCTTTGGAGCTGGAAGCATGCTGCCCCGCGCAATTCACGCAGCAAATATGATCCTTGCATGCGTTTTCGTGTTTATCCTTGGCGCATTCACGGCAAATTTCTTTGTTTTTACATGTTCCGCTACCATGGCCAAACTTTTGGCAGCGGAAGCAACGCAACGGTGACGGAATGAACGGTGTCACCTTCACCCGAAGGTATCCCACCTTGAGTGACTCCGGCAACTTGGCCATGGCAAAGGTCACAAAAAGTGTATTGGTGGTAGTGCCTGATGAGCAACTGGATCTAACATCTTAAGATAAGATTTTCTAGCAGAACCATAAACAATGCAACCATAGTCTAACTTGGATCTAATTAAAGAACGATATAACAGCAATAAAGTTTTCTTGTCAGCACCCCAGTCTGTACCACTAATAACCTTGAGCAGGTTGCAGGCCTGTTGACATTTCGTTTTCAAATTTTTCAGATGAGGAAGGAAGGATAGCCTTTGATCAAAAATAACACCCAAAAATTTGACTTGTTGGACCGTCTTTATTGGAGTTTTATTGAGGATAATAGTAGGGTCTTGAATAATTCCCCGGTGCTTGGAAAAGTGAATACATTCAGTTTTTGCTTCAGAAAATTTAAAACCATTTTGTAAAACCCAGTCTTCAACGGTCTTGACACATAACTGTAGCTGACGTTCTGCAGATGCCAAAGTTTTACCTTTGGCTACTAACGCAAAATCGTCAACAAACAAAGAATTGTCAATTCCCTGTTTAACGGAACGAACAATATTATTTATTTTAATATTATACAGCAAGGGAGACAAGATGCTACCCTGAGGCACTCCCATCTCCTGTTCCCTCGTATCTGACAAAGATCCCCCAACCTTAACCTGAAAGATTCTGTCCGTTAGAAAATTGGATATAAACAGAGGTAAATGTCCCTTCAAACCCATTTCTTGTAAATCTGAAAGAATGCCATATTTCCATGTGGTATCATAGGCTTTTTCCAAATCAAACATGATGGCAACGGCATGTTCACCCTGGACGAACGCGTTACGGATAAAAGTTTCCAGTCGCACCAGGTGGTCAATAGTACTTCGACCACTTCGAAAGCCACACTGAGTGTTGGATAAAATATTATTTGTTTCTAGATACCACAGTAAACGAGAATAAACCATTCTTTCCAGCGTCTTGCATAAGCAAGACGTTAAGGCTATTGGTCTATAGTTTGTTGGGTTAGTATGGTCTTTGCCAGGTTTAGGAATGGGTACAATAATGGCCTTTCTCCAGGAGGGAGGAAAGGTGCCAGTGATCCAGATCTGATTGAAGATGTCCAGCAGTTGAGACCGTGAGTACCTTGTTAAATGTCTGAGAAATTGATAATGTACATCATCCGGTCCAACCGCTGAATCTGCACTTTTGTTAATTGCATCGTCAAGCTCGACTAATGAGAACGGAATGTTGTAATCTTCAGAATTATCGGAGGTAAAATTTAACTGTTGTTTTTCTTTACGGGTTTTAACTGTTTGAAAAGGGACAGAATAATTTTCAGAGGAAGAATTTGCAGCAAAAGAAGAAGCCAAAAGATCAGCTACTAATTTTTTATCTCCGATTACGTCCCCCTGCACAGTAAGGCATGGGCTCACCTGTTTGTTACTTTTATTTTTGAGTTTGCGGACCACTTTCCAAACCTTCGACAGTTTCGCTTGTGAATTAAGCGTGGAGCAGAAACCTCTCCACGATTCTCTTCTCTTTCGTTTGAAAAGCTGTCGGCATTGCGCTCGCAAACGTTGGTGGTTCTGTTTATTTTCAGTGCTTGGGTGTAAAAACATAGTTCTTAAAGCTTTTTTACGAGCTTGCTAAAGTTTTCTACATTCATCGTCAAACCAGGGTTTTTTAAGTGTGTAAGGGTTTGACGAAGTTTGCGGAATGGACTCCTTGGCACTGTTTATAACTATGTCAGTGTTAAGCTGTATTGGATCTATGGCATTCAAAAATTCCTGTTTCTTAGCACGTAACTGAACCTCAGACAGGTTAGAAAACAGACTCCAGTTAGCTTGTTTCAGTTTCCACCTGCCATGAGTTTGCTCAAGGTTGTCTGAATCATATTTTAATAAAACCGGAAAATGGTCGCTGCCATGGAGATCTTCTAAAACTGTCCATTTAAAATCCAAAAGTAAGGAGGGATCACAGATCGATATATCAATGTGGGACAAAGAAGCAGTTGTTGAACAGGAAAAAGTTGGAGCACCTTCGTTCAAAGTTACTAGGTTTAACGAGTCTAAAATGTCTTCAATTATTTTCCCCTGAGAATCGGTACGATCGCTACCCCACAGGGGAGAGCGTCCATTAAAATCTCCCAACAACAAAAAAGGGGTAGGTAACTGTTGGATGAAATTTTCAAGTTCACTTTTAGTTACATTTATTGATGGTGTCAAATATATAGAACAAACTGTGAGGGATTTAAAAAGAGATACTCTGGCTGCAATTGCTGGTAAACTTGTATGAAGTGAAATTGGGCTAAATGGGACGTTTCTATGAATAAAGAGTGAAATGCGTCTAGAAGATGTACAATTTAGAGAGGAATAACCAGTGATATCTATAAGATGTTTCTCTGACAGGAGAGTTTCCTGAATGGCTAACACTTCAGGTTGATGCTCCGTCAGCAGACAGCAGAGCTCCTCATAATTTGCCCTTATCCCTCGGATATTCCATTGTAAAATGGCCATAAAAATGAAGTAAAAGAATGCTAAATATTTCAATCTCTGATATGACAATTATGTCTATAGTTTTCCGACCATCATCCATCTCCTCGTGGTCCATCAACTCCCTGAAACGGTTCTCCGTCTCGAGAGGTTGATGGTGCTTGGAAGAAAGGGGTCCAGGCTTTTGAGTTTTATTGGAACTCCCGGATCCCAAACTACCAGCAGGCTTCTTCCTCTTCTCCCCAGCACTGGATCTTGGATCTATTTTTTCCCTCCTACCCTTCCAGAAGATGATGTGAGTGAAGACACTGAAGTTCAATAAGTGTCGACTCCTAGACTTGAGCAAAGGATTAAATTTGGTTAATGAAATAAAAGATGATGGATTGTAAGTAATTATATGTAGTTCTTATGAAGCCATTGGACAGTAGTTAATTCCTGAAATGTTGATGCATTTGTGCACCTTCAGTGTTATTTCATATCATCATGAATTAGGAAAACCATTTACTTAATGGCCTAACTTTCTCAGTGTTACTGAGTTTGTTTTGTAAGACAATTATACTACAATCTATATATATAAATTGCTTAGCCGGAAGTCCTTCTTCGCCTCTACTATAAAGTTTGTCTCCTATGGACGCTGATCTGGGCAGGTGCTGGAGGCCGCGGATTGGCCTGCTGTGTGCTCAAAACCCACGAAATCGTTATAGCCGACATTTCCTTACCGAACATGTAACCGTTTCTGAGATAAATAAATAAACAAAATGTCCACAAACTGCAATAGCCTCATTCCGCGCGCTTCCATTAAAAATCAAATTGAGGTTTCAGCATGTTTTCCCATATAGACCAAAAAATTTATCGTTTTTATATGAAGCATTGATAGCTCAGTTGGTAACACTTTCGCCTACCGTTTAGGGCGACCCAAGTTCGAATCCGACGCGGGCCAAAATTTTTTTTATGTTTTTTTTTCCCACTACAATATGGATATTTTTCTTTTTAATTTAGGCTTTTTACCTTTATTATTATTATTCTTATTATTATTTTTATTATTTATAATATTATATCTTATATCAAATTTTCTTTTAAAACCTTGGTGTTTATGAATTCTATTTGTATTATTCTATATTCAATATTATTATTATTATTATTATTATTATTATTATTATTACCAAGGACCGGGATGGGGTGGTACGTTATTATTTGTATTTTTATTATTATTATTATTATTATTATTATTATTATTATTATTATTATTTATAAACTAATAATAATAATAATAATAATAATAATTATTATAATTTAATATCTTATATCAAATTTTATTTTAAAACCTTGGTGTTTTTTATTATTTCTATTTGTATTATTCAATATTATTATTATTATTATTATTATTATTATTATTATTATTATTATTATCAAGGATCGGGATGGGGTGGTACGTGTAGGTAAAAGGGGGCTACGGGTAGGTTTAAAGGGGCATGGGTAGGCATAACGGGGATACGGGTATATATAAGGGGGTATGGTGATGGTCGATTCCTTTCATCCATACCTGCGAAACGATCAACGGGGAAGTATCAAGGAGGGTACAGGTAGGTTACAAGGGGGGTACGAAAGGTATCAAGGGGTTATGGGGAGGTATCAAGTGGGTTCGGGGAGGTATCAAGGGGGTATGATGAGGCATCATGGGGGGGGGGGACGGGGAGATATCAGAGGGGGGGGGGGTATGGTGAGGTATCAAGGGGGATATGGGGAGGTATCATCGTCCAAATGAAACTCGCAGACAACGTCTCTCTGTCTACATTTTAAACAGCAACCTGTGTACCCTGGCTTGCCAGGGTACAAAAACCACTAGTGTTTACATAATCATAAAGGCTGTATATCATGCTGTCATGCAATGTAAACTTTGTTTTTGATTTCACAGTTAAATTTCGATACGACGGACAGTGACATTGACCAGGACATCATTCCTCCAACACCTCCTACAGCTTGGTCTGGCAGGTTTATCACAGGTTCAGGTTCAGATCCAGACATAGTCTCAGCTTCCGCCTCAAGCACAGTAAGTTCGGGTATTTGTTTTCATTAAACTCTATGCATAGTTCACATCATTCCCATTAGATTGAAAATACAATTACATATTATTATGTAATTAAGGTTCACAATAAATTTTAATATTATTTCTGTTTGTTATTACAAATGCCAGGTTCCCGTGCTTGAGGTAAGTAAGCGTGATATTTCTGTTCAGGTGGCTCCTGAAATGAATGTTGCCATGGTGTTTTAAACACTCAAATTGTATAAATATACTATGTCAAAGGCAAAAAAATTGGGTGACCGGACGATGGCGCGGAAAAGAGGTAGGTTTGCCAAAGAGGGGGGTATGAACAATCGTGGAAAGAATAACATCCCCAACACAAGGCAAGACAAGGCGTAAGACTGTGATCCAGACATGATCATACTAGACCACAGCACAAGCAGTAGTACACCAGCTTCACAACCATTGCTTGCATGCGGGAGCAGGATGGCCTTGTTTAAGCGGAGGAACTTCTACCCACCCTACTGTTTTTGGACAAATGCCTCGTCCCAAAAGGAAGATTTAGAAATGCAGCACGAGAAAAAGCATAATTATTCGCTTTTTCACAAAGAGGATTAAGGTTTCCTACCGCAAGCCTTCTCAAAAGAATAGGAAAGAAAAACGGGGACATGACGTGAGATTGCTGAGGAAAGAGTGTCGCAATTTAACACAAGCGCAAAGGAGACGTCACAGGGAGAGATGCCACAGCCAGCCAGGCCCCAGCCAGCCAGGCCCCAGCACCAGTGGCTTTGCAGGATTCAGTTGTGGCTTGCACCGAAGGACATATAGCAAAGAAGCAGCGTCCAGGATTGTTTCCTACCGCAAGCCTTCGCAAAAGTATAGTTGCAAGGATGTCGAAAAGAAGAACCATAAAGAGGATGACGGAAAGTATGAAGAGCCTCCTAAAGCAGAAGAACGTGGAGGAAGACAAAGAAAAGAAGAAAAACAAAGTCATCAACGACACAAAGATATTGAAGTTGTCTACAGATGTCTCGGATGCTGCCACATGACCATGATATTGTGTACATTGAATACGATGCTGACCCTGTCTACCACCGACAACCACTCCGTCAAGTTCTTCAGTACAGCAAGGCTGACTGGCCTGAGTTACGCGCCGCAGCTACACTACTGGCCAACTCCATCTGCCATTCCTACACAGAAAGAAGCAACACTGAAGACATATGGAAAGTCTTCAAAGACGGTGTGACGAACACCACATCCCCTCTAAGACCCTGGGTGCAAAAAACAACAAACCGTGGGTGGACTATGAGACTCAACGCCTTATCAGGAAAAAAGACAGGCTGTACAAGAAGTGGAGGAAGTCGGGCGATGAGACTATGCATGCCAAATTTCGCCAGCTCAAAAGTATTGTGCAACACCGCCTTCGGAAGGCCTACTGGATACACACTGAAAAACTTATCAGTGAGTGTGACAACAACCCCTGCCCACAATCATCCAAAAACAAGAAACTATGGACTTACATCAAGTCCAAGAGGACTGAGCAAGCAAGTGTAGCACCCCTGAAGTTAGACGGCCGACTTCACACTGATGCCAAGGATAGAGCAGAAGTCCTACACAGCCAATTCCAGTCTGTCTTCAGTCCCTGCATTGACTGCTCATCCGACAAGTTCCAACAACAAACCAACCTCCACCCCAGTCAAGACCGCCCAACCCCAGACCTGTTTACACCCAGGCAGAACCAAGAGGAATCCAGAAGGCCAAAAATAGGAATTTGAGAGTCCAAAAAGGAATCTATTTGTCGCGCAATTTTGGTCTAAATAGGAATCAAATAATAGCTCAAGAAAAGATAATCACTTTAGTTTAAGTTGGTCAGTATCAACCCTCCTCCCTCCCCCCCCAACACACACCCTTTTTTTTTTTTTTTTTTTTTTTTTTTTTTAGAAAGAATTGATTACATGTGCGCGAGAGAGATTAACACTTGTTTCTCTCTGTGTCTGACAGAAACTCTAGCCACCACTGTCCTCCCCAACACCAACGAGAACTGCAGCCCCACAGTGGGCAAAAACGCCTTAAACCTTTGGGTGGACAAAGACAAGCCAGGTCAGTACATTGGCAGTGTCAATCAGGAAATGGAGGGAGGGTTAATCAAGGGGTTGGTCATGTTGTCAGTATACTGACTACTGTTGCTGAAATGTAAAGCCTGTGCTGCAACTTAGTTCGTATGTGTGTCAAAGCAGCATCACCTGTCTTGATCTTTAGCGACTGTCTTGTCATAAATCTTTATTAAATAAATTATATTAACAGGGTTCGCACACGCCCTAAAACCCCCTAAAAATCCCTAATTTTTGACAATTTTCCGCTATTGGGCTCTCTTAGATACTAGCCATCGCATTATGGAAGTGAAGTTGCGTATCTAAAAATAAGTTTTCACCTCCACGTGAACTTTGCTTTGTATCTAAGGGAGCCCCTTTGCTTAGTACCATCAACATGGCCGCTTTACCGCCTTGTTTATCGCTTGTACGGCAAACAGAAAATAACATTGTTGGCACTGTCGACAACGAAGAAGATGTGAAGGTGATCCTGGATTTCTTTCAAAGGTAGGCATTACAGATGCAAGAGAAGGTAACTCTTCCGAGCGGATCGAGATTTCCGGGAAACCTAACTCTAATTTTACCGCTGATACCAGGGTCAGATTACGGTCTCAAACGGCTATGTATAGTGGTTCTTTCTAAAACAAATGACTAATAACGAAAGGGGAGACATTGGCGCAGGACTGCAACTACCTTTTTTGGGGGAGCAGCGACAACTTCGTAAAATTAAAATTTTATTTCTCTTTATAAAAATTGCATGCCTGTAATTTATGTTTTATTATGTAGCCTGATTTTTTTAAAGAACTAATACAACAAAAAAAAAAGTACACTTTCTGCGCGTAAAGCCTTTCAAAATGTAACAAAATTAAGTCCCCACGACCAATAGTTACGCCCCTTCCGGTTCGTCGCCATTTTGTTTTCATTCGTTGTCAGACCCACTTCGGCCTTGATTGATACTATCAATGATAGAAGTCGTGCGTTGCACATAAAGCTATGTCAACACCAGAGGTGAACTAACTAATTATCGAGTGAGTTAGGCCTACTACTAGTAATATTACTACAATACTAGTAGTAGTAGGTTATGAAGTTATTCTTGTACATCACTGCAATACGGCAGTAGTAATAATAATAGGTCTGTAAGGGGGTTAATGTTGCTTGATTGCCAACAGGTACCATATACAATTTAGACTAATAATGTTTTATTTTTGTTTTGTATTTTAATCCAGAACTCTCAACAAGAAGATAATCTTGTCGACCAAGCTCTTGAACTTTAAGAAATTACGAGCAGTCCCTTTCAGTTCCAAGGCTTTGCCAATAACACACTGGCCAGTACACAAAATGAAGAAAATACAGAAGAGACACTGTGTATATCGAATGTCATGAGTGGCAATCCCCAGAAGATGATGTGAGTGAAGACACTGAAGTTCAATAAGTGTCGACTCCTAGACTTGAGCAAAGGATTAAATTTGGTTAATGAAATAAAAGATGATGGATTGTAAGTAATTATATGTAGTTCTTATGAAGCCATTGGACAGTAGTTAATTCCTGAAATGTTGATGCATTTGTGCACCTTCAGTGTTATTTCATATCATCATGAATTAGGAAAACCATTTACTTAATGGCCTAACTTTCTCAGTGTTACTGAGTTTGTTTTGTAAGACAATTATACTACAATGTTTACATAATCATAAAGGCTGTATATCATGCTGTCATGCAATGTAAACTTTGTTTTTGATTTCACAGTTAAATTTCGATACGACAGACAGTGACATTGACCAGGACATCATTCCTCCAACACCTCCTACAGCTTGGTCTGGCAGGTTTATCACAGGTTCAGGTTCAGATCCAGACATAGTCTCAGCTTCCGCCTCAAGCACAGTAAGTTCGGGTATTTGTTTTCATTAAACTCTATGCTTAGTTCACATCATTCCCATTAGATTGAAAATACAATTACATATTATTATGTAATTAAGGTTCACAATAAATTTTAATATTATTTCTGTTTGTTATTACAAATGCCAGGTTCCCGTGCTTGAGGTAAGTAAGCGTGACATTTCTGTTCAGGTGGCTCCTGAAATGAATGTTGCCATGGTGTTTTAAACGCTCAACTTGTATAAATATACTATGTCAAAGGCAAAAAAATTGGGTGACCGGACGATGGCGCGGAAAAGAGGTAGGTTTGCCAAAGAGGGGGGTATGAACAATCGTGGAAAGAATAACATCCCCAACCGCCAACACAAGGCAAGACAAGGCGTAAGACTGTGATCCAGACATGATCATACTAGACCACAGCACAAGCAGTAGTACACCAGCTTCACAACCATTGCTTGCATGCGGGAGCAGGATGGCCTTGTTTAAGCGGAGGAACTTCTACCCACCCTACTGTTTTTGGACAAATGCCTCGTCCCAAAAGGAAGATTTAGAAATGCAGCACGAGAAAAAGCATAATTATTCGCTTTTTCACAAAGGGGATTAAGGTTTCCTACCGCAAGCCTTCGCAAAAGTATAGGAAAGAAAAACGGGGACATGACATGAGATTGCTGAGGAAAAAGTGGCGCAATTTAACACAAGCGCAAAGGAGACGTCACAGGGAGAGATGCCACAGCCAGCCAGGCCCCAGCCAGCCAGGCCCCAGCACCAGTGGCTTTGCAGGATTCAGTTGTGGCTTGCACCGAAGGACATATAGCAAAGAAGCAGCGTCCAGGATTGTTTCCTACCGCAAGCCTTCGCAAAAGTATAGTTGCAAGGATGTCGAAAAGAAGAACCATAAAGAGGATGACGGAAAGTATGAAGAGCCTCCTAAAGCAGAAGAACGTGGAGGAAGACAAAGAAAAGAAGAAAAACAAAGTCATCAACGACACAAAGATATTGAAGTTGTCTACAGATGTCTCGGATGCTGCCGCATGACCATGATATTGTGTACATTGAATACGATGCTGACCCTGTCTACCACCGACAACCACTCCGTCAAGTTCTTCAGTACAGCAAGGCTGACTGGCCTGAGTTACGCGCCGCAGCTACACTACTGGCCAACTCCATCTGCCATTCCTACACAGAAAGAAGCAACACTGAAGACATATGGAAAGTCTTCAAAGACGGTGTGACGAACACCACATCCCCTCTAAGACCCTGGGTGCAAAAAACAACAAACCGTGGGTGGACTATGAGACTCAACGCCTTATCAGGAAAAAAGACAGGCTGTACAAGAAGTGGAGGAAGTCGGGCGATGAGACTATGCATGCCAAATTTCGCCAGCTCAAAAGTATTGTGCAACACCCCCCTTCGGAAGGCCTACTGGATACACACTGAAAAACTTATCAGTGAGTGTGACAACAACCCCTGCCCACAATCATCCAAAAACAAGAAACTATGGACTTACATCAAGTCCAAGAGGACTGAGCAAGCAAGTGTAGCACCCCTGAAGTTAGACGGCCGACTTCACACTGATGCCAAGGATAGAGCAGAAGTCCTACACAGCCAATTCCAGTCTGTCTTCAGTCCCTGCATTGACTGCTCATCCGACAAGTTCCAACAACAAACCAACCTCCACCCCAGTCAAGACAGCCCAACCCCAGACCTGTTTACACCCAGGCAGAACCAAGAGGAATCCAGAAGGCCAAAAATAGGAATTTGAGAGTCCAAAGAGGAATCTATTTGTCGCGCAATTTTGGTCTAAATAGGAATCAAATAATAGCTCAAGAAAAGATAATCACTTTAGTTTAAGTTGGTCAGTATCAACCCTCCTCCCTCCCCCCCCCCCCCCAACACACACACTTTTTTTTTTTTTTTTTTTTATATAGAAAGAATTGATTACATGTGCGCGAGAGAGATTAACACTTGTTTCTCTCTGTGTCTGACAGAAACTCTAGCCACCACTGTCCTCCCCAACACCAACAAGAACTGCAGCCCCACAGTGGGCAAAAACGCCTTAAACCTTTGGGTGGACAAAGACAAGCCAGGTCAGTACATTGGCAGTGTCAATCAGGAAATGGAGGGAGGGTTAATCAAGGGGTTGGTCATGTTGTCAGCATACTGACTACTGTTGCTGAAATGTAAAGCCTGTGCTGCAACTTAGGTCGTATGTGTGTCAAAGCAGCATCACCTGTCTTGATCTTTAGCGACTGTCTTGTCATAAATCTTTATTAAATAAATTATATTAACAGGGTTCGCACACGCCCTAAAACCCCCTAAAAATCCCTAATTTTTGACAATTCGTTTTAGGGGCCCCCTAAAAGTCCCTAAATTTTGCAGGTTAATCATTTTAGGTTCTAAAAGGCCCTAAAAATCGAGATCGCGGTACGTGAAAATTATCGTCTGCTGTTAGCAAGTCCGCCATCTTTTTTTCTCTATTTCAGTAATAGTGGTGTCCCTTTGATAAACTTCCTGCAAAACCCAGTCTCTTTTCCGCTATTGGGCTCTCTTAGATACTAGCCATCGCATAATGGAAGTGACATTGCGTATCTAAAAATAAGTTTTCACCTCCACGTGAACTTTGCTTTGTATCTAAGGGAGCCCCTTTGCTTAGTACCATCAACATGGCCGCTTTACCGCCTTGTTTATCGCTTGTACGGCAAACAGAAAATAATAATAATAATAATAATAATACCGGATGCTAATACGCGCTTTACTTCGAATGATTTCGAACTCAAAGCGCGGCGACCTATACCAACATACACGCTCACGTGCAACAAATATATTACAGACACACAACAAGGACAACAGTATACAAGGCATACACGTGGTGTAAAGGCAGGGAGATCGCTATTAGGAAACTGAAAGTTAAATAGTTTTGTATTTTTTTTAAATTAATTTGACTGCATTGTTGGCACTGTCGACAACGAAGAAGATGTGAAGGTGATCCTGGATTTCTTTCAAAGGTAGGCATTACAGATGCAAGAGAAGGTAACTCTTCCGAGCGGATCGAGATTTCCGGGAAACCTAACTCTAATTTTACCGCTGATACCAGGGTCAGATTACGGTCTCAAACGGCTATGTATAGTGGTTCTTTCTAAAACAAATGACTAATAACGAAAGGGGAGACATTGGCGCAGGACTGCAACTACCTTTTTGGGGGGAGCAGCGACAACTTCGTAAAATTAAAATTTTATTTCTCTTTATAAAAATTGCATGCCTGTAATTTATGTTTTATTATGTAGCCTGATTTTTTTAAAGAACTAATACAACAAAAAAAAAAGTACACTTTCTGCGCGTAAAGCCTTTCAAAATGTAACAAAATTAAGTCCCCACGACCAATAGTTACGCCCCTTCCGGTTCGTCGCCATTTTGTTTTCATTCGTTGTCAGACCCACTTCGGCCTTGATTGATACTATCAATGATAGAAGTCGTGCGTTGCACATAAAGCTATGTCAACACCAGAGGTGAACTAACTAATTATCGAGTGAGTTAGGCCTACTACTAGTAATATTACTACAATACTAGTAGTAGTAGGTTATGAAGTTATTCTTGTACATCACTGCAATACAGCAGTAGTAATAATAATAGGTCTGTAAGGGGGTTAATGTTGCTTGATTGCCAACAGGTACCATATACAATTTAGACTAATAATGTTTTATTTTTGTTTTGTATTTTAATCCAGAACTCTCAACAAGAAGATAATCTTGTCGACCAAGCTCTTGAACTTTAAGAAATTACGAGCAGTCCCTTTCAGTTCCAAGGCTTTGCCAATAACACACTGGCCAGTACACAAAATGAAGAAAATACAGAAGAGACACTGTGTATATCGAATGTCATGAGTGGCAATCCCCAGAAGATGATGTGAGTGAAGACACTGAAGTTCAATAAGTGTCGACTCCTAGACTTGAGCAAAGGATTAAATTTGGTTAATGAAATAAAAGATGATGGATTGTAAGTAATTATATGTAGTTCTTATGAAGCCATTGGACAGTAGTTAATTCCTGAAATGTTGATGCATTTGTGCACCTTCAGTGTTATTTCATATCATCATGAATTAGGAAAACCATTTACTTAATGGCCTAACTTTCTCAGTGTTTTGCCCCCACGGGCTCGGCTCCGCGCGCCGGGGGTGGACCCCATGCCTCTCTCTGGCTGGGTGACCAAGTTGCCTACCCCTTTTTCTTCTCTTTTGTCTTGTTTCTATCTTATTGGTCCTTTCACCTATATTCTCTTCACCCTTAAATTCTCCCAGTATACTATGCAGTTTTGACTTCCTTTCTTCTGCCTTACCGGACTTTCCCTGTCTTCTTTTTCCCCATCATTCCTTCTTTTTCTACCCTTCCTTTTCTCTGTGGCCTTCTCTTGGCCCCCTGCGTTTGCCGTGCAGGGCAACCCGTGTCGGGGGAGAATGGGATCCTGGAGGTTGAGGTCCCTGAGGGACTGCGGTCCCTCACACTAACACACCTCTTTGGCCCGGACTTCTCCTAGACGGGAGGCTGGCGTGGCCCGCGTCAGTCAAGCGGCTGGTCGTGTATTGCCCTAGCTCTGCTAGAAGGCTGCGGCTCATGGGTCAAACTTGAACAAAACCGTAGTGGCAGTGCGGGATTGTCTGGGTGTATATCCCCCCTGTAGCCCTGGTGCGCTCCCTTGCTGGATTTTCCGCTTGGACGCATCCCCTTGTTGGACTCCGTGGTGGGTGGGGAGCAGGGGGGATGAATTCATAAATTAATAACATGGCTTCCACAAATAAACGACGACTGCGTGATGACGGACCGGACTCGGACACGGACAGTGACATGGACACGAGACAGAAAGCTTGTGCATCGGGGGTAGAAGGGGCCTGGCCTCGTTTTTTGGTTGTAGAGGGGGCGGATCCGGCTATGCCACTAGGCAAGCTGTCTCCGTTCGCAATACAGAAGGGTTTTCAATCCGTTTGCACAATCGGGTTCAAAGATGTGAAAAAACTGAGATCTGGGGCCTACCTGGTGGAGTGCTCAACCAAAAGGGCATCGGATAGTCTTCTAAAGAGGGATTCGACTGTCTTCGTTGATAGACAAATCAAAGTTTCTGTGCATGGACGGTTGAATTCCTCCAAGGGAGTCATCCGATGTCAGGATTTGATCGACATGTCAGAATTGGAAATCCGTGGTGAGCTCTCCAGCCAGGGGGT
Source organism: Oncomelania hupensis (assembly GCA_036898135.1). Classification (NCBI taxonomy): domain Eukaryota; kingdom Metazoa; phylum Mollusca; class Gastropoda; order Littorinimorpha; family Pomatiopsidae; genus Oncomelania; species Oncomelania hupensis. Next base: position 34,458,991 of record CM072522.1, read on the forward strand.
CACAGCAGTCCAGCGGGTCTTCGTCACCAAGGGATCCCAACGTATCCCCACCAACACACTTTTTGTGACCTTCGCTATGGCCAAATTGCCGGAGTCACTCAAGGTGGGGTACCTTAGGGTGAAGGTGACGCCGTTTGTACCATCACCGTTGCGATGCTACCGGTGCCAAAGATTTGGTCACGGTAGCAAGAACTGTAAAAGCAAGGAAATATGTCGTGATTGTGGTAAAGAGAAACACGAAAACGAATGCAAAAATCCGATTTGCTGTGTGAATTGCGCCGGGAATCATTCGTCCAGCTCCAAAGACTGTCCTCAGTGGCAGTTGGAGCTGGAAATCCAAAAGGTGCGGGCCACTGAGAGTTGCTCCTTTGGCGACGCCAGGAAAAAAGTTCTTGCAAGTAGGCCGGTGCTTAAAGAGAGGTCCTTTGCGGCTGTGGCGGGTTCCACATCTCATGTGGAACCTAGCGCACACCCGACAGTGGACACTGCCATGAGTAAAATAACACAGATTTTGGAAACGTTGTGCAAACGGATGGATACTCTCGAAAAGATGCTTGCTTTGTTTGCCCAGAAGGGGGTTTCTCCAGCCCCACCGAATCCACTGGAGAACGTGACGACGGGCACGTCAAAAACCGTCACTCCAAGCGCGCAGACGGCCGCGCCAAAAGCCGTCACTCCTGCCACGAAGGAGGCTAGGCCTCATGCCACCGCACCAGCAACGACCGGTTTTAGCGACCGGGTAGTTGCTGGGGCGACTAAAATCCTAGTTACCCAGCAGAAGAGCGTCAGAGGAGGAGAGGGAAAGATTGGCAGGGGTGAAGGGGAGAGGGAAGATATAAAATCTGGTGCTGGGGAGAGGGGGAGGAAGTCCGCTGGCAGCTCGGGTTCCGGGTCTTTGACAAAGAATCAAAGGCCCGGACCCCTTTCTTCCAAGCCCCAGCAGCCTCTCGAAACGGAGAACCGTTTCGGGGGGTTGATGGAACATGAAGAGATGGACGAGGGTCCAAAAGATACAGAGACATAATTGTGCTCTCGGAGATGAAACTTTTAGCATTCTTTTACTTAATTTTTATGTCCATTTTACAATGGAACATCCGAGGGATAAGGGCAAATTATGAGGAGCTATGCTGTCTGCTGACAGAGCATCGACCTGAAGTATTGGCCCTTCAGGAAACTCTCCTGTCAGAAAAACATCCTATAGATATTACTGGTTATTCCTCTCTAGATTGTTTATCTTCTAGAGGCGTTTCACTCTTTATCCATAGAAATGTCCCATTTAATCCAATTTTACTTAATACAAGTTTACCAGCAGTTGCAGCTAGAGTATCTCTTTTTAAATCCCTCACAGTTTGTTCTCTGTATTTGACACCATCAATAAATGTAACTAAAAGTGAACTTGAGAATTTGGTCCAACAGTTACCTCCCCCTTTTTTGTTGTTGGGAGATTTTAATGGACGCTCTCCCCTGTGGGGTAGTGATCGTACCGATTCTCAGGGTAAAATAATTGAAGACATTTTAGACTCGTTAAACCTAGTAACTTTGAACGAGGGTGCTCCAACTTTTTCCTGTTCTAGAACTGCTTCTTTGTCCCACATTGATATATCGATCTGTGATCCCTCCTTACTTTTGGATTTTAAATGGACAGTTTTAGAAGATCTCCATGGCAGCGACCATTTCCCGGTTTTATTAAAACATGATTCAGATAACCTTGAGCAAACTCATGGCAGGTGGAAACTGAAACAAGCTAACTGGAGTCTGTTTTCTAACCTGTCTGAGGCCCAGCTACGTGCTAAGAACCAGGAATTTTCAAATGCCTTAGATCCAATACAGCTTTATACTGACATAGTTATTAACAGTGCCAAGGAGTCCATTCCGCAAACTTCGTCAAACCCTCACACACTTAAAAAACCCTGGTTTGACGATGAATGTAGAAAACTTCAGCAAGCTCGTAAAAAAGCTTTAAGAACTATGTTTTTACACCCAAGCACTGAAAATAAACAAAACCACCAACGTTTGCGAGCGCAATGCCGACAGCTCTTCAAACAAAAGAGAAAGGAATCGTGGAGAGGTTTCTGCTCCACGCTTAATTCAAAAGCGAAACTGTCGAAGGTGTGGAAAGTAGTCCGCAAACTCAAAAATAGAAGTAACAAACAGGTGAGCCCATGCCTTACTGTGCAGGGTGACGTAATCGGAGATAAAAAATTAGTAGCTGATCTTTTGGCTTCTTGTTTTGCTGCAAATTCTTCCTCTGAAAATTATTCTGTCCCTTTTCAAACAGTTAAAACCCGTAAAGAAAAACAACAGTTACATTTTACCTCCGATAATTCTGAAGATTACAACATTCCGTTTTCATTAGTCGAGCTGGACGATGCAATTAACAAAAGTGCAGATTCAGCAGTTGGACCGGATGATGTACATTATCAATTTCTCAGACATCTAACAAGGTACTCACGGTCTCAACTGCTGGACATCTTCAATCAGCTCTGGATCACTGGCACCTTTCCTCCCTCCTGGAGAAAGGCCATTATTGTACCCATGCCTAAACCTGGCAAAGACCATACTAACCCGACAAACTATAGACCAATAGCCCTAACGTCTTGCTTATGCAAGACGCTAGAAAGAATGGTTTATTCTCGCTTACTGTGGTATCTAGAAACCAATAATGTGTTATCCAACACTCAGTGTGGCTTTCGAAGTGGTCGAAGTACTGTTGACCACCTGGTGCGACTGGAAACTTTTATCCGTAATGCGTTCGTCCAGGGTGAACATGTCGTTGCCATCATGTTTGATTTGGAAAAAGCCTATGATACCACATGGAAATATGGCATCCTTTCAGATTTACAAGAAATGGGTTTGAAGGGACATTTACCTCTGTTTATATCCAATTTTCTAACAGACAGAATTTTTCAGGTTAAGGTTGGGGGATCCTTGTCAGATACGAGAGAACAGGAGATGGGAGTGCCTCAGGGTAGCATCTTGTCTCCCTTGCTGTTTAATATTAAAATAAATAACATTGTTCGTTCCGTTAAACGGGGAATTGACAATTCTTTATTTGTCGACGATTTTGCATTGGTAGCCAAAGGTAAAACTTTGGCATCTGCAGAACGTCAGCTACAGTTATGTGTCAAGGCCGTTGAAGACTGGGTTTTACAAAATGGTTTTAAATTTTCTGAAGCAAAAACTGAATGTATTCACTTTTCCCAGCACCGGGGAATTATTCAAGACCCTACTATTCTCCTCAATAAAACTCCAATAAAGGCGGTCAAACAAGTCAAATTTTTGGGTGTTATTTTTGACCAAAAGCTATCTTTCATTCCTCATCTGAAAATTTTGAAAACTAAATGTCAACAGGCCTGCAATTTGCTCAAGGTTATCAGTGGTACAGACTGGGGTGCTGACAAGAAAACTTTATTGCTGTTATATCGTTCTTTAATTAGATCCAAGTTAGACTATGGTTGCATTGTCTATGGTTCTGCTAGAAAATCTTATCTTAAGATGCTAGATCCAGTTGCCCATCAGGCACTACGCATTGCTTTGGGTGCGTTTCGCACTTCCCCTTGTGAAAGCCTTTACGTGGAAGCCAACGAACCCCCGCTGGAGCTGAGACGTACAAAATTGTCAATGAATTACTATTTAAAATTAAAGACTGATCCTATGAACCCTGCTTATGACTGTGTTTTCAACCCAGATTTTGTTCAGAAATTTGAATCCAAACCTAACACAATCCCTCCGTTTGGCATCAGAATGCAAGTTCATCTGGAAAAAGCAGGCATTGATGTTGCTTCCATCAACGACGATGAACTTCGGACTGAAGCTCCCCCATGGAAATTATGTACCCCAAACATTAATTGGCAGTTGTCCGCTTTCCTTAAAAACAATACCTCTGAAACCGTATATAACCAACTTTATTTAGAACAGTGTGCATTATACCCAGGATATGAACAACTTTTTACAGACGGGTCAAAGAAAGGAGATTCAGTTGCTGCTGCATCTGTCTCCGAGAGACACTTAGACCAGCCTTTGCAACAGCGTTTACCTGATTTTTGTTCTGTTTATACAGCCGAGCTCAAGGCAATTCATTTAGCTCTGAAACAAGTTTATCAATCCAAAAGAACCTCGTTTTTAATAATGTCCGACTCACTGTCAGCACTTCAGGCTCTTTCCACGAGAAAGATATCACACCCTTTTCTGGCAGAGATCCATGACCTCCATACACAACTTGTTTCTGAGGGTAAAAAGATAGTTTTTATGTGGGTCCCTGGTCACATGGGCATCCGCGGCAATATTGCAGTAGACAGAGCGGCTAAAGATGCTCTACATCTCGATTTCCCTCCAGAGATTTTCCAGTTTGTGCCCTACTCTGACCTGCGTTGTATGACTGGATCTTATTGTAAACGACTGTGGCAGACTGACTGGTCTAACCATGTCAACAACAAATTATTTCAAATTCTTCCCGATTTGTCCACTTCTTTACCTAACTTTGCGTCCACTCGCAGAGAGGAAACAGTGTTATCTCGCCTTCATATTGGGCATACTTATGTCACCCACAGTTTCCTTTTAAAAGGAGAAGAACCACCATGGTGCTTTGCGTGTGATCAATCTTTTTCTGTTCGCCATTTTATGTCTGAATGTGCTGATTTGATTGAGGAAAGGGAAACATATTTTGGTTCCATACCTTTCAAAGAGATTTTTAAAGTATGTAATGGTCAACATCTGTTTCAATTTTTACATGATGTTGGTTTGTTTTATCGCATATAAATCGTATCGACATATTTTGTTTAGTTTGGATTTTATTGTTAGGACTGCATTTAGTGATTTGATTGAAGAAAGAGATTATATTTTTAATACATCAGTTTTAAAGAAGACTCTTAAAGTGATGTCATGTGAAAGTTTGTTTGGGTATTTAAGAGTAACAGGTTTGTTTTTTAAGATCTGAATCCTTTTATAATATTTTAAGATAACGTCTCTCTGGTCCTGATTTGGCTCGGAAGAGTCCGCTGGACCTAAAGCAATAACCTTGTATTGTATTGTATTCTCAGTGTTACTGAGTTTGTTTTGTAAGACAATTATACTACAATGTTTACATAATCATAAAGGCTGTATATCATGCTGTCATGCAATGTAAACTTTGTTTTTGATTTCACAGTTAAATTTCGATACAACAGACAGTGACATTGACCAGGACATCATTCCTCCAACACCTCCTACAGCTTGGTCTGGCAGGTTTATCACAGGTTCAGGTTCAGATCCAGACATAGTCTCAGCTTCCGCCTCAAGCACAGTAAGTTCGGGTATTTGTTTTCATTAAACTCTATGCTTAGTTCACATCATTCCCATTAGATTGAAAATACAATTACATATTATTATGTAATTAAGGTTCACAATAAATTTTAATATTATTTCTGTTTGTTATTACAAATGCCAGGTTCCCGTGCTTGAGGTAAGTAAGCGTGACATTTCTGTTCAGGTGGCTCCTGAAATGAATGTTGCCATGGTGTTTTAAACGCTCAACTTGTATAAATATACTATGTCAAAGGCAAAAAAATTGGGTGACCGGACGATGGCGCGGAAAAGAGGTAGGTTTGCCAAAGAGGGGGGTATGAACAATCGTGGAAAGAATAACATCCCCAACCGCCAACACAAGGCAAGACAAGGCGTAAGACTGTGATCCAGACATGATCATACTAGACCACAGCACAAGCAGTAGTACACCAGCTTCACAACCATTGCTTGCATGCGGGAGCAGGATGGCCTTGTTTAAGCGGAGGAACTTCTACCCACCCTACTGTTTTTGGACAAATGCCTCGTCCCAAAAGGAAGATTTAGAAATGCAGCATGAGAAAAAGCATAATTATTCGCTTTTTCACAAAGGGGATTAAGGTTTCCTACCGCAAGCCTTCGCAAAAGTATAGGAAAGAAAAACGGGGACATGACGTGAGATTGCTGAGGAAAAAGTGGCGCAATTTAACACAAGCGCAAAGGAGACGTCACAGGGAGAGATGCCACAGCCAGCCAGGCCCCAGCCAGCCAGGCCCCAGCACCAGTGGCTTTGCAGGATTCAGTTGTGGCTTGCACCGAAGGACATATAGCAAAGAAGCAGCGTCCAGGATTGTTTCCTACCGCAAGCCTTCGCAAAAGTATAGTTGCAAGGATGTCGAAAAGAAGAACCATAAAGAGGATGACGGAAAGTATGAAGAGCCTCCTAAAGCAGAAGAACGTGGAGGAAGACAAAGAAAAGAAGAAAAACAAAGTCATCAACGACACAAAGATATTGAAGTTGTCTACAGATGTCTCGGATGCTGCCGCATGACCATGATATTGTGTACATTGAATACGATGCTGACCCTGTCTACCACCGACAACCACTCCGTCAAGTTCTTCAGTACAGCAAGGCTGACTGGTCTGAGTTACGCGCCGCAGCTACACTACTGGCCAACTCCATCTGCCATTCCTACACAGAAAGAAGCAACACTGAAGACATATGGAAAGTCTTCAAAGACGGTGTGACGAACACCACATCCCCTCTAAGACCCTGGGTGCAAAAAACAACAAACCGTGGGTGGACTATGAGACTCAACGCCTTATCAGGAAAAAAGACAGGCTGTACAAGAAGTGGAGGAAGTCGGGCGATGAGACTATGCATGCCAAATTTCGCCAGCTCAAAAGTATTGTGCAACACCGCCTTCGGAAGGCCTACTGGATACACACTGAAAAACTTATCAGTGAGTGTGACAACAACCCCTGCCCACAATCATCCAAAAACAAGAAACTATGGACTTACATCAAGTCCAAGAGGACTGAGCAAGCAAGTGTAGCACCCCTGAAGTTAGACGGCCGACTTCACACTGATGCCAAGGATAGAGCAGAAGTCCTACACAGCCAATTCCAGTCTGTCTTCAGTCCCTGCATTGACTGCTCATCCGACAAGTTCCAACAACAAACCAACCTCCACCCCAGTCAAGACCGCCCAACCCCAGACCTGTTTACACCCAGGCAGAACCAAGAGGAATCCAGAAGGCCAAAAATAGGAATTTGAGAGTCCAAAGAGGAATCTATTTGTCGCGCAATTTTGGTCTAAATAGGAATCAAATAATAGCTCAAGAAAAGATAATCACTTTAGTTTAAGTTGGTCAGTATCAACCCTCCTCCCTCCCCCCCCCCCCTCCCCCCAACACACACACTTTTTTTTTTTTTTTTTTTTTTTTTATATAGAAAGAATTGATTACATGTGCGCGAGAGAGATTAACACTTGTTTCTCTCTGTGTCTGACAGAAACTCTAGCCACCACTGTCCTCCCCAACACCAACAAGAACTGCAGCCCCACAGTGGGCAAAAACGCCTTAAACCTTTGGGTGGACAAAGACAAGCCAGGTCAGTACATTGGCAGTGTCAATCAGGAAATGGAGGGAAGGTTAATCAAGGGGTTGGTCATGTTGTCAGTATACTGACTACTGTTGCTGAAATGTAAAGCCTGTGCTGCAACTTAGGTCGTATGTGTGTCAAAGCAGCATCACCTGTCTTGATCTTTAGCGACTGTCTTGTCATAAATCTTTATTAAATAAATTATATTAACAGGGTTCGCACACGCCCTAAAACCCCCTAAAAATCCCTAATTTTTGACAATTCGTTTTAGGGGCCCCCTAAAAGTCCCTAAATTTTGCAGGTTAATCATTTTAGGTTCTAAAAGGCCCTAAAAATCGAGATCGCGGTACGTGAAAATTATCGTCTGCTGTTAGCAAGTCCGCCATCTTTTTTTCTCTATTTCAGTAATAGTGGTGTCCCTTTGATAAACTTCCGGCAAAACCCAGTCTCTTTTCCGCTATTGGGCTCTCTTAGATACTAGCCATCGCATAATGGAAGTGACGTTGCGTATCTAAAAATAAGTTTTCACCTCCACGTGAACTTTGCTTTGTATCTAAGGGAGCCCCTTTGCTTAGTACCATCAACATGGCCGCTTTACCGCCTTGTTTATCGCTTGTACGGCAAACAGAAAATAACATTGTTGGCACTGTCGACAACGAAGAAGATGTGAAGGTGATCCTGGATTTCTTTCAAAGGTAGGCATTACAGATGCAAGAGAAGGTAACTCTTCCAAGCGGATCGAGATTTCCGGGAAACCTAACTCTAATTTTACCGCTGATACCAGGGTCAGATTACGGTCTCAAACGGCTATGTATAGTGGTTCTTTCTAAAACAAATGACTAATAACGAAAGGGGAGACATTGGCGCAGGACTGCAACTACCTTTTTTGGGGGAGCAGCGACAACTTCGTAAAATTAAAATTTTATTTCTCTTTATAAAAATTGCATGCCTGTAATTTATGTTTTATTATGTAGCCTGATTTTTTTAAAGAACTAATACAACAAAAAAAAAGTACACTTTCTGCGCGTAAAGCCTTTCAAAATGTAACAAAATTAAGTCCCCACGACCAATAGTTACGCCCCTTCCGGTTCGTCGCCATTTTGTTTTCATTCGTTGTCAGACCCACTTCGGCCTTGATTGATACTATCAATGATAGAAGTCGTGCGTTGCACATAAAGCTATGTCAACACCAGAGGTGAACTAACTAATTATCGAGTGAGTTAGGCCTACTACTAGTAATATTACTACAATACTAGTAGTAGTAGGTTATGAAGTTATTCTTGTACATCACTGCAATACGGCAGTAGTAATAATAATAGGTCTGTAAGGGGGTTAATGTTGCTTGATTGCCAACAGGTACCATATATAAATTAGACTAATAATGTTTTATTTTTGTTTTGTATTTTAATCCAGAACTCTCAACAAGAAGATAATCTTGTCGACCAAGCTCTTGAACTTTAAGAAATTACGAGCAGTCCCTTTCAGTTCCAAGGCCTTGCCAATAACACACTGGCCAGTACACAAAATGAAGAAAATACAGAAGAGACACTGTGTATATCGAATGTCATGAGTGGCAATCCCCAGAAGATGATGTGAGTGAAGACACTGAAGTTCAATAAGTGTCGACTCCTAGACTTGAGCAAAGGATTAAATTTGGTTAATGAAATAAAAGATGATGGATTGTAAGTAATTATATGTAGTTCTTATGAAGCCATTGGACAGTAGTTAATTCCTGAAATGATGCATTTGTGCACCTTCAGTGTTATTTCATATCATCATGAATTAGGAAAACCATTTACTTAATGGCCTAACTTTCTCAGTGTTACTGAGTTTGTTTTGTAAGACAATTATACTACAATGTTTACATAATCATAAAGGCTGCATATCATGCTGTCATGCAATGTAAACTTTGTTTTTGATTTCACAGTTAAATTTCGATACGACAGACAGTGACATTGACCAGGACATCATTCCTCCAACACCTCCTACAGCTTGGTCTGGCAGGTTTATCACAGGTTCAGGTTCAGATCCAGACATAGTCTCAGCTTCCGCCTCAAGCACAGTAAGTTCGGGTATTTGTTTTCATTAAACTCTATGCATAGTTCACATCATTCCCATTAGATTGAAAATACAATTACATATTATTATGTAATTAAGGTTCACAATAAATTTTAATATTATTTCTGTTTGTTATTACAAATGCCAGGTTCCCGTGCTTGAGGTAAGTAAGCGTGATATTTCTGTTCAGGTGGCTCCTGAAATGAATGTTGCCATGGTGTTTTAAACGCTCAACTTGTATAAATATACTATGTCAAAGGCAAAAAAATTGGGTGACCGGACGATGGCGCGGAAAAGAGGTAGGTTTGCCAAAGAGGGGGGTATGAACAATCGTGGAAAGAATAACATCCCCAACCGCCAATGGATAGAAATAAAGTTGAACTCTTGATGCAAACTGTTTTAAGGCGCCTGTTTGACTTTTTTTTTTTTTTTGGATGATTGTGTGTGAAATGGAAACTGCAATCCTCAATATCATGAAAGGTGCCTACATTGCAATAAAACTAACATTGAAAGAACACAAAGATTTTCCTGACCAAGCTGACTGGAAGAGAGTGTCTGTGGCTGCATCCTTCATTTCTCCCACCTTACAAGCTACATGTAGGCGAAATAGAGATAAAAACGTATAATTTAATGCTTGATTCTCTTTCTTTTGTCTCCCAGATTCCTGTTATTTGATTGAGAAGTACATGGAAACGATCAAGCGGAGGATGTGCAGGATTTGTATGAATAAGGAGATCAGTGTGCTGCTTGTGCCTTGTGGCTGTCTTATATGCTGTGAATTAAACCTCCTCTCAGCAGGTGTCCCCGCTACCGCTCCGCCATCCGCAAAATATTGTGCACCCAACTGCCATAAAAATAAAACGGAGGAAAAGTTGGTTTTTTTTTTGTTTTTTTTTTTTGTATTTTTAAAAACGCAAGACCCGGAGGTGGCAAAAATATTTCAGGCCACAATTGGAGGGAAATTTGCACCACTGCTTATTTTGGGGGCAGGCGAAGTAGATGTCAACACCATGACCAATACCTTCAACTCAGCTGTAACAGATGCCGCCACTGAGATCCTTGGCAAGCACCGACCAAAGAAGAAGCCGTGGATCACACCTGAACTTTTGGATCTGTGTGATAAACGAAGAGAGTTAAAAAAGAAAAAGAACACCTCACAGGGAGCTGATGTCTACCGAAAAATCAACAATGACATCCGAAAAGGCATGCGCACAGCAAAGGAGAACTGGATAGAAGATCAATGCCAGGAAATAGAGAACAATCTGAACAAGAACAACAGCAAGAAGGCCTACCAGACTGTGAAGCGGCTGACAAGTGTTAAACAGCCCAAAGTCTCCACTATCCAAAGCAAGTCTGGCATTTGCCTTACAGAAGAACAAGAAGTCTTGGACAGATGGACAGAGTACTGCTCTGACCTTTACAACCATACACCAAATGGAGACCCATCAGTTCTAGCATGTCCCGAGAGCAGAGAAGAAGAAGAAATCCTCCCAATTCTCCGGGAAGAAGTTGAGGCAGCAGTGCAATCGCTGAAGAAAGGGAAGTCAGCGGGAGTGGACAACATACCAGCGGAACTGCTACAAGCAGGAGGAGAAGCGATGACTGATGCTCTCACCACTATCTGTAACAAGATCTGGCAGAATGGGGAATGGCCTACACCATGGACCCAGTCGCTTGTCATCACTCTTCCTAAAAAAGGTAACCTTCAGGAGTGTGAAAATTACCGCACCATCAGCCTCATCAGCCATCCCAGCAAGGTCCTCCTGAAAATAATACTCAACAGGTTGAAACCACAAGCTGAACAAATCATAGCTGAAGAACAAGCAGGATTCATGGCAGGGCGAAGTACCACTGAACAGATTTTCAACCTCAGAATAATCTGTGAGAAATACCTACAGCACCAACAACATCTATATCATGTGTTCATAGACTTCAAGAAGGCATTTGACCGAGTCTGGCATGCAGCTCTATGGGCAACCATGAAAGTGTACAACATCAGCCCTAAAATCATAGAAGTCATCAAAAGCCTGTATGACAAGGCTACCAGTGCAGTCCTCCATAACAGCGTCATCGGGAACTGGTTCAGAACAACAATCGGTGTGCGTCAAGGATGCCTACTCTCTCCAACACTCTTCAACATCTTCCTAGAGCGCATCATGTCAGATGCTCTTGCAGATCACGAAGGCACAGTCAGCATAGGGGGCAGAGCAATCTCCAATCTTCGTTTTGCGGATGATATTGATGGATTGGCTGGAGAGGAACAAGAACTTGAACAGCTTGTACAGAGGCTTGACACCACCTCCAGAGCTTATGGAATGGAAATAAGTGCAGAGAAGACCAAAATGATGACCAACAACACCAATGGCATCAACATGGACATCAAAGTACAAGGCCAATCCCTCAACACAGTGCACAGCTTCAAATATTTAGGAGCCATTGTGTCAGACAATGGGTCTCGACAGGAAGTCCTCTCCAGGATCGCACAAACAACTGCTGCCCTGACAAGGTTGAAGCCCATTTGGAAAGACAGAACCATCAGTCTACATTCCAAAGTAAGACTGCTGCGATCTCTGGTCATCTCCATCTTCCTATATGCTTGCGAAGCATGGACCCTCACAGCAGATCTCCAACGAAGAATACAAAGCATGGAGATGAGGTGCTACAGAAGACTTCTGTGCATTTCCTATACCCAACACATCACCAACGTTGAAGTCCGACAGACCATCACACAAGCCATTGGACAACACGATGACCTGCTCACAGTGGTGAAGAAACGGAAACTCCGATGGTATGGCCACGTCACCAGATCATCAGGCCTTGCAAAGACCATTCTGCAAGGCACAGTGCAAGGAGGTAGAAGAAGGGGGAGACCGAAAAAGAGGTGGGAGGACAACATTCGAGAATGGACTGGTTTGACACTGAGCGAAGCCATGAGGGCTGCTGAGGACAGAGAAAGATGGAGTATGCTGGTTAAGCGATCATCTGTGGTGCCCCTACGACCTTCGGGTTATGGGACAGGATAGGATAGGGATAGGATTTTTAAAAAAGTGTGTATGGATACGACATGATATACTTTTATCTAGCCCTATCTGTGATTGGTTAAGGCTATGTGTGCATGTTTCTGCATTTATGTATGGACTCGCGTATATATTCGATGTTTCATTGTATTCAGTGTGTATGTGCAAGTTAATCTAAACATGATTATCACTATGTTACTATTGTGTGTATTATGTATTATACATTGTATTGACAGATTATTTAGTGTGTAGGCACACATGTGAAGAAATCAGACTGGATTTCAAAAAGGAAGATCGACAGTAGATCATTTAGTAAAAATCACGACTCATATTAAAAGGCAATTTGCTAAAAGAAAGAGTGTGCTAGCAACATTTTTTTATATCACCAAAGCATACGACAGAGTTTGGCATGCTCGATTATTATACAAACTGAAATCAATTGGTTTATCTGGCCATATGTATAATTATATTGGCACGTTTTTAAAAGATCCGCTGGACCTAAAGCAATAACCTTGTATTGTATTGTTTTAAAAGATAGAAATATAAAGGTAAAAGTAGGGAATTCATATTCGTCAAGCTATAAGACTAATATGGGAATTCCACAGGGATCTATAATTTCTCCGCTTTTATTTAATATATTAATTATGATTTACCAGGAGTATTAAGCAATAAAGTGTCACTTGTTCAATATGCAGATGACTTAGCAATATGGATGAATGTAAATTTAAAAAGGAAAACATCTTTGTATGAAATAAAATATATAACTAAATTATATCAACAAGAAATAAATAATATCAGTCATTATATGAATCAAAATGGTCTTGAGTTGTCTATAGAAAAAACTTGGTACTATTTAATCATGGTCAGGAACCAAGACAATTTCCAAAATAAAAAATAAAAAATGAAGAACTCAAGTATGTGAAAGAGGTTAAATTTTTAGGCGTATATTTAACACGCAAACTAACATGGAAAAGACATATAAAATATTTAATACAAAAAGCTATCAAAAGTTATAATTTAATGAAAATTATTAACAGACAAAAATGGGGACAAGATGTAAAAACATTGATTCATTTAGCTTCTGCTTTAGTGAGATCTAAATTATTATACGGACAGGAAGCGTTCTTTTCAGCCCCAAATGCTATCTTAAAAAATTACAAAGTTTAGACAGTAAAGCAATAAAATTAGCGCTAGGGGTCCCAATTCATACAAAAACTATAGAGGCATATAAACTATTCCCCTTGATGAATGGAGAAAGTTAGCATGTGCCAAATACATAATAAGAGCAAGTGCAGTAAACAACAGTACTATTGAAGAACTGTTTATCCGATCCGATACAGCTTTTCCCAAATATGCCCAAAAGGTGTACTCTTTTCAAACAATAGGTACCTTTGCGAAAGATCTTATTCAACCAGAATTAATGCATATTGAAAATTTACAAAAAAAAAAATAATTTCACCAGTACCTGCTTGGGAAATTGCAAAGGCAAATTATGACATTCATTATTGTAATGTAAACAAGAATCATAACGCACAATTCACGGCGGTTGAAGCACGACATCATATGTATGAAAAGTATTCTGGACATTTGAAAATATATACCGATGGATCTGTTTTTGAAACAGGTGAAGCCGGATCAGCGTTTGTAATACCGGATTTTAATATATCAGAATCCTATTATTTGGGTAAAGGATATTCCATTTTCACTGCTGAATTAATTGCGATATTAATGGCTCTTAATAAAATTTCAAATCTAGCTTTGAGTACATTTAGTATAGTTATTTGTGTAGATTCTATGTCTGCTTTGCTGGCACTGAATTCAAATTGTTATGGTGCAAGAAAAGAAATTATTTTAGAAATTATAAATACTATTAATAGTTTGATAACTAACTGTACTCAGGTGAACTTTTGCTGGATTCCATCACATTGTGGATTTCTTTATAATGATTGGGCTGATAATGCTGCAAAACTCGGTGCTTCAAATATTAACTCACAGGCAATAACGATACCATTATCGTCTAAAGAAATTCAAAATTCGATAGAAAATAAATTTATGAAAGCGTTTAAATTCAATCTGAGTTATGATACAATACAATACAAGGTTATTGCTTTAGGTCCAGCGGACTCTTCCGAGCCAAATCAGGACCAGAGAGATGTTATCTTAAAATATTATAAAATGATTCAAGTCTTAAAAAACAAGCCTGTTACTCTTAAATACACAAACAAACTTTCACATGACACCTCTTTAAGAGACTTCTTTAAAACTGATGTATTAGTGGAATTACCAGATCAGTTTTAAGCATGGCACATAGAATAATACTAAACTCAATTAAAACAAAATATTGTAAAAATGTTAACTGCATATGTAATGAAAGTGTATCTTTGAAGCATGTATTACTTGAATGTAGTTATATTCGTCTTTTTTTGCCCACAGATTTACAAACTATGAGTTCTATTGACAACATCAGTTTTGATGTGAGCGTTAGGTTGGCCAAAGCTTTAATTGATTCTCCAGTAGCTCGGTTCATTTGATTAGTTAATTTAATTTAATTTAATTTAATGTGGTGTGTGAGTGCGCATGTATGCGTGCATGTGTGAATGCGTGTGTGAATGCGTGTGTGAATATGAATGTGCGTCTTATCATTTTGATGAAGAAGACGTTAATAAAACAACCAACCAACAAAGAAACAGGGACCAAAGACATCAACCCCAAAGCCCAAGACCCGACATGCCGTGGAATTGCAGAGGGAGAAGTGGCGTCAGAAAAAAGAAGAGCAAATGAAAAAATGGACGTCACAACAGTGGAGAAGTCACAGGGGAAAGTGTGCTGCAAATAGTCAGGACCGACGTGACAGATCATGTAAGCATGGTTTTATGAAAAATTTAAGGGGTAGGGTTGCCTACTAGTCCACTTATGTCTGTGTGAATGTGTCAAATATCAATCTACTTTGTGTAAATTATATATAGATGTTTGTTTTTCGATTTTAGAATGATTGTTTAAGCTGGCTAGTACTTCTGAGGTCTACAGGAAACGATAAAGATAGAAATGTACAAAATATAAGTAGCTTCCTTTATCTGACCATTGTTCTGATCAATGCTTTCCATTTATTTGCAAGTTAACCATTTGTCTTAATGTGTTCATGGAGTATGTTGAAAATTATTATCAATGGTTGCTTTAAACAGCACCTTTGAGCAGTTATTATGCACTAAATTTGTACAATACAATACAAGATTATTGCTTTAGGTCCAGCGGACTCTTCCGAGCCAAATCAGGACCAGAGAGACGTTATCTTAAGATATTATAAAATGATTCAAATCTTAAAAAACAAACCTGTTACTCTAAAATACCCAAACTTTCACATGACACCTCTTTAAGAGTCTTCTGTAAAACTGGTGTATTAAAAATATAATCTCTTTCTTCAATCAAACCACTAAATTCAGTCCTATCAATAAAATCCAAACTAAACAAAACATGTCGATATGATTTATATGCGATAAAACAAACCAACATCATGTAAAAATTGAAACAGATGTTGACCATTACAAACTTTAAAAATCTGTTTTTAGGGTTTTATGATATAGCGTCTTTGAATGCCTATCATCTTGGAAATATCAATGTTCATATAATTTTTTTTAATGTTTTGGATAGAAATAAAGTTGAACTCTTGATGCAAACTGTTTTGGGGCTCCTGTTTGACTTTTTTTTTTTTTTTTTGGATGATTGTGTGTGAAATGGAAACTGCAATCCTCAATATCATGAAAGGTGCCTACAATGCAATAAAACTAAAATTGAAAGAACACACAGATTTTCCTGACCAAGCTGACTGGAAGAGAGTGTCTGTGGCTGCATCCCTCATTTCTCCCACCTTACAAGCTACATGTAGGCGACATAGAGATAAAAACGTATAATTTAATGCTTGATTCTCTTTTTTTTGTCTCCCAGATTCCTGTTATTTGCTCCAAAAATACGTGGAAGCGATCAAGCGGAGAATGTGTAAGGTGTGCATGAATAAGGAGATCAATGTGCTCCTTGAGCCTTGTGGCTGCCTTATATGCTGCAACACCTGCGCCTCACTTCTCATCAGGTGTCCCCGCTGCCACTTCACCATCCGCAATATAACGTGCACCCAATTGCCATAAAATCAACATATATCAACTATATGCTGATGTGTCCGGGGACGTTAATCTACTATAACATAACATAACATAACATAAAAATCAAACGGAGGAAAAGTTTTGATATTTTTTTGTTTTTAAAAAAAATGTCTTTATGATATACTTTTATTTAGCCCAAGTTTACAGGCAGAAATTATTAACTACATTTTTATAAAATAATCGAATTTTCAGATTTATCTACATCCATCTATATTATTTATTCTTTTATTTATCACTTTTTAAATCTATTCCTTAATTTACTGTTTGTGCAACGCGTGGATTTGCGTTACATATTTAAACAAACTAATAAAATGAGTGTGTGCGTGTTTATCTGACTTTCAGTTTAAAATTGCATGTTCTCTCTGTTTACTCTAAATTTTCAACCCCTTGGGGTCATGAGCAATCTTGCCACTGTAGATTGTTCTAACCTATACAGGGAAAAGTGAAAGCCCCAGTTGAAAACCTGTCTTTCCTTAATAGGCATGACCGATTCACTGCGGCAACAGTACCCCTGTTGGAGTGCCGGGGGTTTCAGTATAAATAGTATCCCCACTTTCTGGAAATTTGGTGCTTTAAATTCCCACTGTCGCTGTCCTTCTCATTTGCTCTTTCTCATTCCTGCTCTGTCCTATCAATCTGCTATACTATCTTCTTCTTCGCTAGATCAGTGACCTACCTTTTTTCTTGAAAACTCTTCCTGGACAAGACTCCTTGTTTGTGTATGGGGTCTGTTGGATCAGCTTGGGAATGTTGGACGCTTTCTGCCGGGTGGTCACTAGGGCTTCCTATGATGTTATTATTTAGCAATATAGGCATTTTATATGTATGTGTTTTGTTGATAATTTATGTTTGTATTCTATTTTGTTTTTGTAACCGGGGGTTTGATTAGTTGGGGTAAAGCCTCAGCCGTCCCCTGCGTGGGATGTCTTTATTGTAAAGTGACTGGCCGGTGGAGGGCATTAAATTTTCCCACTAGAGTTGTTTCAGCAGATCCTTTATGCGGATCGGGGGTTGTCGCGAAACGAAACGCTCGCGAGTATTTTTATTTTTCCAAGTGCAAATTGTTGTATAGAGTGCCTGTGGTACATTTAGAAATATGACGTCAATTTTTCTGCGTGTCAATCGCCATTTTTTTATTCCTGGAAAAGAATAAAATGGACGATTTTTTTCGATAATTCTTTTGTGTGAAAGATTGTGATTAATGCCAATAATAAAGTTTTAGGGAAAGAAAAGAGGTTGTGAACTATTAATTTTATAAAATATAATATTTGAGGTGATAGGTCATTTGTTTGCGTTGGGAAATTTTCATTGGTTGTTATAATGATAAAAGTATGGTAACCTTAGTAAAATGAAATTGAGGCGAAATCGGTTAGGAAAACTGAAGAATCAGTTGGGAGAGAGATCTAGACTGGACAGGGAGGATTCTACCCAAGCTCCGAGGCAACTTATTCTGTGGGGTGCCAACGACAGTTTAGCTGGAGGCTGAATATTGTCTGATGTGGTTGGGCCAAGAAGATGAGTTGTTCCTCAGCGTTTGATCAGCTTTAGCTGAATTCTGGCACCGTAGGGTAAATATTTTGATTTTTCTTCATTCAAGATAATTTCCCAAGAAGATTGATAAGTGTGATAATTTGTTCATTGAATATATGTATTTTCCAGAGGAGAAAAATAGTTTGTTCATTGAATGCATTTGTTTTCCAGAGTAGTGAGATAGTTTGTTCATTGAATGCATTTGTTTTCCAGAGGAGGAAAAATAGTTTGTTCGTTTGAATGCATTTCTTTTCCAGAAAAAGATAGTTGGTTCATCTAAATGCAGTTGGTTTTCAGGGGACTGATGTGTTGATTAATCGTAACATGTTTTTCCAAGCAGAGCCGGACCTGGAGGAGTTTAAGTTTGTATGAAAATAATTTTCATGCAAATATCTAAGACTAGTTTTGTTCGGCAGGTGTTTTTTTATTTCGTGGTATTATCCGTCTTGGATTTACGTGACGATGTCATCTTCGAGACTGGCACTGGATCCTTCTCTGACGTCTTGCTCATGATCGGGGTGACTGATTCTATGATGGAACTGTACGTCAACGAGGGCTACAGAAGTCACTGGTGGGTCATGGACAACCATTAGATCTAACGGCGACATCGACGTCAAGCTCCAGCTCTAATGAACTTTTACTCCTACTCATCTTAACCGGGATTTCTTCATTCATCAACGATTTCAACGAGGACGAAATTTTGAGCTAAGTAAAAATTGAAAGCAAGAACATTTTCGGTAACCACGACGGAAAGTATCGCCAAATTATCGTTCCGATTTCGAGGAAAAACCAACGGAATATAATAAAATAATCGAACTTGGAAAAACGTGTTATGCGTTTGTGAAGTGTTGGAATGAAATGGTGTACCTTAGGTTTTTTTATTGAAATAAAACCATGTTCTGGGGTAAGTCATGAAAGTCAAGGAAGTCCTTCATCAGTAGTGATCACCCAGTAACACCCAGTTTTGCGACAGGGGTTGTCCGGTCCTGATTCAATACAATACAATACAAGGTTATTGCTTTAGGTCCAGCGGACTCTTCCGAGCCAAATCAGGACCAGAGAGACGTTATCTTAAAATATTATAAAATGATTTAAGTCTTAAAAAACAAGCCTGTTACTCTTAAATACACAAACAAACTTTCACATGACACCTCTTTAAGAGACTTCTTTAAAACTGATGTATTAAAAATATATTCTCTTTCTTCAATCAAATCACTAAATTCAGTCCTAATAAAATCCAAACTAAACAAAACATGTCGATACAATTTATATGCGATAGAACAAACCAACATCATGTAAAAATTGAAACAGATGTTGACCATTACATACTTTAAAAATCTCTTTGAAAGGTATGGAACCAAAATATGTTTCCCTTTCCTCAATCAAATCAGCACATTCAGACATAAAATGGCGAACAGAAAAAGATTGATCACATGCAAAGCACCATGGTGGTTCTTCTCCTTTTAAAAGGAAACTGTGGGTGACATAAGTATGCCCAATATGAAGGCGAGATAACACTGTTTCCTCTCTGCGAGTGGACGCAAAGTTAGGCAAAGAAGTGGACAAATCGGGAAGAATTTGAAATAATTTGTTGTTGACATGGTTAGACCAGTCAATCTGCCACAGTCGTTTACAATAAGATCCAGTCATACAACGTAGGTCAGAGTAGGGCACAAACTGGAAAATCTCTGGAGGGAAATCGAGATGTAGAGCATCTTTAGCCGCCCTGTCTACTGCAATATTGCCGCGGATGCCCATGTGACCAGGGACCCACATAAAAACTATCTTTTTACCCTCAGAAACAAGTTGTGTATGGAGGTCATGGATCTCTGCCAGTAAAGGGTGTGATATCTTTCTCGTGGAAAGAGCCTGAAGTGCTGACAATGAATCGGACATGATTAAAAATGAGGTTCTTTTGGATTGATAAACTTGTTTCAGAGCTAAATGAATTGCCTTGAGCTCAGCTGTATAAACAGAACAAAAATCAGGTAAACGCTGTTGCAAAGGCTGGTCTAAGTGTCTCCCGGAGACAGACGCAGCAGCAACTGAATCTCCTTTCTTTGACCCGTCTGTAAAAAGTTGTTCATATCCTGGGTATAAAGCACACTGTTCTAAATAAAGTTGGTTATATACGAAGGCCTCAACGACAGAACGATCAAAGTCACAAATTTGATTTTTTTGAGTTATTGCCCTTTCCTTGTAGCCCTGGGTTCATACTTTGTCTACCTGAAGTGACTAATGGAAAAACGATCTGAGTCCTGAGTTATGGGACTTTAAAATAACCACACTTTGACAGAACGATCAGAGTCCTATGTTTACACCGACAAAACGATCATTATTATTGTTTTTTTTTTTAGTTTCAATAATTCAACATAAACAGTAGTTTTTATTATTTTCCTCCCGCGCCCCCCTCCCCTACTATTCTTTGGTTTGGGTGGTACCTGCAATAAAGATGACACTCATGTAATAAATTTGATTGTAAAGCAATATTTTTAGTGTCTTTCGATTCTGTTGTGTTAGGTGTAAGTAGAAATCAATTAAGAAAACCTGTTATGACAATGAGTCTCTAGGACCTAAAATGTGGAATATTTTGGCTTGTATTGGAGCTATGCAACAGCAAAACGATCAAAGTCCGAACAGCGGTTCCCCTCTTAGAGTAGCAATATCAAATATATAAATCAGTATTTTCACATAAAATTTAGAATTGCTATATTGAGAAATAAATGTTTTCTTAAATAAAATGATTTTTGGGGTGATTTTAATTCATTGTACTACATAATGGTGTTTTAAATCTTAAAAATCGATTTTCTCAAAACAGGAAATGTGTGACTCTGATCGTTCTTCTTTATTACGGTTTCGGATGTATTGTTTTTAAGGAAAGCGGACAACTGCCAATTAATGTTTGGGGTACATAATTTCCATGGGGGAGCTTCAGTCCGAAGTTCATCGTCGTTGATGGAAGCAACATCAATGCCTGCTTTTTCCAGATGAGCTTGCATTCTGATGCCAAACGGAGGAATTGTGTTAGGTTTGGCTTCAAATTTCTGAACAAAATCTGGGTTGAAAACACAGTCATAAGCAGGGTTCATAGGATCAGTTTTTAATTTTAAATAGTAATTCATTGACAATTTTGTACGTCTCAGCTCCAGCGGAGGTTCGTTAGCTTCCACGTAAAGGCTTTCACAAGGGGAAGTGCGAAACGCACCCAAAGCAATGCGTAGTGCCTGATGGGCAACTGGATCTAGCATCTTAAGATAAGATTTTCTAGCAGAACCATAGACAATGCAACCATAGTCTAACTTGGATCTAATTAAAGAACGATATAACAGCAATAAAGTTTTCTTGTCAGCACCCCAGTCTGTACCACTGATAACCTTGAGCAAATTGCAGGCCTGTTGACATTTAGTTTTCAAAATTTTCAGATGAGGAATGAAAGATAGCTTTTGATCAAAAATAACACCCAAAAATTTGACTTGTTTGACCGCCTTTATTGGAGTTTTATTGAGGAGAATAGTAGGGTCTTGAATAATTCCCCGGTGCTGGGAAAAGTGAATACATTCAGTTTTTGCTTCAGAAAATTTAAAACCATTTTGTAAAACCCAGTCTTCAACGGCCTTGACACATAACTGTAGCTGACGTTCTGCAGATGCCAAAGTTTTACCTTTGGCTACCAATGCAAAATCGTCGACAAATAAAGAATTGTCAATTCCCCGTTTAACGGAACGAACAATGTTATTTATTTTAATATTAAACAGCAAGGGAGACAAGATGCTACCCTGAGGCACTCCCATCTCCTGTTCTCTCGTATCTGACAAAGATCCCCCAACCTTAACCTGAAAAATTCTGTCTGTTAGAAAATTGGATATAAACAGAGGTAAATGTCCCTTCAAACCCATTTCTTGTAAATCTGAAAGAATGCCATATTTCCATGTGGTATCATAAGCTTTTTCCAAATCAAACATGATGGCAACGACATGTTCACCCTGGACGAACGCGTTACGGATAAAAGTTTCCAGTCGCACCAGGTGATCAACAGTACTTCGACCACTTCGAAAGCCACACTGAGTGTTGGATAAAATATTATTTGTTTCTAGATACCACAGTAAGCGAGAATAAACCATTCTTTCTAACGTCTTGCATAAGCAAGACGTTAAGGCTATTGGTCTATAGTTTGTCGGGTTAGTATGGTCTTTGCCAGGTTTAGGGATGGGTACAATAATGGCCTTTCTCCAGGAGGGAGGAAAGGTGCCAGTGATCCAGAGCTGATTGAAGATGTCCAGCAGTTGAGACCGTGAGTACCTTGTTAAATGTCTGAGAAATTGATAATGTACATCATCCGGTCCAACTGCTGAATCTGCACTTTTGTTAATTGCATCATCAAGCTCGACTAATGAAAATGGAATGTTGTAATCTTCAGAATTATCGGAGGTAAAATGTAACTGTTGTTTTTCTTTACGGGTTTTAACTGTTTGAAAAGGGACAGAATAATTTTCAGAGGAAGAATTTGCAGCAAAAGAAGAAGCCAAAAGATCAGCTACTAATTTTTTATCTCCGATTACGTCACCCTGCACAGTAAGGCATGGGCTCACCTGTTTGTTACTTCTATTTTTGAGTTTGCGGACTACTTTCCACACCTTCGACAGTTTCGCTTTTGAATTAAGCGTGGAGCAGAAACCTCTCCACGATTCCTTTCTCTTTCGTTTGAAGAGCTGTCGGCATTGCGCTCGCAAACGTTGGTGGTTTTGTTTATTTTCAGTGCTTGGGTGTAAAAACATAGTTCTTAAAGCTTTTTTACGAGCTTGCTGAAGTTTTCGACATTCATCGTCAAACCAGGGTTTTTTAAGTGTGTGAGGGTTTGACGAAGTTTGCGGAATGGACTCCTTGGCACTGTTTATAACTATGTCAGTATAAAGCTGTATTGGATCTATGGCGTTCGAAAATTCCTGGTTCTTAGCACGTAGCTGGGCCTCAGACAGGTTAGAAAACAGACTCCAGTTAGCTTGTTTCAGTTTCCACCTGCCATGAGTTTGCTCAAGGTTATCTGAATCATGTTTTAATAAAACCGGGAAATGGTCGCTGCCATGGAGATCTTCTAAAACTGTCCATTTAAAATCCAAAAGTAACGAGGGATCACAGATCGATATATCAATGTGGGACAAAGAAGCAGTTCTAGAACAGGAAAAAGTTGGAGCTCCCTCGTTCAAAGTCACTAGGTTTAACGAGTCTAAAATGTCTTCAATAATTTTACCCTGAGAATCGGTACGATCACTACCCCACAGGGGAGAGCGTCCATTAAAATCTCCCAACAACAAAAAAGGGGTAGGTAACTGTTGAACCAAATTCTCAAGTTCACTTTTAGTTACATTTATTGATGGTGTCAAATATAGAGAACAAACTGTGAGGGATTTAAAAAGAGATACTCTAGCTGCAACTGCTGGTAAACTTGTATTAAGTAAAACTGGATTAAATGGGACATTTCTATGGATAAAGAGTGAAACGCCTCTAGAAGATAAACAATCTAGAGAGGAATAACCAGTAATATCTATAGGATGTTTTTCTGACAGGAGAGTTTCCTGAAGGGCCAATACTTCAGGTCGATGCTCTGTCAGCAGACAGCATAGCTCCTCATAATTTGCCCTTATCCCTCGGATGTTCCATTGTAAAATGGACATAAAAATTAAGTAAAAGAATGCTAAAAGTTTCATCTCCGAGAGCACAATTATGTCTCTGTATCTTTTGGACCCTCGTCCATCTCTTCATGTTCCATCAACCCCCCGAAACGGTTCTCCGTTTCGAGAGGCTGCTGGGGCTTGGAAGAAAGGGGTCCGGGCCTTTGATTCTTTGTCAAAGACCCGGAACCCGAGCTGCCAGCGGACTTCCTCCCCCTCTCCCCAGCACCAGATTTTATATCTTCCCTCTCCCCTTCACCCCTGCCAATCTTTCCCTCTCCTCCTCTGACGCTCTTCTGCTGGGTAACTAGGATTTTAGTCGCCCCAGCAACTACCCGGTCGCTAAAACCGGTCGTTGCTGGTGCGGTGGCATGAGGCCTAGCCTCCTTCGTGGCAGGAGTGACGGCTTTTGTCACGGCCGTCTGCGTGTTGTGGGTGACGGTTGGGGACGTGCCCGTCGGCACGTTCTCCAGTGGAATCGGTGGGGCTGGAGAAACCCCCTTCTGGGCAAACAACGCTAGCATCTTTTCTAAAGCATCCATCCGTTTGCACAACGTGTCCAAGATCTGTGTTATTTTACTCATGGCAGTGTCCAATTGCGGGTGTGTGCTAGCTTCCACATGAGATGTGGAACCCACCACAGACGCAAAGGACCTCTCTTTCAGAACTGGCCTACTTTGGAGAACTTTTTTCCTTGCGTCGCCAAAGGAGCAACTCTCAGTGGCCCGCACCTTTTGGATTTCCAGCTCCAACTGCCACTGAGGACAGTCTTTGGAGCTGGACGAATGATTCCCGGCGCAATTCACACAGCAAATCGGATTTTTGCATTCGTTTTCGTGTTTCTCTTTACCACAATCACGACATATTTCCTTGCTTTTACAGTTCTTGCTACCGTGACCAAATCTTTGGCACCGGTAGCATCGCAACGGTGATGGTACAAACGGCGTCACCTTCACCCTAAGGTACCCCACCTTGAGTGACTCCGGCAATTTGGCCATAGCGAAGGTCACAAAAAGTGTGTTGGTGGGGATACGTTGGGATCCCTTGGTGACGAAGACCCGCTGGACTGCTGTGACCCCCTGGCTGGAGAGCTCACCACGGATTTCCAATTCTGACATGTCGATCAAATCCTGACATCGGATGACTCCCTTGGAGGAATTCAACCGTCCATGCACAGAAACTTTGATTTGTCTATCAACGAAGACAGTCGAATCCCTCTTTAGAAGACTATCCGATGCCCTTTTGGTTGAGCACTCCACCAGGTAGGCCCCAGATCTCAGTTTTTTCACATCTTTGAACCCGATTGTGCAAACGGATTGAAAACCCTTCTGTATTGCGAACGGAGACAGCTTGCCTAGTGGCATAGCCGGATCCGCCCCCTCTACAACCAAAAAACGAGGCCAGGCCCCTTCTACCCCCGATGCACAAG
Source organism: Oncomelania hupensis (assembly GCA_036898135.1). NCBI lineage: Eukaryota > Metazoa > Mollusca > Gastropoda > Littorinimorpha > Pomatiopsidae > Oncomelania > Oncomelania hupensis. The sequence continues at coordinate 34,484,210 of CM072522.1, forward strand.
CTTTCTGTCTCGTGTCCATGTCACTGTCCGTGTCCGAGTCCGGTCCGTCATCACGCAGTCGTCGTTTATTTGTGGAAGCCATGTTATTAATTTATGAATTCATCCCCCCTGCTCCCCACCCACCACGGAGTCCAACAAGGGGATGCGTCCAAGCGGAAAATCCAGCAAGGGAGCGCACCAGGGCTACAGGGGGGATATACACCCAGACAATCCCGCACTGCCACTACGGTTTTGTTCAAGTTTGACCCATGAGCCGCAGCCTTCTAGCAGAGCTAGGGCAATACACGACCAGCCGCTTGACTGACGCGGGCCACGCCAGCCTCCCGTCTAGGAGAAGTCCGGGCCAAAGAGGTGTGTTAGTGTGAGGGACCGCAGTCCCTCAGGGACCTCAACCTCCAGGATCCCATTCTCCCCCGACACGGGTTGCCCTGCACGGCAAACGCAGGGGGCCAAGAGAAGGCCACAGAGAAAACGAAGAGTAGAAAAAGAAGGAGTGATGGGGAAAAAGAAGACAGGGAAAGTCCGGTAAGGCAGAAGAAAGGGAGTCAAAACTGCATAGTATGTTGGGAGAATTTAAGGGTGAAGAGAATATAGGTGAAAGGACCAATAAGACAGAAACAAGACAAAAGAGAAGAAAAAGGAGTAGGCAACTTTGTCACCCAGCCAGAGAGAGGCATGGGGTCCACCCCCGGCGCGCGGAGCCGAGCCCGTGGGGGCCCGGTCCTGATTTGGCTCGGAAGAGTCCGCTGGACCTAAAGCAACAATCAATCAATCAATCAATCAATTGCAACTCCTGACAAATGACCCTGAAAATTACTCGCCCTGTCGTAGGCCTGGCCCCTGCAGTTTTGCACTGGCAAGTCAAGTCTGATCAAGCAGTCTTTCAGTGCTTTGAAAATGGTCTCAGCACAGGTATTGTTAACTTGCATCAGTCCAGAGAAAGGGGGAAAATATTGGTTTGAACCTCCAAATAATGTTTTTTGAGGGGCTGAATATTGGGGGGGGGTGGGGGGGGGTTCCGAGCCAAATCAGGACCAGAGAGACGTTAACTTAAAATGTTATAAAAGTGGTTCAAGTCTTAAAATATATACCTGTTACTCTTAAATACTCAAACGAACTTTCACATGACACCATTCGAGAATGGAGTGGTTTGACACTGAGCGAAGCCATGACGGCATGAGGTAGCAAGCATTTTTTGAAAACCACCGAAAAAAAAAATTTCTTGCCTAAACTTAATACAGGATAACATACTGTATATTGCAAAGACCATCCTGCAAGGCACAGTGCAAGGAGGCAGAAGAAGAGGGAGACAGACAAAAAGAGGTGGGAGGACAACATTCGAGAATGGACTGGTTTGACACTGACCGAAGCCATGAGGGTTGTTGAGAACAAAGAAAGATGTACGCTGGTTAAACGATTATCTGTGGTGCTTTTTTAAAAATTTATTTATAAATATTAAACGCTTGTTTAATTCTTTTCTTAACACCTTACCTTTCAATGGAGCTTTAAGCCTCATAAGTACATCTAAACTCTAATGCAATGCAATCTGACAATTGTATTAATACTAAAGCCATTGTGCGAAACATACATTGCATAGGCGAGTTTTTCCTCTAAATATTCAAACAATTTCTCAATGTTTTGTGTATGTTTGTACATCAATGAGCGTCCCAATTGCGCCTAGTCAATTATTTATACATTTTAAAATATATTTTGTTTTTACTACCCGACCAGAGATAGCAATAATGGGCTCTGAGCCCCAAAGCTCATAGAGTTACTAAAGGAGGCCTTTTATTGCAATATAATGGCTGTTTTATGAGCTTTTTAAAAAGCGCTCCAAAGCACTCTGGGAATCCGCAATTTGCTAAATATAATACATATTCGTATATCCTGCGTCTTTGGTTAAAACAAAAAAAAATTACAACCCTTCTACATTATGGTTGTATAACATTACACATTAATATCTGCTGGAATGATCTTTTGTTTAACAAGATAGTCCCGAGTAAATAACGATAATGAAAAGATACCAACCAGTTTACCAGCATCTGAAAGATCCATTTTCCCCAATTCAATAGGTTTCATTTTTAAAAGAGATTTTGCAATCATAGCATAAGCTGTATTTAAGCCCACTAAGACAACACTATGGTATCCAAGATTAACAATTGTTTGTTCATATGGTACACTCATTTTTTATATATAATAAAAAAAATAATAATAAATTATTACTGCATTGAAAACACATCTAATGATGGCTTCAATAATGGCTTCAACGATGGAGATAATTCAATTTCTTTTTCTACAAGTGGTTTTGGGGGTTTCTGTTTATTTTTTCCTTGGCGGTATTTATATATTATGTACCCACTTGCACCCACTACACCGGCTATACATAAATAATATATGTTATTTGAAGATTGTACTGGTTGTATTGGTTGTATTGGTTCTTCTTTATTTGTTGTTAATGTTTGTTGCGTTATTGTTTCTTCTTTTGGTGATTCCTTTTTTCCTAATATGTTTGCTTTTGTTTGTCTGTTCCATCTATGTAACTTGTTAAATTCTGCTAACTTCTTTCCAGCTGCAATTCTTCCTGGGCTCTTTTGTTTAGTGACTGTCACTGGGTTCTGTTGATTCTCTGAATTCTTCACCTCCGTCTCCTTCTCCATCTCTGGATTGGAAGAGTCCATTTTTAATAGCAGAGAAATTTATGTGTTGAAAAGTAATTAGCCCGGCTGAAAATGGGGTCAACAAGCTTCCAAACTTATAATACAAATTTCTTGATGCCTCACTAATCCCATTAACAATAACTGGATCTTTAATCAAATCATCAAATAAATCATTCTCACAATCTAAAGTAACAAAGGTCAACACAGCTTTGGTATATAACTTCACAATCGAACGCCCTAAACTCTTAACCATTAAAGCACCGAGAACTTTATCATATTTATTATGTAATATAATTATCTCTTCAGGCCTCAGTCTTTGTACTTGTTCAGGTGTTAAGTCAACACCGAGATAATACTTTGATTTTCCGGAAGCTACTAATGCAACCAGCCTGTCTCTTTTCTCATTGTCAACACCTGTAACTGTAACATTAATAGCTTCTTGCATTAACAAGTCATCACAATTCATTTTAAATACAAATAAAATAAAAAACTAAATTAAAAAATGGCTGGTGCTGCAATGGTGCTTGGTTCTGCTGCTGTAAATGCCTTAGCCTTTTCAGGATCAAATTATTTGTTTTCAAAACTGGACAGTAAAGAAGAATCAAAACGGCATAACTTAGCAATGGAAAAATTACAACAAGATCAGGCCGAATACGAGAAAAACAGACTAATGCAGCTTGATTTTGTTAATACAAGATTGAAAGAAGAAGGTCATGCTGATAAAACATTCGAAGACGTTGATGAAGCTTTGCACCAATATTATTTATTCACTGGCACAACACTACCTTCATTAAAGCAACCAGTGTTATCCGATTACTACACACCTAACATTGCACCTACAATGTCAGAGACCGGAGAATTAATTTTAATTGTGTTTGGAATAACAGTAGTTTATTACCTCGTTAAACAAAAATATAAATCTAAATAAAATATGACTTCACGTTTGTCTAGATTATATTATTCTCAATCCCGATATTGGAAAGGGATGATGGCAGTTAATAAACTAGTAGAAAAGACTGGCTTGTCAGCAAACACAGTTAAACAATGGTTATCGAAGCAAGCTGTATGGCAAATCTATCTTCCACCCCCGAAGAAAATAATAAGACCAAAATTTGAAAACTCCAGACCAAATGACACACACCAAATAGATTTGTTATATCTTCCCCATGACAAAATATATAGAAAGAAATACAGGTATGCCCTTACTGTTATTGATATAGCTACCAGGTTTAAAGACGCGCATGCTCTTAGGACAAAAAATTCAGCTGAGGTCGCTCAAGCCTTAAATGCGATTTATTCAAGAGGGCCTCTAAGGTTCCCTAGACTTATTCAATGCGATGAAGGGTCTGAATTCAAAGGAGCTGTTAACCAGCTTTTGTTAAAACATAATGTAACTGTTAGAAGAGGAGTTGTTGGATTGCATAGATCACAGGGTATTGTAGAAAACTTTAATCGGCAACTGGCAGAAAGATTATTCACTTATCAGTATTCAAAGGAACTCTTTACTGAAACCACTAATACAGAATGGGTTGTTAGGCTGCCTCGAGTTTTAAGGGAAATGAATTCAGAACCAACCAGAGTTACAGGATTAAAACCAGTTGAGGCTATTAAAAAGAAACAGATTGTTGTTACCGTTTCAAAGCCTGGTCAGCCGGATCTAACTTTGATGAACAAAACTGTTAGATACCTTTATCAGCCTGGAGAAGTTGCTAATGACACTAGAAGGCGAGCTACAGACCCAATTTGGTCATTAAGCGTTTATGAAGTTGACAGAGCATTATCTACTGATCCGCCTGTATATTATTTAAGACCGAGAAGCGATCGTAGAACACCACAAAGAAACTTTGTAAAAGAAGAACTTCAGATTGTTCCGCCAGACACAGAACCATTAAGATTTCCTAATTAAGAAAATAAAAAAGACTAAAAATGACGGACACAGAAAGGTTCTGGAAGGAAATGGAAATGCTCTTTAATTCTCCCCACTTTCATATGTTAGAAGATGAACGCTGGAAAATCTTTTTTGAATGCAGACTATATGATCCAGATATTTATGATTTTGACCCCTTCACTGAACAATATGAAATAAATGAAGATTACAAAGTTAAATGCAAAAGTCACTTCTCAATAGTCTTTCATAAACTTACAAAAGAAGAATACAACAAAAGTGACTTGTACCCAAAATCATATTACTTTAAATATTTTTGGTTACATTTTATTAAACAAGTTCGCAAACTAAATCCTCATGTAGTCAAACAAACTGTTTGTGATTGTGGACCCGACTGCGAATGTGATCATGACTGTGAGCATGATTGTTATTGTTTTTGCGAATGTGATGGCTTTTCATATTAAAGTTAGGGTTAATTTTTTTTTAATTCAATTTATTCAGTTTAAAGTTGTTTTAAAATACTATTTAAAGTTTTGTTATAAGTAACTTTGTAAAAGAAGAACTTCAGATTGTTCCACCAGACACAGAACCATTAAGATAAATGAACTATAATCATCACCACTATTACTTACCTTCAACCTTTTTTTTTGACTTAGTGACTTACATCTAACTTAATTAAGTCGACTTTTAAAAAAACTTATAACTTACAATAATTAAATTATAAAAGAACTTACTTACTTACATCTAACTTAATTAAGTCGACTTTAAAAAAACAACTTATAACTTACAATAATTAAATTATAAAAGAACTTACTTACATAAGTATTTTATAGCCAGTTGGTTGGTCAGTTTTTAATAATAATTTTAAGTGCTTGCCTTTTTTTAGCTGTTCTTTTAATTTAGTTCTTTCCTCTTTTGATTCAATTACGTCATTTTCTTTTAAACAGTTATCAAAGCTGTCACGGTCTTTGCAATAAAACAGGCACACGAATTTTACTTGTTCTCTAAAATCCTTTAATATCGAATTAAATTTCTGCGTGATTAACCAGACACTAATTTTCACATGGCGTCCACTGAAAGCCAGCTTGCTCAATATGTTCCGTTTTAATACAATATCTTTTTCTGCACTGCAATCATCGATTAAGAATAACGTATTACCCTCATTCTCAAACAGGTTATAAAAATACGTTAAATACTCATTGAGCTTGCCATTGGTATTTACAACAAAGATATTTTCATCTGTCCAGACATACTTACGATCTAAGTAGGTTTTATTATATTGAATAGTTGGGCAAAAAATTACTATATAATCAAAGTGTCCTGCGTAATATTTTTCTAACAAATCCAGAACAAAGACGGTCTTTCCGCATGACGTCATGCCAACGATCATTCCGCAATGAGGATCACGAGGTAACAAAGAGGTCATTTTTTAATATACTAAATCTTTTAATCTTCCATTTTCAATGTTTAGCTGAGCATCCATAATTATATACATGTATACTGTAACTGATTCTGACTTAGCACTTGCTTCCCTATGCAATTCAATTGTTATACCATCTGTTCCGTTTTCAATTCTTCTTCCAGATCCATGAAGTTCATTGGTAGGTATGGTTCGAAAGTCTAACCACAATGCAAACTTATTCACGAGATAATCTTGCAGTCGTGTGTCATGCAAATGAAGATCCTTAGAAATCAAATCCACAGTGTCAGTCCGCAATCTACCTCCACCCAAGATTTTCCTAATCTCATCAAACTGTTGAAACCCCATCATTCCATTAGCAAATAATTGATTAGGTTTACCTTCAATCACAACAGACGCTTTTGAAATATTAGGGTTGATAAAATTCTCGCTGTCACGATTGTAATTAGATTCTTTCACAAACAACAACAGTACACCTTTAAAACTTCGAGCAGGTGAATTTATGTTGATGGTCCAGAGTGCATCTAATAAATCTTTATTAAATTGTCTGTAGCGAACGATCCTATTATAATAAATTGCTAGTTTGTCATATTGTCCCCTGATCATCCTACTGAGTTCAGCGTGAGTGACCACTTCGTATTCAAGCGTGATGTCTGTAATTGTATACCTAGCATCATTGTCAGAGCTAATTACTACTTGAGAATAATCATTGAAAATAATTTCGTAAGACAGCCTGTCGTTAAATGAACCTTGATGAAATGGCAGATGACTGTGTAGCAGTTCAAAATCGAGTGGAAAATAAAACCTGTTTTTGTATACAGCAGCTAATGCATTTTCACCTTTGTTAGAAACGACAGCATCGCCAGCTTTGATTCGAAGTTTTGCCACATTGGCGGCTTGAATCCCCTGACCAACTAAATCTTCCCTTTCATATTTACTCAGCCACAGATCTGTGTAACAAAACAAAACACCGGCGTCATCGATACTTTGGATTTCTCGCCCATCAAGTTTAATAACCATTCTTTTAATTATAGCTCTGCCTAGATTGTTGACTACGGTTCTGTTAGGATCATCGTCAGAATTCAGACTAATTTTAAATCCCAATTTAGGACTGCCCGGAACTATTACATCATCAGGACCTAAATTTGGAAATCTTATGGTTAGTAGCTGATTAGGCTCTATGCTGCTTGGATTGTTTGTAATAATTATTGTGCTTTTCTCACCTTTGATGCCTAAAGGTGTCCTCAATCGACGTGTAGGGTCTAACAAGTTTCCGTAGCTTTGCATTTTTAATGCGATAAAAAAAAATATATATTTAAAATGGCAGAAGGCGGTGAAGCTCCGGATGAAGTGTTTAAACCTGATGAACCTAATGAAGACCACGACGTCACACTGCTTTCAATGGTAGGAGATGACATGAGCCAAACAAGGCTAAGTATAGGAGAAGAATTACGTCAAGTAACTGAAACCCAAAAAGCCAGAAAAATCAATAAATTTTACAATTACATTGGGCGCGAGTTACCTGATTATGTTAGTCCCAGCGACTTCGAACTAGACAAAAATAATCACTTGTTTATAAACACTAATGTATCCGGTAAAAAAGTGAGAGTACAGTTAACTATGTTAAAGAATCCTGATAAATTTTATGCGTGGTCTACTTTGAAAACTAAACTCCCAGTGACTGTAATACGATCATTGGGGCTTTCCGATAATAGAGTGCCAGCGTTGCATCGCCAAGCAGTAGCTTCACTTCAACGAATAGATGCATCGTTAAGTTCAGAAATAGAACTACAAGACTTAACTAACTTAACTAGTTCTGCATTAGAAGTAAATAAAGAGTTAACAACCTTACAAACAAATGAGGACACCAATATTGATCAGGTTATGGAAACTATCAATGACACGCCATTATTGCCACTGCGTGAACTTCAGGGCTTAGATAAAGCTTTACAATCTGTGAGAGGGGAGACAATGATGAATTTGGCCAAGCTCGGTGAGCTCGACAAACATATAGAAAAACAAAAAAATAAACTAGCAGAAGCTGATGACGCGAACTTAAGCATTGAGGTAAAAAAGATGATTCAAAAAAGGCTCGCAGACCTTTACACAGAACGAGCTGCAAGGCTAGAAGCCTTATCCATAAACAGAGAAAAATTAATAACTAATTTCGCCAGAATAAAAGAAACGGTGCATAAAATTTTACACGAAGACACTACACTTGCAGAAAGAATTCAAACACTGTTCAGAGAGCAAGGTGTTACAATATTTAGCATTCTTACAGCTGTTGGGATGACAATAAGCACACTAGTCTTAGCACTGACTAGAACCGTAGGCATCAGTGCCGGTGGACCTGGCGTACCTGGTGGACCTGGCGGTAGTCCGGTTAAAGACTGGATTAAAAAGACGTTACAAAGCATAGCTAACTTATTGAAACGCTAGGTGACAAACTTGTAGACGCACTTCCAGGAATATTAGGTTCTGTATTTTCATGGATATTTAATACTGCTTCTAAAGTTGTGGTTTGGGCGTCTGAGCATCTGTGGTCTTTGTTTATAATAATATTACTCTGGTTACTTAAAATAGTAAATCCCAATTAACCCAGCAAACAATAAACCCCCTGTAAGCGCTAGACGTGAAACCCCATGATCAATTACCGGCATTTGCAGTTCCGGCAAGCTTGGTAGGCTTGGTAGGCTTGGAAGTGGTGGCGAACTTAAAGGTTCATTATTAGGCCTAGCAGTAAATACCGTATTTGCTGTATTCACTGTATTCACTATGTTCACTGTATTTATTGTAGGATTGTAGCCTATATGAAACTGAGGGTCGGCAATCACTATATTGTTGTTGTAGTTTGATATAGTTCCTATCCTAAGCTGAAGGTCTGAAGGCAACATATACAGTCCTAAACCTATTACGTAATCTACTTTCGATCTAGCATACTTTAAAGTGTCCTGATATCTTTTAATACTTGCGGGCAAATCTACTGCCGAATTAATAGAATCTTCAATGTTGGCTAGAAACTGCTTTTGTGCATCGAAGCTAGTTCCTTCCCCAATGATATTACTTCGTGTTTCCGCTTGAGACCCCAGAATGCACCACGCATACGTACGAATAGATTCATTCAGCCTTTCCACCCCACTTTGAGTAAATCCGTTTGATGTGTCTAATATAAAAGTGCTGTATGCTGCACTTTGTTTTTGTCTGATATACAGTAAAGGAACCTGGCTGTTGTGGTTAAATGATGTGAATCCAGGTATGTAAGGCCCCGTGTATAAATTACCTACAGCGTATCTAAATAAAGTTCCCATCCCGTGATTGAGGTCTAGTTTTTGTCTGAAGTCTGTTTTAGTATCAATTCCGAATTCTTTGCACAACCTTTGATACGCTTTCTTGTCAAAGCCATTGTTAAAGGGATTAAAGTTTTTGTCAGTAGGTAACGGAGCCTGAAGTTCAGACAACACCCGCCTCACTTGATAATACAAATGGAACAGATAAATAGACTTCAACATGGGATCTGGGTGATTAAGGTGATGAACGTAAGAAACTCCACAACCAGTTGTAGCGCATGACACGGCAAAATTAATTTGATTCTGAAAGAACTGCATACCCCCGTTGTTTAGCCATTGGTTAGCTAAAAAGTCGCTCGTAATGTCTGGGTTGAGGTAATGATCAAAAATATTATGGGGGATAGTTTCGAAATGGACGTTGGCTGCCACAGCTATTGTCAGCTTGGTTAGGTCGACTGCTTTTTCGTAATAATAAGGCCCTGTAGTATACTTTGCAGCTTTGTTATATTTATAAGGCGCGTACATTTTTTATTATATTAAAAAAATATGTTTGTAACTTTCGAATCTGTAAAATCAGGTGTGCCCATTGAACTTCAGCATCCTATTGACAACAAAAACAGGGGCCTTAACGTAATCCTACATGAAATATTCTACACGGTTAAATGGTTAAATATTAGTCATGAACTAAACAACAACTGGATAATGATTAATAAAAAAAGGCACTTTATTCATGCTGGCTATTATGACTTCTGCAGACTTACTGAAGAATTGTTTAAACCTCATTCGATTGAAGCAAAAATGAACCCTGCAAACTTAATAGTAACTTTAACTTTCCATAAAACCCTGCATAAAGACATTACCAGCGTTACACTTGCGCCAAAGCTGGCAGAAATATTAGGTTTCCGTGGCAATGAATTATCTTTATCTGACAGCTCCAGCACTGTCGGCAGTTCTATAAGATTTATTGGATCAAACCCTATGAATTTGTTAATTAATAATAGATTGTTTGTGTACCTTCATCAACTGAAGACATCGGAAAACTTAGTAAACGGAACTCCTAGTACATTGCTAAGGATAATCTCAACTCAGAGAGAATCTTACTGCGATCCAGTTTCATTAAAATTTCTACCTCAAAAACGCCACTTAAGTCAGGACTATCATACTAGTTTATGCTTCAAAATAACTAACCAAAACAACGAAATTGTAGACTTTGAAGATCTTACAATTATTCTTGAGATAAAATAAAGTTTAATTTTAAAATACAATGTCAATCGGCCCTCAAATTCCAGTAACCTGTCCTACCATTGAACTGAAAGACTTAGCAGACACAATTGACTTTGATGCGAATGCTATTGTTGGGTCTATTTACGGTTTCGAATTTACACAAAATGGATATTATAAACGAGCGCTAGTGCCTGTAGTGCCGACAATACCTGAAGTGCCGTCAGTGCCGCCGCCAGAAAAACCATCTATCGATCAGCTAAAGGATTTTAATGCCGGTAAAGTAGATCCCGATTTTAAGTATGCTATTACTAAACGAGAAAATATCTGGTCTTTAACACCTGTAGACACAGAATTAGATTGGCTTATTAAATTCAAGTGCGAAAGCCCTTACACTTTTATGGGACCAGACAATAAATTTAAGAAAATTATTAACGCCGGGCCTATGTTAGTTAGTCTTGTGCCGGATGAAAACAATCGGGAAACCATAGAAGTCAAAGCCTACAAAAAAAGCAACTATGTTTTACATAAGCGTGAAACCGCAGGGAAAAATGTTAGAGTTATTCTGCAGCCTCCTTTACAGCTAGGTAGTGCAGCTATGATAGTACTGGACATAATTGCTCACAGGCCTACGCAGAGAAATTTTAATGTAATTCCGCAAGTGTCTCTAAGTTGGGTTGATTTAGATGAGGATCCCAGACGAGTTACAGTATTTATGAAGAAAAGAGAAAATGAAAATCAGTTTTCCGTATTTACTTCATCACCCAAGATAACTTTTGTCCCTGTTCCAAATCCTATTGACAGAATAGCGCAAATTAGCCTAGACAACGTAGATCTGTTAGCATTTTATTTCAGCGATCAGATATTTTCTGATAGTCAAATAGAATATTTTGCTAATAAACTAAAATCAAGTTAATTATTGTTAACCCTTTTTTTTCACACTAAAAATATGACGACAAAATTGTATCCTGCTATAGTAGAAGCAGTAGTGGATGAACAACCAATTACAGCCCAGTGCTCCAACGTTAGACTTAAGTAATGTTCAAACGTTCAGGTTGGAAGAAATAAGAAAAGTTAGGACTCAAATTGAATCAGATATCCAAAAGTACTCTAGATGCAGACGACGGTATTCCGGCGCTTATAGCGAATAAATTACGTGTCTACTGGTCTAAATGTTATTAATGCAGCGGAAGCTGCTGCCAGCGTGGGATTATTGGTGACTGGAATTGGTATACCAATTAGTATTGGATTAGGAGTGGCTGCCGGATTATCTTCAGTGATGTCAGTTCTACTTGGTGTAATTAATACTAAAGTATCTAAGAAACTAGAAAAACACGACCTCATTTCTAGCCTGGCGATAGCAAAACTTACTAGCATGAACTTAATAATTTCAAAAGCTCTAGAAGACACTCAGATTACAGACCAAGAGTTTGTAATTATCCAGCGAGATTTTGAAGAATATAAAAAGTTGAAGCACGACATACAATCTAAATCTAGGTCTGCACCTGTTAATGTTGAAGAAATTAAAAAAAAATTAATAGAAGAAGGGAGACTACTGGGACGGAAAGAGCAGCTAGATGCTTTGAAGAAAAAGCTTGGCGCTTCAGAATAAATACAGTTAACATTTACTCAAACCTTCCGGGCCCTCCTCCTTACTCGTAGTCGCAGTCGCAGTCGCTGTTTCTACCTGTAATTTATAGTGGCCTAGAGCGTATGCAAACTCCTTAGTTACTCTTATTCGCTTTGTGTCATTAGCGCATAATGTTTTTTGGTCGTCACAGCAGTGGACACTACATGGTTTTTAGACTTTATAGTTGTGTTAGGGTATGGTTTAACTTCTTTCCCATCTAAGGCTTCCAGGTAGTTTTCATGCCTGATATCTGGTTTTTATTGCAGCTTTTTGGGTGCCTTTGGCCTTTGAAGATTCTCCCGATTCGTGTTTAATACTGTACTGCTTAGATCGCAGTCCTGCGTATTCTTCAATAAGTTTCCCGTTCATTTCATCTTTCATCAAACCGATTTTCTTTTGGTTTGCTTTGCTGTACAAAGGGTGAGTTTCAGGGTAGTCACTAGTATCGTAATGTTGTAGTTTCGATTCTAAGTCTTTATAAATGTCTTCAGTAGGGATGTCTAGTATAAGGGAGTCTGTGTCTGTGTATAAAACTCTGGCCTCCGGGTATTTAGGTTTAAAGTAATCGTAGTAAAATTCGAACATTAGTAATTTAGAAAGGTCAAGAATAGTCATCCCCATAAACACCTGGTTTGTCTAGATTAACTTGCGTGGTTTTCATGGTAACTGCATACAGGGAGTCATGAAACTCTTTGTAACCAAGGTATTGAGGTTTAGATGTTAATTTAATCGCTTGATTGGGTGATGTAATTAGCCTGACGTCTTTTCGCTTGTATGGGTTCTCCATAGTTTTACCAAAACAGCTGTTATTCAGCAGCTTAAAGAAATCTTTTTCAAACGTAGATTGCGCTTGTTTTCTAAGCTCTGTGTTTTTATTGATGTACCCGGCCAAGACGCTCGTTTGTTTAAAGAATAAAAGCTTGTGAATCGCTGTGCACTTCATGCCGTGTCTGATGTAGAACTGCAGGTTTCTGTAGTGACAGACGTAATTAGATTTATTATAGAGGTTGGGAATAAGTTTAAGTTGCTTGTCTGTACCATGCATTCTTTCTGGTGCTAATGGGTAATCATTATGTAGGTCGTGTAAAGCATTGGGATACTCTAGGTCAACTTCGACAATAAACCCTATAGTATGATCTTTAGGGTGATTTAAAATACTGTTTAACCAAGTCAAGTTTGCGGGGTTTGGATTAACAAGTAATTTGAAATCTGAAACCGGTAAAAGCTCACTCATTGCCCAGCCGTATAAATTGTTGGCGTCAAAGTACATTATATAATTAGATTTCTGCGAGGGGTCATAGTGCTTCAGGTATTTATTGTTGGCTTTGCAATAATTATGAGCTGCCACGCTTATTCCTCCACGAATGCCCGACTCAATCATTGTCATCATTACCTGGTCAGTTATGAGATCGATTTTAGAACCACTAAGTTTTAAGAAAGCATCCCAACTCATTCCTGGTGAAGAAATGTAATGAGAAGGGTCGAGAGAGTAATGATGTAAACTCGTTTCTCTGTATTTTTCAAACACATCAGCCAACAAACAAACGTCGGCTTTTAAATATATGTCGTGGTAGTCACCAAGGTTTTTACAGCTGAGTGCATTCCAGACATTCTGGGCATGTTCATAATCGCTATCAGTTATGAAGCTTTTATTGAGTGAAGAATAGAAATTTTCTTTAGGTGGCAATTCCAATTCTTCAAACACTTCCCAAGAATCCATGTATTCATAAGGATACACACCTTTCCGAATAAGTGTAACGTCTGGAAAATATTTGGTAGTGATAGGATAGCTGGGTAAGTTCTTAGCTAGTGTTTCTAAACTGGAAGACAAATGTTGAAAGCTGTCATAAAACTTTAATTTATTCAGAGTGAAAGTTTTATATTTTTCTTCTGTCTCGGCAATACATGACACTCTGTATGCTTTCGTCACTGCCTGCATGATTAAATGGGAGTCGTAATTTCGAAGATTGTGAATGAAAATAGGGAGAGAGAAATGTTTGATTCCATATTCTAAGTTGCATTTCTGATGAGCTGCACCTCTAAATGCCCCTGTTATGTGACAATGATCTCTCACCCTTTGGGTCTTTGCGTCCTTTGTGTCAAACTCTTTATTACAAATGTGGCAATGTGTAGCTGCTTTAAAATTATGGGAGTCAGATTCAGTAAATATCATGGGCGCCGGATTATCTAGCTGCAGTAAACACAATTTGTATATTTTGTTCATCTCATCTAAGAACTTCCGGGCTGCGTCAGGCCCTCTGTAAATTACCGGCTCTGTATGTTGTCCGTCGGCTCTAACAATACATACCCGAAACTGCAGACTTCGTGAAGGTGTGTGAGGAATGAGTTAGGCCTACTAAATCCTTGCGGGCCTTGGTATTTTAAAATCAATGATTCGAAGTCGGCATAAACTATATAAGGCTGCTTGAATTGTGTGTTGATGTTTTTAAAATATACTTGAGAACCCGGCTTTGGTAACACAAGGCGGGTTTGAATATCTGTCATACTTTTGCATATTTGACTATGCTTGTCAGCTACTTGGAGATTAGATACTCTGGTTAAACAGCGTCTGCACAAGTATTGTTTGCCATGATGTTTTGAAGTGTGTCCTAATAATCTAGAAATGTTTCGTATCAGAGTATAATGTTGCATGCTAGGATCTTGCGGGTCGGTTATTAGTAAAAGATCTACGTGGTGATTGTGGTCTGAAAACGATGGGGCATTAGGAGAGATTCTTAAAGGCATAAGTTTCGATTCAGGGTCCCAAACATATACATTGACTGTTATAGGAGAGTTTTGTGATTCAAATTTGTCAATGGCGTCAAGGCTAACAGGGAAATTAATGTCTTTAAGATTTAAGTTCGTTACTTTATCTTTGTATAGCACCACCCTTTCGGGATGTTGTTTCGACTGAATAGGATATAATTTAGCCAGAACACACCACAAAAAACATTTGTCGTCAGTGTTCTTAATATTCAATACAGCCTTTTTGTCAAGAATTTCTTTGGGAAGAGGGATGTAAGATTTTCCTTTGATTGGATTATACTTTGCAATGTTCAGTTCTAATGATTCTAAAGTTCCTTCGGCCCATCCAGACCCTTTCATAGCTGCTCGCTCTATGCTGTCTTGTAACTGGTTGATCAAGATGTTGTTATAAGCATTGTCTAGGTCTGAAGATTTTAACACTTCAATTTGACTTGAAGAAATCCACACAGTCATCGTTTCGTCAATACTGCCTGGTTTAATAAAAGTTATTTGCGCATGGATTCGTATTTTAACTGGAGATTTGAAAGTAAACTTGTTAAGTACAAATTCGTAATTATTATAAACAGATTTAATAACATTTTGACTGTCAAAAATTCGAAGTTGTAATGTTTGGAAAATGTCTTTAAACAAAGGAGATTGCGAAAGACTTTTTGTGTCCGTCATTTTTATACTGATAACAAAACTTTTAATTAAAAAATAATTAATCCAAAACCCGAATTTTAAGACAGATACAGCAAAGGGAAGCAACCGCAACTTTACTTATGAATGCGTGGTATTGTTTTTATTACCTCCCTTTAACTGCATTGCGTTAAATAGATTAATACTAGCAATAGTTTGTAGTCAGATGCATGACAGAACATTCTACATTCGCTTATACACAGATAACAGTCAACAACCAATTACATAAATGCAGTGCAGTAGCAACATTCTTAAAACAAAATACACAGCAAAGGCACAACTGAGAAGGCTGACTATAACTAAATTAAGTTTGCTTCTAGTCGCTAGGTGTGTAAAGCTAGCGATACACGGTAAGACTAGATCTTATGATACCCGCATCACAGCTGTAACTTCCTTCACTGAAAGTAAACTTTCAGCCACCAGCTGTAAGCTATTTTTAGCCACGCCAGCAGGCTAAACCCATGCCCAGCCAGTGTCTCGGATCAGTTCAGCCAGCAATAAGGGACAGCACAAGGGTTATTTTTAGCCATAGCCTGAAAGTACCGCTTATGAACAGCCGTGGCATATGACTACGGGAATTCCCCGATCGGTAGGAATTGTCGTCAAGTCTTATCGATAGAGCATGTTCTATTTTTTTCACGGCGCGATACGACAGTGGAGGTCAGACAGCCAATCAAAACAGCTATTTGATTGAACTCCGAGGTGAAGGTCACTGAAAAACCGCTACCTACAAACTGACAGGCTTATGACTCATACATACCGTGTATCAGCAAAGACATCAGATCTGCAGCGGCATACGCGGGTATCATAAGATTTAGTCTTACCGTGTATCGCTAGCTTTAAAGACAGCACAAGGTTAATGGTATTGATTACAGCCTGTGATGCATAACGTCCCGTCTTGTGACTGCTTCAACCTAGACAACGGGAATTCCCGCAATAACTAATGTCGTCTTTAACCCTTCGTAATTACAACAGGAAAAAGGAGGTTGTTTTGTTTTATAAATGGATTTATAATCCAAAAGTGGGAAGGCAATGTAGTCAATAATGTTTGCTTCTAGTCGCTAGGTGTGTTAATGACAACACAAGGTTAATGGTATTGATTTGTTGCTCGGTATGTCAGCTTCTGTGCAAGTGGTATTGCATTTGCACTGTGCTTTGTTATTCCTTTATGTAATTATCTCCCCTGTATGCCCCTGTATTCAATTATCTCCCTTGGTTTAGCCTGCCAACTGAATCACATGCTTAATACATGTTTAATATAAATTTTTATTTATATATCTATTTGTTACACTTTTAAAAATTAATATGAACAATATGTAATAAAGATTGCTGCACTTAATGGTGTATTATTTAGAATTGTACATTTAGAATAACGAATATTAATGCTGGTTTGTTGTATGTAATTTCCCAAGCCCAATCTTCTTTTATGAGCGATCAGGTTGAAGATGTAAAGAAAAAGCCTTTACCAACAGTTGACTCTACGAGTCCTGGGTTCTAGCCACATGACTGACACACACACCATTTCACAAACACTTCAGCGGACCCTTTAGACCCTGGTGTTTGTCTCATTGACTGACTTTTTCACTATACAACATGCACTACAGTTGACCCCTCGAGTCCTGGTACATGCCCAAAGACAGACTACTCACCCTACAACATACACTTCAGTAGACCATCCTTGGTCCTGGTGTATGCCCCAAGGACTGGCACCATTTACTACCTCAGATACACTCAGCTAATCCCTACGGCTCTGTTGTATACCTTAACAATTGACAACACGCACCATGACATACACTATAGTGCACCTACAGGTCCTAGTGTATGCCCCTTAGACAGACCTTACACATTTTAGGGGACACACCCTTAAAACCGACTTGACCAACACCGCAGTTGACGTTACTAGCCCTGTGTGTGTTTGCTCCACCAATGACTTCCTCTCTCACGGCCACCTAACTGGCCAACCTTTACTTGGAGCTTGCATGCCGAAGCGACCCATGGTTCCCGGCTGCAATCTCTTTTGGGCTTTCGCCCTTCCTCTGCCTAATCGGCAGTTTATCCACTTACCTCACCCCCCGCGGGGTTGGTCTATCCTTTTCCCCCTCTCCCCCTGGACTTATCTCCTACTGGCCTCACCCTTGGCCAACACACACTTTTTAAACTTGGGCGTACCGCTGACTACTCCAGCATCAGCCCCCCTCACCCTCCTTACTTTTAACATCCAGATTGTACAGATTTTTCTTTCTTTTTCTATGTACCTTTTGCATGTTTTTTTGCCTTACCTTTTATTATAACTGGAATGCCTCGCATACCACCACGTAAACTTTTTAAACTCTCTTTTGTTGTCTATAAGGTCCTGAAAAGGTTTTAACTTTTTTAATCTTCACTTAATAAAAATTCGAAACCTTTTTAATTGGGAGCCTTCTCCCTTGTTCGTCCTTTTAATTAACCTCCACTCCCTCCCCCCCCCCTCCCCACCGGGTCGCGCCTCCTGTCGGAGCCCCTCCCTCGTCCAGACACACAAGGAAAAGGACCTGGTCCAATTCCAAACATCTCGCGAAAACCAGTTAACTGGTCACATTTTTGTCCTTAACAATTTTTTAACTAGGACGTAAAGCTTCGCTTCGCGCTTACCAACAACTGGCCCGCTGGTGTCAGTATAAATCGGTCCAGTAGTCACCTATATGCGAAAGTGTCGTGTGACTATAATCTACAAACAAACAAACAAACAAACACAAACACAAGTATAGATTTCATTGAGGGCGGACCTGGTCCGCCTTTGTTGTATGTAATTTCCCAAGCCCAATCTTCTTTTATGAGCGATCAGGTTGAAGATGTAAAGAAAAAGGAAGTATAGATTTCATTGAGGGCGGACCTGGTCCGCCCTCAAAAATCCCTTACTACGACCAAAATTTATATCTGGTCAAAAATTTGTCCTTAACTTATTATAAAATAGGACGTAAAGCTTCGCTTTGCTGTATAGATTTCAGCTGTATTTTTTGAAGTCTCCTCTCTGAAAATCCTAATCGGGAAGAGAGGGGACTATAAACTGATACACACACAGAAGTATAGATTTCGTGGGGCCGGGTAGCTCAGTTGGTAAGAGCGTCTTGCTAGTAACCGAAAGGTCGCTGGTTCGAATCCCGGATTGGTCAAAGTGTGATCATATTATTTTCCCCTTTACCAACAACTGGCCCGCTGGTGTCAGTATAAATCGGTCCAGTAGTCACCTATATGCGAAAGTGTCGTGTGACTATAATCTACAAACAAACAAACAAGTATAGATTTTCAGTGGTAATGCCAGACCTGGTTTGGCAAATATTAAGATGCGGGCTAATTGTTGCCCAGAATAAATGTCCTTAACAGAAATTTACTAGGACGTAAAGCTTCGCTTCGCTTGTATAGATTTTCTCTATTTTAACCTAAACTAACCAGGCCTTTTCGAGCCTTTTTTAATCCTTTCTTAATAAAGTTTTCCTCGGGGGGGAGGCCTGTTTTACCGCCACACACTGTCAATACAGTAACTTTTCCTACCTTCCTTCCGGCCTGTTGCCGGCCTCCTGTCCCATGGCGTTAGTGGTAAAACCAGACCTGGTCTGGCAAATTTTAGTGATGCGGGCTGTTTATAGCCCAGTTTTAAATGTCCTTAACAGAAATTTATTAGGACGTAAAGCTTCGCTTCGCTTGTATAGATTTTCGGTGTGGTTAGTCACTTCTGTGGCATGTGTTGAATTTGCTAAGGCATTAAGGCCAAATGTCTGTCCTATTGCAATAATAGACACAGTGTTACAAAGTGGCAAGTGGCTTGGATACATGTTGAAAATTGCCATGACAATGGATAAGACTGGAAGGTGCACGCTAACTCTCGATCACTTCCTACTTAATCCAATTGTCAAGCCTCAGGCAACAAGTAAACAGAAATTGAACGCAAGAACGAACGGTTGCATGACATTGGGTAAGACTGGAGGCTGCGCGCTGTATCCTGGGAACCTCCTACTTAATCCAACTGTCGAGCTCGCAGCCAAAGTTCAGTCAGTACACCTCCGTGGGTTTCTCTAATTTCGTCTCGTAGAGATTCCCCATTTGGGGTTTGATGACAGACAACACATGCCACAACGCTTGGGCTCACTTGGTGGAGTGGGAGATGCGTGCAAAAGGTCGAGGGGTCCGTCCCACTCCACCAAGTTAGGGAGAGAGTCCAAGCGGGAAGTGCTACCACCAGTTTTTGTAAAAATTTCCAATTCCAGTAGTAAGGTATTTTTTAAGTAAGTTTTCTAAGTTTTATTTCTAAGTTTTTAAATAAGTTTTGACAAATAACTAATTAACTGACTAAGTTTTGGAGTTGATGGGGAGACCAAAGACGTAAGATATACGAATATATATTATATTTAGCAAATGCCGGATTCCCAGAGTGCTTTGGCACGCCTTTTAAAAAGCTTATAAAACAGCCATAAATTGCAATAAAGGACATCATAAAACAAGAGGGCGCATAACGCCCAGATTTACTCTCTCTCTGGCTCAATTATAAAGTGAGGTCGCCCGAGCCGGTTTTAAGTCTCCTCGGGCGACCGGGCGACCGCTAAATCTCACCCCTGTCTTCGTCTGCATCACTGTCTGGCTCTGTCTTCACTTCAGACAACATTGGCTCATGTGGTTCCATCAGGTCACCATCAGGCTCTGTCTTCACTTTAAATAACACTGGGTCATGTGGTTCCATCAGGTCACCATCAGGCTCTGTCTTCACTTTAAATAACACTGGGTCATGTGGCTCCATCCAGTCACTGCCAGGCTCTGTCTTCACTTTAAACAATGCTGGGTCATGTGGCTCCATCTGGTCACCACCAGGCTCTGTCTTCACTTCAAATAACACTGGGTCATGTGGCTCCATTGTGTCACTGTCAGTCTCTGTCTTCACTTTAGATAACACTGGGTCATGTGGCTCCATTGTGTCACTGTCAGGCTCTGTCTTTACTTTAGATAACACAGGGTCATGTGGCTCCATTGTGTCACTGTCAGGCTCTGTCTTCACTTTAGATAACACTGGGTCATGTGGCTCCATTGTGTCACTGTCAGACTCTGTCTTCACTTTAAATAACACTGGGTCATGTGGCTCCATCGCGTCACTGTCAGGCTCTGTCTTCACTTTAGATAACACAGGGTCATGTGGCTCCATCGCGTCACTGTCAGGCTCTGTCTTCACTTTAGATAACACTGGGTCATGTGGCTCCATTGCGTCACTGTCAGGCTCTGTCTTACTTTCCGATTCTTCCTTTATCTCAAACAGGCTGCCACTCAGGCCTGCTGTGTCTCTGACAATCTGTTCTCTGATGGTGTGAGAGACATGCTGACTTTCTCCCCCAGCAAGTTCTAGAGCAAAAAAAAAAAAAGACGACAACAAAAAATCAAACATAAATATAAATAAATGTTAATGAACGTATTTCTTGATACTGAAAGCCAGGGCTGTGAGTGATGAACTGAATAAACTCCAAGATTGCCACACCACTACTAGTGAAGATGTTTCTTTTTTGGGAACTTCATCCAGACGGCTTCTTATGCTTTAGAAAATCGGTCCTTTGAGTTTCAGCAAGCCCAGCCTTTACAGTGAGGAGCTGAGAACACAGCCACATGGCCATCTGTGTCTATGGCACACATCCACACATGGCCATCTGTGTCTATGGCACACATCCACACATGGCCATCTGTGTCTGGCACACATCCACACATGGCCATCTGTGTCTATGGCACACATCCACACATGCAAACCACTGGCAACAGAGAAGGGTAGAGGGGTCTTTCCTATCATTTCCCTCATACCATGGAGGATAGTGTCTAATAAGGATGTTATCCAAGGTGAAGAGAGGTCTTTCCTATCATTTCCCTCATACCACGGAGGCTAGTGTCTAATAAGGATGTTATCCAAGGTGAAGAGGGGTCTTTCCTATCATTTCCCTCATACCACGGAGGATAGTGTCTAATAAGGATGTTATCCAAGGTGAAGAGGGGTCTTTCCTATCATTTCCCTCATACCATGGAGGATAGTGTCTAATAAGGATGTTATCCAAGGTGCTATCAATAACCCCCAGTTCATTCTCATTAGACCAGACACCTTTATCTATCACTGAGGTGAGCAAACCTGCATACTCAGAGAAAACCCCTGAAACGTGGCCCGAGTCAAAGGTAAATAATATTCTGAGAAAGATAACGCCCAAAGGTGTGATCGATCCCACACCTGACAAGCTCCATTGGTTTCTAGCCTATGGACAGGGCAAGTTAGTCCCACCTTAGAGTACGCGTCCACAAACAACGTTCTACAGGATTGCACACCCAATATTCCTATCCTTGTCATTGGGAAACCACAGATGATCGTTTAACCAGCGTATTCCATCTTTCACTTTACTCAGCAGCTCTCATGGCTTTGCTCAGTGTCAAGCCAGTCCATTCTCGAATGTTGTCCTCCCACCTCTTTTTCTGTCTCCCTCTTCTTCTGCCTGGGTATAGGAAATGCCCAGAAGTCTTCTGTAGCATGTCATCTCCATGCTTTTTTATTGTTGGTTGTAGGTCTGCTGTGAGGTTCCACCCAATATTTAAGAGAAAGAAAACAAAAGGGGGGATGTGTGAGAGAGGAAGGGGTTCTTTTTACAATACTTAGTTTTTACAATACTTAATTTTTACAATACTTAGTATTTACAATACTTAGTTTTTACAATACTTAGTTTTAAATCAATCATTCTGCTTTCAAAATATGTATCCTTTCCTACCTGTGTTACTGTGAAGTTTCACTTTGAGTCTACAGTGTGCCAAAACAAGAAAATAAAATGATAGCCCTCATCGTCATGAGTTACCCTAGTAGTAGGTTGCAACGTGTATGTTAATATCTTTGCTTATCACTACCTTTACTTTTACCTTATTAGTTTATTAATCAAACAATAACTTGTTCAATCATAAGTATACACATAGTGCATTGAACAAAAAAATTATTGGTCTATTTTCAATAGATGTAAGAATGGTACAAATTCAAGGCCAAGTAAAGTTATTATGGCTTATTGATTTCGCAGTTGAAAAGGTCATCTTTTGTCACTTTAGTGGGGCAAACGGTGTGATTTTATGCATTAATTTGCTGTCTCATTTGTTTCTAGTAAAAGTATGCATATTGCAACTTCGAGACTTGGAGAGCTATCAATTGGTTCACTTGTATAATCCCAAGACTGTCTGTTATTTACTGCTGCGCCATCGATGATCCTTCCAACGTGTAATGCTTTTATGTAATAACTTAATCTACCTTAGTCTACTCTCAAGCCCAAAGCACTAGTGACAAACTCGTAGGCCTGTGGTCTACTTTTCATTCCTCTTTTCTAGGGTACTCCTTTTCGGTACATGGTCGTTTCGCCGGAAATCACGTTCGCCGAATCCGGCGAATCGACCAATCAGATTTTCAGGCGAAACGTCCAAGTGGAAAAAAAAGGATCTGGGAACGACGAGTAGTAGTAGTAGTAGTAGTGTAGGAAAGGCATCGCTGCCTAAAGCCTCGCGGCTTATAAAGACGTCCCCTCATTGTTTATAGTATATATAGTTAGCAATATGATTTGCATGCATAATTTGAAATCTTTTCTAGTCATATTGATAGAATAAATTTTGAAATTTTGAATCAGTGTCTATGTGGTTTTTTAAGCTATTTACAGATGGTGCAAATTTAATATTTGTTGGTAAAGAATTCCAATAATTAGCTACTCTATGTGCAAATGAAAATTTTCGTTGGTTAGTTCTACAATATTTTATGAAAATTTTACCTTCACACTTCCTAGTTCTGTTAGATTGATCAAGTAAGAAAAAAGTATTAGTATTAACATCCTCTACATTATTAATTATTTTGAATGTCTGAATTAAATCACCCCTGATCCTACGTCCTTTCAGAGAGTGAAGGCCCAGAAACCTTAATCTCTCTTCATAAGTCATATCACGACACTCAGATAATAGTTTTGTGGCTCGTCGTTGAATTTTTTCTATGGCTACAGACTGCCTTTTCAAATATGGACTCCAAACAACGTTAGCATATTCAACATGAGGTCTTACAAAAGCTTTATACAATTTTAAAAACGTTTCTTTTTCCAAGTATGTGAATGCTCTTTTGATTATGCCTAACATTTGGTTTGCTTTAGTTACCACTCTCTGAATATGTGTGTCAAATTTTAATTTGCAATCAAAAGTTACACCCAAGTCTTTTTCATTATCGCTTACATTTAATTTATAAACTTCATCTTTTATGAACATTGAATATTCGCATCCATGATTTCCTTTCCCCACATGCATAACTTTACATTTCTGCACATTTAAATATAACTTCCACTTCTCACACCATTGCTGTAGCTTATGTAAATCATCTTGAATGACCTTAGATTTCGATGTTGTATTATATATTTTAGTGTCATCAGCAAATATCTTAGCCGTACTCTCCAGTATCTCAGGTAAATCATTAATATATATAGTAAAAAGAATTGGACCTAAAATACTCCCCTGTGGAATACCACTTAAAACTCTAGCATCTTTAGACCTTTCTGAACCAACTTTAACCCACTGTTTACGTTCAAACAAAAAGCTTGATATCCATTTAAGAACGTTTCCTCCTATACCATATGCAGCCAACTTTAACAACAGTCTCTTATGTGGCACAGAATCAAACGCCTTTCTAAAATCACAATACACTATATCAACATCATTCCCATCATTAATTAAAGCCGTCAAATCCTCCATAACCTCTAACAACTGTGTCACACAAGACCTACATTTTCTGAACCCATGCTGACAATCTGCAAATAATTTATTATCCGTAAAGTATGACACAATGACATCCCGGACTAGAGACTCTAAAACTTTACATGTAATACACATTACAAGTCAAACTCACTGGCCGATAATTTCCAGGATCTGATTTGGAGCCCTTTTTAAAAATTGCTGTCACTTCCGCACTTTTCCATTCCTCAGGCAATATCCCCTCTTCTAATGACTTATTAAACAATAGACACAAGGGACCAGACAACTCTTCACTCAGCTCTTTTAGTACCTTGGATGCAATTCTGTCCGGGCCTTGTGCCTTCGTGGGGTCTAATTCTTTAAGTTTGTCTTTTACCGCTACAGAAGTTATTCTTATATCGCCCAGAAAAACACCACTGGAATATTCTCCCTCTGGACAGTCTGGTATCACAGGAATATCATTAGCATCTTCTTTAGTAAATACACTAGAAAAAGAAATCATAGGTAGGGTAAGGCAGTGCCTCGACGGGTAGGGTAAGGCAGTGCTACACATATACCGCTCGAAACGGGTTAGGGTTAGGGCTAGCGGTCCGTCTACAAGTGATTGAATTACAATCGACCTATCGGTGAATCGACCATCGGCGAATCGACCAGGCCTTTCCGGCGAATCGACCATCCGGCGAAACGCCTATAAACCCTCATTTTCTACCACCAATTCACCTTGTGCGTGCCACGCTTGCAACTTCTTCCTGTCTTCCACTGGTTCTTCAGCAATGTCAATCTCCAACTTCACCTCTGGCATTGGATTGTCTTCGTCCTCCATCACGAAGCAATAAAATCAACGACGATCAACATTCATCAAGAATTTCATGTTTTCATGCCCAACCTAAACACAAACAAGGGAAGTAATGCCCATATACAGGAACTCTCTACTCCGTATTGTATTTTGTTTGAAAAATCAATTATTACAAATTTTTCCGGTGCAAAGAATGCAAACAATTTATTATAAATACAATCGTGCTTGGTTAAAAACAACTTACAGAAAAGGCCAGTGCAACAAGCAACTATTTATATTTAAAAATAAATGTCGTTGGAATTAGGGCTAAACTGGAACTAGGAGTCGGTATCACACCAATAAAGAAGCAGAGACCAGAAAAGACGCGAAAAGACAACAACAAAATATGAAAAAACATGAAAGATACGAAAGCCTAAACACAAAAATTGACAAACACCAAAAAGCCATATAGTAAATGGAATAATTTGAACGAATGTTGCATACATGTATTACATTACTCTTAACATATGAAACCAGGCACGAATATGGAATTTAATTGTTTTGAGGCTGGTAGGGCCTTTTAAATATATATGGCGTTATATTAATCAGATTTTCTTTTCAGGCAGATGAGGCAGGCCCTACTAGTCTCACAGAGTGTGGTGTGCAATACTTGCAATATTTAAGTGTGGAGCCCAAGTGGGATGTGTGTGTGTGTGTGTGCGCGCAGTATGTTCCACAACTCAATTGTGCGGCCCAGGGCTCGAGAGAGATCCAGAGAGTTCGAAGCCTGGACGGGTTCCATATTGTTTATAGGGTCCCTGGGAAAGTACTTTATCCTGTTTTCCAACAAAGCCAAATCAGGTCTAGTTCTGTGTCGCAACCTATTGTTAACGGAAAGAAGACCTTAGCTCATGTCCTAGACTCATATAAAGATCTGTGAAAACAACCCTAATGGCAACACAGAAGCACTCCACCAGCGGGTCACGTACGTAAAGGCGATCCCATGAAAGGTACGCTGATGCTTTATACTAATTATATGAACCCTCTTATACATACAAAATAGATAAATAACATCATAGTAAAATAATACATTGTTTATTTTTAAATTAAAAATATTTTTTTTTTAATTATTTTTTAAAACGGTCTAGCAGACTACAATAGCCAAAATCAGGAAAACATACAAATTAAATACCTCCATTGCTAAATAATACCATAGAAAGCTCTAGTGACCATTTGACAGAAAGTGTCCAATGTCCCCACACTTACCCATTACATTACATGATTATTGCTTTAGGTCCAGCGGACTCTTCCGAGCCAAATCAGGACCGGACGCTTACCCAACAGACCCCATACACAAATGAGGAGTTTTGGGAGTTTTTTAAGAAAAAAGATAGGTGACTGGTCTAGCGAAGAAGATAGTAGATTGACAGAACAGAATAGGAATGAAAATTAATGAACAAAGGACAAAGACAGCGACAGTGGGAATGTAAAGCACTACATTTCCAGAAAGTGGGGATACTATTTATACAGAAACACCCAGCGCCCCCACTAGGGACAATATCCCCAGGCTGACCTAACAGACCCCAAACAAAAAATGAGGAGTTTGGGGGAAATATTTCAAGAAAAAAGGTAGGTGACTAGTCTAGTGAAGAAGATGGTAGACTGATAGAACAGATTAGGAACAAGAAAGAACAAATAATGACAGAAACAGCACATGGTAATTTAAAGCACTAAATTTCTTCAAAGGTAAGGATACTGTTTATACAGAAAACCCGCCACCCCAAAGGGGGTAGAGAAAAAGAGTGAGAGAGAGAGAGGAGTTAAATATAAATATAATAATAATAACAATAATAATAATGAAGTCAATGTACATCCCTGTTCAGACATAAACAATTTATTCTTTCAAGTGATCTCATTTCTGTTTCCAGCCATGCAAAACAAATATAATAATTACTACCACCAACAAACAAAAAACGAAAAATAAACACTAAAATCTTTAGAATACTAGTTCTTTGAATAATAACATGTTACTATACAGGGGCAGCTTTTGCCATTATTGAGGGATGTGCACTCTTCCCTGAAACCATGAATGCAAAGTGGCGAATTCACAAGCGCCAGCCTCTGAGTGAACTATGAGGGGTCTGGGGGCATGCCCCCTCTTTCCTCCCCCCCTCCTCCTTGAAAAATGTGAAAATAATGGTTAAAATCTGTGCAACCTGGTGCATTTGGGGATTATTTTGAGGACTAAAAACAGTATTTTTTTTGTTTTAAAAGTCCTCTTTTAGCCCCCAAAATGTTGAACTCCAGGCTGTCAATGGGATTGAAACCAATGACTGTAAAGGCTGCAATGTTGTCACTTGACATTCAATACTTGATTTGTTTTTGCCCTTTTTGAGTATACCGCTGAACCAAACTGTCCACGTCATTTCTGTTTCTGAACTCCAAGCCGTCAAAGGGCTTTGAACCACCGCCTTATACTGTCTGCAGTGCTATCACTTGGAATTCAATACTTCCATTGTTTTGGCGTTGCGTACGCCACAGCATGAGCCAACTGTGTCCCCTGCTGCATGGGGCTGTAGGCTAAAGAAAAAGGAGAAAGGAACAAAATAGTACAAATGCTGCTTTCTAGCTTCAAACTGTATGTTTTGGTTAATATTTAAGTATTTTAAATTCTTTAATTATGAATTAATGTAATTTTACTGCTAGCAATTTGCCAATCAACATCTTATAGCGCTTGAATGAAGTGTTCACCAAGGAACGGGTTTTACCTTCAGTCTCTTGCAGCCATTGGACTTAATCAAAGAGTGCCAAAATAGGGAAGTTAAGAGCGGGGTGTAGTTCTTGGTTATCCGTTTACATTTACAATACATTTCAATTCAATACAATACAGAACAATTCAATACAATTTAGTTTGGTACAATTCAATTCAATGTAATTCAATTCAATACAGTAGTATTCAATACAATACACTACAGTACAATTCAATTCAGTTCAATGCAGTACAATTCAGTTCAATACAGGACAATTAAGTTCAATACAGTACAATTCAATACAGTACAGTACAATTCAATACAGTACAATTCAATTCAATACAGTACAATTCAATACAATTCAATTAATGCAGTACAATACAATTCAATTCAATTCATACAATACAATTCAATACAATTAATACATTACAGTACAATGCAATACAGTACAATTCAATACAATACAGTACAATTGAATGCAATACAGTACAGTACAAATCAATATAGAATAATTCAATACAATACAATATGGTACACTTCAATACAATATAGTACAAATCAATACAATACTGTACAATTCAATACAATTCATACAGTACAATTCAATACAACACAGTACAGTTCAATAAAATACAATACAGAACAATTAAATACAGTACAGAACAATTCAATACAATACAACTTTATACTCCAATAATAAAAAAGAGATATTTTCCTTTGTCCATACATGCAACAACATCAGTAAAAACTAAAACCAATTAAATGTAAGACTATATATATACCTTTATACACATATAATATTACAGTGATGTTACTAGAAATTTTTAGCATAGGCCATTTGGCCGATTCAGTCACAAACCTTTAGGACACTTTGAACAACTTTTGGCCATCATTTTGACATCTTTCCAACACCAAACGAGAGGCCACTGACAAGTTTCGGTTTCTTTTTTGGCGGCATTTCGAAAACGAAAAGTTTTATTGCCGGGAGCACGCCGTTCGCAACAAGGGGAGTTACTCTAAATCTCTCTGCTGACGCATGTGTCGTATGCATGGCGCTTACGACACGCAATGTTCAACAATAACTCATATCACCTTTATTTATCCGATAGGAAATTAATATGGCCAGAATAAAAACGAAACAGACATGAGACAAGCAAACAAAAAACAGACAAAGGGTGGCCGATTGAGGCATAAAACCTTAGGACAGCGGACCAATCAGAACATGACTCTTTTGAACATTTTGGAATTTTATCGGTGAATGGCAATTTGCCAACAAAAACGACATCACTGCACACACATGCATATAAAGAAATTAATACATATTAAAAAATTCGAAACAAATAACAATGTTAATTAATTCATTAAAGAAAACAGAATAAACGTACATGTCAATACTAACATGCATTCACAAACACATTTTCTGGGGTGTATTATAATAAAGTCGATATCAGTGATGTATAGACATTTTCCCACAGCTACAACAATCAAATGATCTTCAAAAAAATTGTATATTTTTTCTTTTACATTAATCAGGATGCGTAGGTACTATTATTTTACAAACAAACAGGGGTGGCCTCGTGGCGCAGTGGATAAGTCGCCGGTTTCCTATGCCGAAGGTCGCGGGTTCGATTCCCGCAAGGGGCGAACGTATGTGACTTAGGTACGAGACTATTGAGGTCACCGAGGGTTTTCTCCGGGCACTCCGGTTTCCTCCCTCCCTTCAAAATAATATTGGATGCAGTCAAATTAATCTTTAAAAAATACAAAATCTATTTAACTTTCAGTTTCCTAATAGAGATCTCCCTGCCTTTACACCACATGTATGCCTTGTATACTGTTGTCCTTGTTGTGTGTCTGTAATATATTTGTTGCACGTGAGCGTGTATGTTGGTATAGGTCGCCGCGCTTTTGAGTTTGAAATCATTCGAAGTAAAGCGCGTATTAGCATCCGGTATTATTATTATTATTATAAACAAAACTGCTTGAATTGGCGGGGTATTGAACAAAAGTTTTAGTATGTTTAATATGACGACCTCTTGTGACATTACATTACATGATTATTGCTTTAGGTCCAGCGGACTCTTCCGAGCCAAAACAGGACCTTACATTACATTACATTACATGGTTATTGCTTTAGGTCCAGCGGACTCTTCCGAGCCAAATCAGGACCAAAAAATCAACACTATAACTTCGCTGAAAGAGGACTCACCCCTGATCCGCATAAAAGATCTGCCGAAACAACCCTAGCGGTAACACTGAATGCACTCCACCAGCCGGTCACTTTACAATAAAGATATCCCATGCAGGGGACGCTGAGGCTATACTCTAATTTATCGAACCCCCGTTTACAAAAACAAAATAGAATACAAACATCATTATAAAATATCAACAAAACACATACATAGAAAATGCCTACATTGCCAAATAATAACATAGGAAGCCCCAGTGACAACCTGGCAGAAAGCAAACCAATATTCCCAAGCTGATCCAACAAACCTCACACACAAATGAGGAGTTTTGTTCCAGAAGAGTTTTCAAGAAAAAAGGTAGGTGACTGGTCTGGCGAAGAAGATAAAATAGTAGATTGATAGAACAAAGTGGGAATGAGAAAAAACAAAGGAGAAAAACAGCGACAGTGGGAATTTCAAGCACTAAATTTCCAGAATTTGGGGATACTATTTATACAGAAACCCCCGGCACCCTAACGGGGGTGGTAGGTGACTGGTCTAAAAAAAAAAAAAGTAGATTGATAGAACAGATTAGGAACGAAAAACAACAAATGAGAATGGCAGAAACAGTGGTAATTTAAAGCACACACATATCCACAAAGTGGGGAAACTATTTATACAGAAAACCCAGGCACCCCAATGTGGGTTATGACAATAACAACACAATATGGAATATAAGATTAACTATGCAAAACATTGCCAGTCACAGAGCAATTTAAAACAAATGCCAATGTTTTTCTCTTCATTTTATGATTCTTTGAATACTCTAAGTCAAATAATATTGCATGTCCACAATTCGACTTTTCTATATGTACCAACATGTGCTTCATCAAACAGCCATTATTTTAAAAAAATCATGACAAACATCACACCATTTCTTTATTCTTACCAAATAAATTCACTTTTTTTTCTCACTTCATTTCATTTTAAAAAAAATATTTTTTTCAATTTAAATACCAGCGTTGTGGTTGAGTGGTCTAAGGCGGGACTAACTTGCCTTGTCCACCAACTACTAACCAATGGTACCTGACAGGTGTGAGACTGATCCAGCATGTGTGGGACTGATCCAGCATGTGTGGGATTGATCCAGCATGTGTGGGATTGATCCAGCATGGGTGGGATTGATCCAGCATGGGTGGGATTGATCCAGCATGGGTGGGATTGATCCAGGATCTGGGCGTTATGTTTCTCTGAATATTACTTACTATCCAATCGGGAAAGGTCTCATGGGTTTTCTAAGGGTGCTCCGGTTTGCTCCCCCCAGCTAAATTTCAAAAACACAACTGTTAATAGGTAGGCTGGGTTTGCGTATGCCTTCCTCAGGGGAGCCGCCCCAAAATTTTCTCATAAAAATGGCCAATAAAGTGTCAAACGTCAACAACAATAACAAAAGGCATTTTCGATTCTTGGTTATTACTGCTTATAATTACCTATATTTGAGCTTGCCTACTGATGTTCGCAATGTAGATCTTTTACGTTAATCGGATGAATAAAGCTTTCAGCAAAACTACCACTTGTTACACTCAGTTTGATGTTGGAGTTTTCTATCAGTATCTGATTCAGCCCCGATGCTTGAATTCCTGATAGTTGTGTAACTCAGATTCGTTTATTCACACAGCCTGTCCAAACAGCATACAAATCACAAAGTCGACGTATGGAGTTTTCCACTTTTATTCAGCACACATCAACAACTGCATACAAATCTCAACTCAACTCAACAACTTTCACAGCAACTCTTCTAAATCACTATCAACAACTTTACTATCTCTCAACAGCAACTCGGCACACGATTAAATAACCTCTCTCTCTTCCGGAAGGATTTCGAATACTGTAGAAATGACGCACTGCCACCAATCGAATAAAAGATCGTCATCACTGACTTACGTCAATACATATTTTTATATCTTCCAGAACGACCTCTTGCTTCGACATGCATCGGGAAATTTCTATCAAGAGTAAACACGCATATCCAGAAGATTCTCAAATAATATCGACTAACGCAAATTATCAACGTTATACAAAGCCTCTCCTAACAACAATGCAAACTCAAATCAAAGGTAAATAAACACCATTATTGAATACTTTGCAAATCGAAACGATTAGATCTATCATACACGCTTCCGACATACTTTCGTTCGCGTTTCAACGTAACATAACCCCCCACTCAAGAAGAAATTTACCCAATTTCTTTCAACAACGTTGAAACGTAATGCACAAACAAAGTTCTCAATTGAAACTAATTTAAGACTTTCTGAATACTGTAATTGCGCTCAGCTTATCTACACAGAGTCAATGGTTTTCATCTTCAAATCTGCCTGGATAATGTCAATGTTCACAGTTCATTTACACAGAGTCAAAGTTTCTCATCTGCAAGTCTTTCTGGATACTGTCAATGTTCACAGATCATTTACCCAGTCAACGTTTTTCATTTTCAAGTCTGTCATTACCAATATTCTTAGTTCGTCCACACAGTCAATGTTCTTTCGTTCACAAGGAATCGACGCCCTCGTCAGTTGCGGTCGTCATCGGCCCAGGGTCAAAGACGATGATCGCGTGGGCTTCCCCGGAATCAGTGCGTCCTCCGTTGTCTCCTTCTTCCATCGGATGTCCGACGCAGTCGACGTTGTCAGCTCCCAGAATGCATTCGCTGGGTCTCACGGTCAGGTTGGCTTCTGCGGGACGGTGGAACAGCTCCCTCAAGGTCTGCAGATGCTCCTTCCAGGTCTGGGTGTGGACTTCATGTTCGACCAAAGTCGTAGAGCCTGGGACATCACTGAAGTTGTGGGGAAACTCGCCCATAAGGTCCTTGAGCTCCATCTTTTGACCTTCCGTCAAGCTTGGTCCTAGCTTAACATCATCGATGCCTTCTTTGCTGTGGAAGTCTCCCAGTTCCGACAGTTCCTCGCTGTCAAAGCTGTTGTCGGTCACAGCTGCTGTGGCTGCGTGCACAGTCTCTGATGGCCTTTCCACGTACAGCTTAAGGAGGTTGGCGTGGTATATCTTGGAATGCTGGCCGACCTTCACCTTGTAGTCGTTGATCCCCACCACGGTCTCCACTTCGTACGGGCCTTTCCACTGCATCAGCAACTTATTGTGATCGGTAGGTAGCAGCACCAGCACTTTGTTGCCAGGTTTGAACTTCCTGTTCACAGCCCTACGGTCATAGTAGTGCTTTCCACAGTCCTGGGACTTCTTCAGGTTTTCTCTGGCTATCTCGAGAGTCTGCTCCAGCTTCTCCCGTAGCTCAAACACGTACTGGTAGCTGTTCTTCACCTCTGGGGTGTCTACTTCTTTCGTCCACAGTTCTTTTAGGATGTGCATCGGCCCGCGGATGGTTCTTCCGTACAGCAGCTCGAACGGAGAAAAGCCGGTGGACTCCTGCGGTACTTCTCTGTAGGCGAAAAGTAAGGCGTTGATGTAGCGATGCCATTGTCTGGGCTGCTCGCTGCACAGTTTCTTCAAGGTGGACTTCAGCGTAGCATTGAACTTTTCGACAAGCCCGTTGCACATCGGATGGTAGGGTGTCGTAGTCAAATGCCGGATGCTCAGCAGTCTGTTCACCTCCTTCATGCAGTCAGAGACGAACTGCGTCCCGAGGTCTGTCAGAATTTCTCCAGGCACTCCAAGTCTACTGAACATGTCCACCAGTGCCTCTGCTACAGTTTCAGTGTCAATCTTCTTCAGTGGCACTGCTTCTGGGTACCGAGTCGCATAGTCCACTAAAGTCAGTACCCACCGATGACCTTCTTCACTCGGAGGTCTTATTTCGCCGATTAAGTCTAAGGCCACCCTCTTGAAAGGTCGGTCGATCAAAGGCATCCTCTGCATAGGTACTTTCGGGACCCTTCCTCGAGGTATGGTTTTCTGGCAAATGTCACATGATCGGCAGAAACGGCTGACGTCCGCATGAAGCCCTGGCCAGTAGAACACCGCCTGTATTTTGTCTGACGTCTTCTTGATGCCTAGGTGACCTCCCATGATTGAGTCATGCGCTACTTCCATCACCTGGCGCCTTAGGGGTAACGGTACCAAGACTTGACGTAGTGGTTTCCCTCCGTTGACCCTCGGGTGCTGGAAGATTCGATACAGGATCTTGGCCTTCACCTCAAAATAGACCGTACCACTGCCTTTGGTCACGTGGTCTTGGCGGTTCCTGTACTTGTTTAAAGTACTATCAGCTTCCTGGAGCTGGATCAGCTTATCTCTGTCCACGATGGCAGCTTTAGAGTTGTCGGCGACCTTCAGTGGCGTAGACGTCTTGTCTCTCTTGGCCTGGGCCCTGGTAGTAACAGCACCGACGATCTCTGGTCGGCAGGGCTGAGCCGGAGTAACCACATTGTCCCGTAGCAGCTCTGTAAGGTCTCCATCGGGAAACGGCAATGGATCCTCCTCCACAACTTCGACGTGTTGGGTTGAGGCAGGACTCCATTCTGGATCGGGGTCGTCGGGTCGTCTCGCGCCGTCGATGTTCCCGATCATCAAATCATACAGCGGCTTCTTCAGGCAAACCGCTTCGACTTCGCCTATGTAGAAAGGGGTGTTGACATGAATTTTTGCAACTGGCGCTTTCACACATTTGCTGTCGGCCATAAGTGTCCATTTTGAATCGCCAGTGAACTGTTCTTTAGCGATTAGGTCTTCTCTGACGATGACCCCACTGCAGCCAGAGTCTCTTAAAACAGTCACTTCATGATTTCCGACGCGTCCCTTGGAAACAGGCATGTTCTGTACGGTCACAGCTGCGCTGGCGACGACGGGGATGGATTTCCCGTTGGCAAGGAGGAGTTGGCCATCAGTCATGCACTCTTGCACGTCCGAAGGGGTAGCTATGCGCTCGGTCTCACTCGAAGAATGACGCTCCCGCCGCACACTTGATGGTCAGATCTACTGGTTTGCCGTTGATTGGAGAACCGCCTCTGCCGGTTGCCCGCCGCTGAATTGTCCGTACTGCTCCGCTGTCCGCTACTTTTGTTTTGAGGACAGTTAGCCGCTCTGTGGTCTGTAGCGTTGCAGGTGAAACAGCCTCTTGAATGCCCTTCCCTGGGAGGAGGCGTGGAGTCCGTCTGTCTCTGGCTCGTCTGGCTCCCTTGGATCTGGTTCCCATGGTTTGCAGTCTTCTGAAAATGTTTCGTCGCGCTGGGTGGCCCCAGGGTTTTCCCATGAGCGATGAGATATCTTTCAGCAGCCTCAGTCACATCTTTAAGCGTCTGCAGCTTTTGTTCTTCTAAGTGGGTCGCTAGGTCCTTGTGACAGGCATTGAGAAATTGTTCTTTCACAATCAGGTCATGGAGACTGTCGTAAGACTTCATTTCGCCTGATAACTCCACCCACTTGTGTAGATATGACGACAGGCGCTCCACAAACTGCTTTGGCGTCTCGTCTGACTTAGGCCGGCATTCACGGAAGCGTTTACGGTAGCCCTTCTCTGTAAAGTTGTAGCACTGCAACAGGGCCTCTTTCAAGACGTCGTAGTTTTTGGCGTCATCGTTCGACAGTCTGGTGTAAACTTCGAGAGCTTGCCCCGTCAGAAGTGCACTTAGTCGAATCGCCCAGTCTCGAGGTTGCCAATTGGAGCTTTCGGTGAACCTTTCGAATCTGGCCAGATAGCTGTCGATCTGGTCCTTCCCGTCGACGAAAGCTGGCAATTTTGGAGCCGTATGGTCGTTGGTGACTTGTGGCGCATGCTGATTGTTTTGGATACGCGCCATTTCTAGCTGGAACTCAAGACGCTTCAGCTCGAATTCTCTGTCTTCACGGCGACGCTGCTCTTCTAATTCTCGTTCTTCACGGCGACGCTGCTCTTCTACTTCTAGACGCTTCTGTTCTAGTTCTATTTCTTTTTCTAGATGCTTCTCTTCCAATTCTCTTTCTCGTATTCTCTCCTGAGACTTGACGTACTCCGTCAGCTGCTTGCCTTTTAGATTCAGTTCAACCCCTTTCTGCCAGAAGTCAGCCATCTTGATGCTTCTGGAAAGTTCTTTTAAAGAAAGTTCTTTTCTGGAAAGTTCTTCTTCTAGAAAGTTCTTGACTGTAGAGTTCTTTTTTTTCTGGAAAGTTCTTGACTGTGCTGTACCTTTCTAGACTGTTCTAGAACAGCACGCTTTCTGCAGTAGCGCTGATGCTTGTCACTAGTCGCCTTCGCTGACGCAGGCCCCGCTGTCCTCGTCGTATGCGACGCTGCACCACGCTGGTGTTGATGTACACGCTCCTGTGCTGAAGTAGATGCGACCTCCGCTCACCGCTCTCTGTAACACTGGCGATGTAGCTCCGAGACTGTCCCTCGACGTAGTCCTGCGGCAGTCACGTAGTCCCGCTCTGTTGTTCGCTCACGAAGCAACTCTTCGGCGACTACACGCCCTTGCAGTCAACCCGAATCTATCGGATGTAGTCCCAGTATGTTGGCCCCTCTCGACGCAACTCGTTGGCGGCTACCCTCGATGACTGCCTCTCGTAACGTTGACTCGCTTGTTGTAGCAGTTGAACCCTTGGCTATGGCGTGAATCGCGGCTTGACCCCCAAAATGTTACACTCAGTTCGATGTTGGAGTTTTCTATCAGTATCTGATTCAGCCCCGATGCTTGAATTCCTGATAGTTGTGTAACTCAGATTCGTTTATTCACACAGCCTGTCCAAACAGCATACAAATCACAAAGTCGACGTATGGAGTTTTCCACTTTTATTCAGCACACATCAACAACTGCATACAAATCTCAACTCAACTCAACAACTTTCACAGCAACTCTTCTAAATCACTATCAACAACTTTACTATCTCTCAACAGCAACTCGGCACACGATTAAATAACCTCTCTCTCTTCCGGAAGGATTTCGAATACTGTAGAAATGACGCACTGCCACCAATCGAATAAAAGATCGTCATCACTGACTTACGTCAATACATATTTTTATATCTTCCAGAACGACCTCTTGCTTCGACATGCATCGGGAAATTTCTATCAAGAGTAAACACGCATATCCAGAAGATTCTCAAATAATATCGACTAACGCAAATTATCAACGTTATACAAAGCCTCTCCTAACAACAATGCAAACTCAAATCAAAGGTAAATAAACACCATTATTGAATACTTTGCAAATCGAAACGATTAGATCTATCATACACGCTTCCGACATACTTTCGTTCGCGTTTCAACGTAACACCACTATCTTCCATGTATCAACATGTGTTGCTTCAAATCTTCAGCCAAAGTGAAAGTTTCATTACAAACATCACAGGCTTGATTTCCCTTCTCTTCCGCATGACTATGCTGGTGTACCTTCAAGTAACTAGCCCGAGTGAAAGCTTTATTATAAACATCGCACCCATGGTTTTTCTCTTTTGTATGAGAACGCTTATGCACCTTCAAGTAGTGAGCCGTAGCAAAAGCTTTAGCGCAAACCTCACACACATGATTTTTCCCTCTTGTGTGTGTAAGTTTATGCGCCTTCAAGTAGCGAGCCATAGCAAAAGGTTTAGCGCAAACCTCACACACATGATTTTTCTCTCCTGTGTGTGTAAGTTTATGTGCCTTCAGTTTGTTAGCCAGCGTAAAAGCTATATTACAAAACTCACACACATGGTTTTCCTCTCCTGTATGAGTAAGCTTATGCAAATTCAAATAGTCCACACGTTTGAAAGCTTTAGTGCAAACATCACACACATGACTTTTCTCTCCTGTATGAGTACGCTTATGCACCTTCAAGGAGTCAGCCCAAGCAAAAGCTTTAGTGCAAACATCACACACATGACTTTTCTCTCTTGTATGAGTAAGCATATGCCCCTTCAAGGAGTGTGCCCTAGCAAAAGCTTTAGCGCAAACCTCACACACATGATTTTTCTCTCCTGTGTGTGTAAGTTTATGCAGCTTCAAAATGTTAGCTGTAGTGAAAGATTTACTGCACACATCACACACATGATTTTTCTCCCCTGCATGTAACAACTTGTGTGCCTTCAAATAGTAAGAGGAAGAGAAAGATTTATCAGAAACATCACAAACATCACAAACATCACGTGTGTGAGAGTTCTCGCCTGTGTGTACCAACTTGTGCCGATGCAAAGTCCTGGCCTGAGTGTAAGCTTTATTACAAACACCACACCTATGGTTTTTCTCTCCTGTATGAGTAAGCTTATGCTTGTACAAATAGGCCACCTTACTGAAAGCTTTAGCGCAAACATCACACACATGACTTTTCTCTCCAGTGTGAATCAACTTGTGCTGCTTCAAATGATCCACCATACTGAAAGCTTTATTGCAAACATCACAAACATGACATTTCTCTCCTGTATGAGTAAGCATATGTCCCTTCAAGGAGCGAGACCTAGCAAAAGCTTTAGTGCAAACATCACACACATGATTTTTCTCTTCTGTATGAGTAAGCATATGCCCCTTCAAGGAGTCAGCCCTAGCAAAAGCTTTATTACAAACACCACACACATGATTTTTCTCTCCTGTATGAGTAAGCATATGCACATTCAAGGAGTGAGCCATAGCAAAAGCTTTAGCGCAAACTTCACACACATGATTTTTCTCTCCTGTGTGTGTAAGTTTATGCAGCTTCAACCTTTTAGCCATAGTGAAAGATTTACTGCACACATCGCACACATGATTTTTCTCGCCTGCATGTATAAACTTGTGTGCCTTCAAATAGTAAGAGGAAAAAAAAGATTTATTACAAACATCACATATGTGAGAGTTCTTGCCTGTGTGTACCAACTTGTGCCGATTCAAAGCGCTGGCCCGAGTGTAAGCTTTGTCACAAACATCACACACATGGTTTTTCTCTCCTGTATGAGTAAGCATATGCACCTTCAAGGAGTCAGCCATAGCAAAAGCTTTAGCGCAAACCTCACACACATGATTTTTCTCTCCTGTGTGTGTAAGTTTATGTTTCTTCAATTGGTAAGACAGCTGAAAAGCTTTATTACAAACCTCACAAAGGTAATTTTTTTCTAACAAGTGTTTAAGTTTATGCAGCTTCAAGCTGTGAGCCATAGCGAAAGATTTACTGCACACATCGCACACATGATTTTTCTCGCCTGCATGTAACAACTTGTGTTCCTTCAAATAGTAAGAGGAAGAGAAAGATTTATCACAAACGTCACATGTAAGAGAGTTCCCGCCTGTGTGTACCAACTTGTGCCGATTCAAAGTGCTGGCCCAAGTGTAAGCTTTGTCACAAACCTCGCACACATAGTTTTTCTCTACAGTATGTGTATGCTTATGTGCCGTCAAATATCTAGCAAATGTGAAAGATTTATTGCACGCATCGGTTTTTTCTCCCGTATGATTCAACTCTTGTTTCGTCAAACCTGAAGCTTCCGTGAATGTCTTCTGACATAAGTCACCTGCGTCTTTGTGTAATTGTGCCATCTTCTGTTGCTGTTCTCTTTTTGTTCTTCTGTCTTGATCACACACACTGACGTCGCTTTGGGAAGTGTTTGAGGCACAAGAGAACTTGACAGCTGATGACTGTGGACTAATGGGTCTGACAGCAAACAATGAGCCCCCAGATTGTGCAGCATGTGTAGAAGAAATCTGCATAAACACCACTCAATCACAGAAAAAGAGAAGAAGAATTCTCACCAAATAAATTACTGCATTACAGGTATTAAAAATTAAAATATGTAAAAAATGGTTGTCAGAGACAAACTGTGGGAAAACTTTAAAGTATACAAAACTACATATTAGTTGTGAGATGATAGAACTTTAGGTACTTCAACACAGAGGCAGGGATAGCTATATATTAGTTGTGAGATGATAGAACTTTAGGTACTTCAACACAGAGGCAGGGATAGCTATATATTAGTTGTGAGATGATAGAACTTTAGGTACTTCAACACAGAGGCAGGGATAGCTATATATTAGTTGTGAGATGATAGAACTTCAGGTACTTCAACACAGAGGCAGGGATAGCTATATGTTAGTTGTGAGATGATAGAACTTTAGGTACTTCAACACAGACAGAGGCAGGGATAGCTATATATTAGTTGTGAGATGATAGAACTTTAGGTACTTCAACACAGACAGAGGCAGGGATAGCTATATATTAGTTGTGAGATGATAGAACTTTAGGTACTTCAACACAGAGGCAGGGATAGCGATATATTAGTTGTGAGATGATAGGACTTTAGGTACTTCAACACAGAGGCAGGGATAGCTATATGTTAGTTGTGAGATGATAGAACTTTAGGTACTTCAACAAAGAGGCAGGGATAGCTATATGTTAGTTGTGAGATGATAGAACTTTAGGTACTTCAACACAGAGGTAGGGATAGATATATATTAGTTGTTGTTACGTTGAAACGCGAACGAAAGTATGTCGGAAGCGTGTACGATAGATCTAATCGTTTCGATTTGCAAAGTATTCAATAATGGAGTTTATTTACCTTTGATTTGAGTTTGCATTGTTGTTAGGAGAGGCTTTGTATAACGTTGATAATTTTCGTTGGTCGATATTGTCGGAGAATACTCTGGATTTCCTTGTTTACCATCGATCGAAGGTTCGGGACGATTGTCGAAGTAAGAGAAGGTTCGGGGTATGTGTGGAGAGATGAATGACGTAAGTCAGTGATGACGATCTTTTATTCGATTGGTGGCAGTGCGTCATTTCTACGGTATTCGAAATCTTTCCGGAAAAGAGAGAGATTATAAAATTGTGTGCCGCACTGTTGTTGGGAGAGAGTAAAGTTGTTGATAAAGAGTTGCTGTGAAAGTTGTTGAGTTGAGTTGAGAATTGTATGCAGTTGTTGGTGTGTGCTGAATAAAAGTGGAAAACTTCATACGTCGACTTTGTGACTTGTATGCTGTTTGGACGGGTTGCGTGGATAAACGAATCTGAGTTACACCTTATCAGGAATTCAGCATTGGGGCTGAATCGGATACTGATAAAGGAAAACACCAACATCAAACAGAGTGTAACAGTTGTGAGATGATAGAACTTTAGGTACTTCAACACAGAGGTAGGGATAGCTACATATTAGTTGTCAGATGATAGTACTTTAGGTACTTCAACACAGAGG
Organism: Oncomelania hupensis; assembly: GCA_036898135.1. NCBI lineage: Eukaryota > Metazoa > Mollusca > Gastropoda > Littorinimorpha > Pomatiopsidae > Oncomelania > Oncomelania hupensis. The sequence continues at coordinate 34,525,271 of CM072522.1, forward strand.
CAGGGATAGCTATATATTAGTTGTGAGATGATAGAACTTTAGGTACTTCAACACAGAGGCAGGGATAGCTCTATATTAGTTGTGAGATGATAGAACTGTAGGTACTTCAACACAGAGGCAGGGATAGCTATATATTAGTTGTGAGATGATAGGACTTTAGGTACTTCAACACAGACAGAGGCAGGGATAGCTATATATTAGTTGTGAGATGATAGACCTGTAGGTACTTTAACACAGAGGTAGGGATAGCTATATGTTAGTTGTGAGATGATAGAACTTTAGGTACTTCAACACAGAGGGAGGGATAGCTATATGTTAGTTGTGAGATGATAGAACTTTAGGTACTTCAACACAGAGGCAGGGATAGCTATATGTTAGTTGTGAGATGATAGAACTTTAGGTACTTCAACACAGACAGAGGCAGGGATAGCTATATATTAGTTGTGAGATGATAGAACTTTAGGTACTTCAACACAGAGGCAGGGATAGCTATATATTAGTTGTGAGATGATAGAACTTTAGGTACTTCAACACAGAGGTAGGGATAGCTATATGTTAGTTGTGAGATGATAGAACTTTAGGTACTTCAACACAGACAGAGGCAGGGATAGCTATATGTTAGTTGTGAGATGATAGAACCAGGGTGGAGAACAACTGAATCAAGAAATCTCTGAAATCCGGCCGGGGCCCAGGGGCCAAGCCCCGGTATTCGCCCCCTGGAAGAAAATGAATTTATGCTATTTTGAAAGTAATTTTGGGCCTCTCCTGAAAGCAAAAAGCACAAAGTAAACATGAATAGAAACAACAACAACCAAAAAAAAAGAATGTTTTATGCACATGTCTTTCAAAAAAGTTAAGAATCTTGATTTGTAGGCCTAACAAAGTTTGAGGTCCACCACTGTTACACACAAACTCCACATTTCAAATTTTACTGGGCACACGTTTGTCTATTTTTTAGCTGTAAACAGGCAAGAATTTGTATAATTTTAGAGATATTTAGGGGGGATACGTTAGTAAAAACAGTTAAACACTACATCTTAGGTATTAGTGCAAAATGAACAGAAATAAATCTCTTTTGATTATCTACCTTTTTATACTTCTCTTGTCATGTTTTGTTTTTGATTACTCCATGTGTATACAATAAAAAAGTTTTAAAAAGTCCAAACAAGCCCCCTCCTCTTCTTCACTTTCATGCCAGTCTGAAAGATCGTATGCATGCACACTACTGACACTAATTGTCTAATGTCAGTACCGATCTCTTCCTCCGACTCCAAGTCCATTTCTCTCACTTTAATGTCTGATAAATGGAAGCCTGTAAACTCTTCTTCATCAGTCGAAGAATCCAAACCATCCATTTTAGACACACACACAGACAAATTTGAAAAAAAAAATCGAAAAAACGAACGCATCACAGAGAAAACTTGTGGAAATGCAGTCGAATGTTTTCACAACAGAATTTAACCGGAAGTCAATTGCCGGAAGTCTCGCAATCTTTCAAACAACGCGAGAATATAACCACATGGTTGATACGGACGCTTTTGGACGTTTTGCCTGTTTAGACCTTCGGCCGCTTTTGGCCGCTATGCCCAGTAAAGGGTAGCCCTCAGCTTCTCACACTCGGAACTCAATATTTTTTTCTCGGAAATGCAAATGCCTTCCGCGGAAATCTGCGGATTCGCGGAGAATTCTCCACCCTGTAGAACTTTAGGTACTTCAACACAGACAGAGGCAGGGATAGATATATATTAGTTGTGAGATGATAGAACTTTAGGTACTTCAACACAGAGGCAGGGATAGCTATATATTAGTTGTGAGATGATAGAACTTTAGGTACTTCAACACAGACAGAGGTAGGGATAGCTATATGTTAGTTGTGAGATGATAGAACTTTAGGTACTTCAACACAGACAGAGGCAGGGATAGCTATATGTTAGTTGTGAGATGATAGAACTTTAGGTACTTCAACACAGACAGAGGCAGGGATAGGTCAGTGCTCAGAAAGCATGCCTAGTGTACATGCGTCTTGGGCGACATTGGTTTGAATCCTGACTTCAGCAAACTATTGTGCGATTGTGGGATATTAGTGGCCAGTGCCTTGAGAAGTTCCCTGAGCTTGTAAGTGGGCTACATAGCTATATAAGAACTATATAAGTGGGCTACATAGCTATATAAGAACTATATAAGTGGGCTACATAGCTATATAGGAAATAATATGTAAGTGGGCTACATAGCTATATAAGAACTATATAAGTGGGCTACATAGCTATATAAGAACTATGTAAGTGGGCTACATAGCTATATAAGAACTATATAAGTGGGCTACATAGCTATATAAGAACTATATAAGTGGGCTACATAGCTATATAAGAACTATTATAAGAACATTTCCTGAAAGGCCTTGCCTGCTCTGATGCTGCACACTCTTACCTCCTGTCAATTAAAAAGAAAGACAAACCTCATAATCCTCTATAAGTTATCTCATGGTTGAATACCAGCACAGTTGGCTTTTAACTCCTGAAGAAGGATTTAGCGAAATACAGATACTGAAATCTTTTTTAATCTGATGTGGTTCAATCTTTGGCTTTGACCTGTCTCGTCTTCTGGAGTACAGAATCGAAAACTTTTCCAAAATCTAAATAAAGAATATCATCAATTTGTGGGGGAAGGTAGGGGTGGAGAGAGACGAGGGGGTGTAGTGGGGTGGTAGGAGATGTGAGACAGGGAGTGAGGGTGTGGTGGGGGGGAATTGGGAGAGGGGTGGGGGTGTAAATCACTGTCACTTGTTCATCACTTATGCAGGTGAAACCCAGGGACAAGAGGGGTTAGGACGTAGCTTCAGTTTCACGCTATGGGTACTCTCAGTGATACGAATCCCCTGTCACTGCCACCATGCAGTGTTGGTCTTCCATAAATTCTAAATCCACCGCTTGCAGCTTATGTTATTGTGCTAAACGTGTAACAAAGGTATGCTTATCAGTTACCTCAGTCCCTGTTTGAGGGGTCCCATTGCTCCTCCCTGACTTCCCTCTCTCTGTCTCCATTTCCATTGGCACACTCCTTTCTGAAATGCACAACTCAGAACATTACACATGTGAAAGGAATTGTTTCTTGTCTAACAAACCTAACATTTCATTCAACCTTTTCATTATAGTGTACCAATATGTTAAAAATAACTCCTGAAATTTTTAGGTTCTCTTGTGTAGTATTTTATTTTTTTTTAAAATTATTGACTAAATAATACACATGGCCGGTTTAATTTAGTTATCCATTGCTTACAGGGTCCAGCGGACTCCGAAGAGCTTAATCAGGACCACAAAATCAAGACCACAACTTAGCTGAAAGCGGACTCACCCCTGATCCGCATAAAAGATCTGCCGAAACAACCCCAGTGGTAACACTGAAGGCACTCCACAGCCGGTCACAGTACAATAAAGGCATCCTACGCTAAGGTTATACTCTAATTTATCGACCCCCTGTTTACAAAAACAAAATAGAATACAAACATTTTAAAACATCTACAAAACACATACATATAAAATGCCTACATTGCTAAATAATAATACCATAGGAAGCCCTAGTGACCACTTGGCAGAAAGCGTCCAATATTCCCAAGCTATGGCCAGTGTAAGGCAAAGAACATAGTACAAAATCATCCAGTGGGAAGTGAGTTAAATGTTTGTGTGTTTGATGGAATGTGTGCTTGCACAGACTAGACCTCTGATTATACTCTCATCTAAAGGAGTTGATCAACTTCAACCGTCAATGTACATTTTATTGTTAAACACACATAATTCCATCATTACCTGTCATGCCAACCAATACTGCCAGATCTTCGTCTGCATCACTGTCTGGCTCTGTCTTCACTTCAGACAACATTAGCTCATGTGGTTCCATCAGGTCACCATCAGGCTCTGTCTTCACTTTAAATAACACTGGGTCATGTGGCTCCATCTGGTCACCATCAGGCTCTGTCTTCACTTCAAATAACACTGGGTCATGTGGCTCCATCTGGTCACCGCCAGGCTCTGTCTTCACTTTAAATGGCACTGGGCCATATTGCTCCATTGTGTCACTGTCAGGCTCTGTCTTCACATTATATGACACTGGGCCATATTGCTCCATTGTGTCACTTTCAGGCTCTGTCTTCACTATAAATGGCACTGGGCCATATTGCTCCATTGTGTCACTGTCAGGCTCTGTCTTCACATTATATGACACTGGGCCATGTGGCTCCATCTGGTCACCATCAGGCTCTGTCTTCACTTTAGATAACACTGGGTCATGTGGCTCCATTGCGTCACTGTCAGGCTCTGTCTTCACTTTAGATAACACTGGGTCATGTGGCTCCATTGCATCACTGTCAGGCTCTGTCTTCACTTTAGATAACACTGGGTCATGTGGCTCCATTGCGTCACTGTCAGGCTCGGTTTTACTTTCCGATGCTTCCTTTATCTCAAACATGCTGCCACTCAGGCCTGCTGTGTCTCTGACAATCTGTTCTCTGCTGGTATGAGAGACCTGCTGACTTTCTCCTCCAGCAATTTCTAGAGCAAAAAAACCAAACAACAACAAATCAAACATAAATATAAATAAATGTTAATGAATGTTAATACTGACAGCCAGGGCTGTGAGTGATGAACTGAATAAACTCCAAGACTGCCACACCACTACTAGTGAAGATGTTTCTTTTCTGGGAACTTCATCCAGACGGCTTCTCATGCTTTAGAAAATCGGTCCCTTGATCTTCAGCAAGCCCAGCCTATACAGTGAGGAGCTGAGAACACAGCCACATGGCCATCTGTGTCTATGGCACACATCCACACATGGCCATCTGTGTCTATGGCACACATCACACATGGCCATCTGTGTCTATGTCACACATCCACACATGGCCATCTGTGTCTATGGCACACATCCACACATGGCCATCTGTGTCTATGGCACACATCACACATGGCCATATGTGTCTATGGCACACATCACACATGGCCATCTGTGTCTATGGCACACATCCACACATGGCCATCTGTGTCTATGGCACACATCCACACATGGCCATCTGTGTCTATGGCACACATCACACATGGCCATCTGTGTCTATGGCACACATCACACATGGCCATCTGTGTCTATGGCACACATCCACACATGGCCATCTGTGTCTATGGCACACATCCACACATGGCCATCTGTGTCTATGGCACACATCCACACATGGCCATCTGTGTCTATGGCACACATCACACATGGCCATCTGTGTCTATGGCACACATCCACATGGCCATCTGTGTCTATGGCACATTATATCCACACATGACCATCTGTATGTATGGCACACATCCACACATGGCCCTCTGTGTCTATGGCACACATCCACTCATGGCCATCTGTGTCTATGGCACACATCCACATGGCCATCTGTGTCTATGGCACACATCCACACATGGCCATCTGTATCTATGTCACACATCCACATGGCCATCTGTATCTATGGTACACATCCAAACATGGCCATCTGTGTCTATGGCACACATCCACACATGGCCATCTGTATCTATGGCACACATTAACACATGGCCATCTGTATGTATGGCACACATCCACACATGCAAACCACTGGCAGCAGAGAAGATAAGAGAGGTCTTTCCTATCATTTCCCTCATACCACGGAGGATAGTGTCTAATACGGATGTTATCCAAGGTGAAGAGAGGTCTTCAGTGTTCCCTCCACACACAAAAAATGAGAGTCCTTTGGACTCCCAGGTATAAAATTTTAAGAGTCCTTGTGCAAATTTTGAGGGTCCCCAAATCGGTGGATGAACGGGTTTTGGGCCCAGTGAACCAAGTCAGAAGTGACATGATCGTGTATGATAGAATCAAAGAATGGATTAACGAAGATTTCTTCTGTTCAGTGAATGTATTGCTTGGACTCCCCCTTGGAGGAAGCTTACAATGCGCGCGCATGCGATTTTTAAGGACGACAACTCCCGACACAATCTTTAATCGTCTGCAGTGGCAGTCTCAGTTGGGTTCTGATTCTGATTATGCCGTGAATTAGTTCGTCACTCGTTGGTCGTATTTTTGACTTCAGCGATTTGAAAAAAATTTGTGCGTCAACAGGACGCACACATACACATTTTTCTGCGTCATTTTTCATATTTTGTGCGTAATTGACGCACTACTGTGCGTAATCGGGAACACTGGGTCTTTCCTATCATTTCCCTCATACCATGGAGGATAGTGTCTAATAAGGATGTTATCCAAGGTGAAGAGAGGTCTTTCCTATCATTTCCCTCATAGCATGTATGATGGAGGATAGTCATAGTGTCTAATAAGGATGTTATCCAAGGTGAAGAGAGGTCTTTCCTATCATTTCCCTCATACCATGGAGGATAGTGTCTAATAAGGATGTTATCCAAGGTGAAGAGGGGTCTTTCCTATCCATTCCCTCATACCATGAAGGATAGTGTCTAATAAGGATGTTATCCAAGGTGAAGAGAGGTCTTTCCTATTGCAACTTCGAGACTTGGAGAGCTATCAATTGGTTCCATTGTATAATCCCAAGACCGTCTGTTATTTACTGCTGCGCCATCGATGATCCTTCCAACGTGTAATGGCCTTATGTAATAACTTAGTCTACTCTCAAGTCCTAAGCACTAGTGACAAACTCGTACTGAGCCTGTAGTGTGGTCTACTTTTCAATCCTCTTTTCTACGATCAACTCACCTTGTGCGTGCAGCGCTTGCCATTTCTTCCTGTTTCCCACTGGTTCTTCAGCAATGTCAATCTCCAACTTCACCTCTGGCATTGGATTGTCTTCGTCCTCCATCACGAAGCAATAAAATCAACCGCGATCAACATTCATCAAGAATTTCATGTTTTCATGCCCAACCTAAACACAAACAAGGGAAGTAATGCCCATATACAGGAACTCTCTACTCCGTATTGGATTTTGTTTGAAAAATCAATTATTACAAATTTTTTCCGGTGCAAAGAATGCAAACAATTTATTATAAATACAATCGTGCTTGGTTAAAAACAACTTACAGAAAAGGCCAGTGCAACAAGCAACTATTTATATTTAAAAATAAATGTCGGTGGAATTAGGGCTAGACTGGAACTAGGAGTCGGTATAGGCCTACTTCACACCAATAAAGAAGCAAAGAGACCAGAAAAGACGCGAAAAGACAACAATAAAATATGAAAAAACATGAAAGATACGAAAGCCCAAACACAAAAATTGACAAACACCAAAAAGCCATATAGTAAATGGAATAATTTGAACGAATGTTGCATACATGTATTACATTACTCTTAACATATGAAACCAGGCACGAATATGGAATTTAATTGTTTTGAGGCTGGTAGGGCCTTTAAAATATATATGGCGTTATATTAATCATTATATAATCCCTCATACCATGGAGGATAGTGTCTAATAAGGATGTTATCCAAGGTGAAGAGAGGTCTTTTCTATCATTTCCCTCATAGCATGTATGATGGAGTTTCTTTTCAGGCAGATGAGGCAGGCCCTACTAGTCTCACAGAGTGTGTGTGCAATATTGCAATATTTATGTGTGTGCCCAAGTGTGTGTGTGTGTGTGTGTGTGCAATATTTCTATGTGTGGACATGAGAGAGAGAGAGAGTTAGTTAATCATTGTTTATAGGGTCTAGCAGACTACAATAGCCAAATCAGGACCACAACCTAGTGGAAAGAAGACTTACTTTCGACTCATATAAAAGATCTGCTGAAACAACCCTAATGGCAACACAGAAGGCACTCCACCAGTGGTCACTTACACTAAAGGCATCCCATGAAAGGGACGCTGAGGCTTTATTCTAATTTATTGAACCCTCGTTTACAAATACAAAATAGAATATAAACATCATTGTAAAATATTAACAAAACATACAAATTAAATACCTCCATTGCTAAATAATACCATAGAAAGCTCTAGTGACCATTTGACAGAAAGTGTCCAATATCCCCACACTTACCCATTACATTACATGATTATTGCTTAAGGTCCAGCGGACTCTTCCGAGCCAAATCAGGACCGGATGCTTACCCAACAGACCTCATACACAAATGAGGAGTTTTTTAAGAAAAAAGATAGTTGACTGGTCTAGCGAAGAAGATATAAGATTGACAGAACAGAATAGGAATGAGAATTAATGAACAAAGGACAAAGACAGCGACAGTGGGAATGTAAAGCACTACATTTCCAGAAAGTGGGGATACTATTTATACAGAAACACCCAGCGCCCCCACTAGGGACAATATCCCCAAGCTGACCCAACAGACCCCAAACAAAAAATGAGGAGTTTGGGGGAAATTTTTCAAGAAAAAAGGTAGGTGACGGGTCTAGTGAAGAAGATGGTAGACTGATGGAACAGATTAGGAACAAGAAAGAACAAATAATGACAGAAACAGCACATGGTAATTTAAAGCACTACATTTCCTCAAAGGTAAGGATACTGTTTATACAGAAAACCCCACCACCCCAAAGGGGGTAGAGAGAGAGAGTGAGAGAGAGAGGAGTTAATAAATATAATAATAATAATAACAATACTAATAATGAAGTCAATGTACATCCCTGTTCAGACATAAACAATTTATTCTTTCAAGTGATCTCATTGCTGTTTCCAGCCATGCAAAACAAATATAATAATTACTACCACCAACAAACAAAAAACGAAAAATAAACACTACAATCTTTAGAATACTAGTTCTTTGAATAATAACATGTTACTATACAGGGGCAGCTTTTGCCATTATTGAGGGATGTGCACTCTTCCCTGAAACCATGAATGCGAAGTGGCGAATTCACAAGCGCCAGCCTGCGAGTGAACTATGAGGGGTCTGGGGGCATGCCCCCTCCTTCCTCTCCTCCCCCCCCCCTCCTTGAAAAATGTGAAAATAATGGTTTAAAATCTGTGCAACCTGGTGCATTTGGGGATTATTTTGAGGACTAAAACCAGTATTTTTTTTGTTCTAAAAGTCCTCTTTTAGCCCCCAAAATGTTTAACTCCAGGCTGTCAATGGGATTGAAACCACTGCCTGTAAAGGCTGCAATGTTGTCACTTGACATACAATACTTGATTTGTTTTTGCCCTTTTTGGGTATACCGCTGAACCAAACTGTCCACGTCATTTCTGTTTCTGCACTCCAAGCCGTCAAAGGGCTTTGAACCACCGCCTTATACTGTCTGCAGTGCTATCACTTGGAATTCAATACTTCCACTGTTTTGCCGTTGCGTACACCACAGCATGAGCCAACTGTGTCCCCTGCTGCATGGGGCTGTAGGCTAAAGAAAAAGGAGAAAGGAACAAAATAGTACAAATGCTGCTTTCTAGCTTCAAACTGTATGTTTTGGTTAATATTTTAAATTCTTTAATTATGAATTAATGTAATTTTACTGCTAGCAATTTGCCAATCAAGATCTTATAGCGCTTGAATGAGGTGTTCACCAAGGAACGGGTTTTACCTTCAGTCTCTTGCAGCCATTGGACTTAATCAAAGAGTGCCAAAATAGGGGAGTTAATAGTGGGGTGTAGTTCTTGGTTATCTGTTTACATTTACAATACATTTCTATTCAATTCAATACAATAAAGTACAATTCAATACAATACAGTTTGGTACAATTCAATTCAATGTAATTCAATACAGTACTATTCAATACAATACACTACAATTCTATACAGTACAATTCAGTTCAATGCAAAAAAAATCAGTTCAATACAGTACAATTCAATACAGTACAATTCAATACAGTACAATTCAATACAGTACAATCCAATACAGTACAATTCAATTCAATACAGTACAATTCAATTTAATTCAATTAATGCAGTACAATACATATCAATTCATACAGTACAAATCAATTCAATACAGTACAATTCAATACAATTAATACAGTACAATTCAATACAATTAATACAGTACAATTCAATACAGTACAATTCAATACAATACAGTGCACATGAATGCAATACAGTACAGTACAAATCAATATAGAATAATTCAACACAATACAATATGGTACACTTCAATACAATATAGTACAAACCAATACAATACTGTACAATTCAATACAATTCATACAGTACATTTCAATACAACACAGTACAGTTCAATAAAATACAGTACAGAACAATTCAATACAGTACAGAACAATTCAATACAGTACAACTTTATACTCGGAATAATAAAAAAGGGATATTTTCCTTTGTCCATACATGCAACAACATCAGTAAAAACTAAAAACAATTAAATGTAAGACTATATATTATATACCTTTATACACATATAGTGATGTTGCTAGAAATTTCCAGCATAGGCCATTTGACCAATTCAGTCACAAACCTTTAGGACATTTTGAAAATCTTTTGGCCATCATTTTGACATCTTTCCAACACCAAACGAGAGGCCACTGACAAGTTTCGGTTTATTTTCTGGCGGCATTTCGAAAACGAAAAGTGTTATTACCGGAAGCACGCCGCTCGCAACAAGGGGAGTTACTCGAACTCTCTCTGCTGATGCATGTGTCATCTGCTTGGCGCTTACGACACGCGATGTTCGACAATAACTCATAACACCTTTATTTATTCGATAGGAAATTAATATGGCCAGAAGCAATAAAAACGAAACAGACATGAGACAAGCAAACAAAAAACGGACAAAGGGTGGCCGATTGAGGCGTAAAACCTTAGGACAGCGGACCAATCAGAACATGACTCTTTTGAACATTTTGGAATTTTATCGGTGAATGGCCGATTTTGCCGACAAAAAGGACATCACTGCACACACATGCATATAAAGAAATGAATACATATTAAAAAAATCTAAACAAATAACAATGTTAATTAATTCATTAAAGAAAACAGAATAAACGTACATGTCAATACTAACATGCATTCACAAACACATTTTCTGGGTATTATAATAAGTCGATATCAATGATGTTAGTAGACATTTTCCCACAGCTACAACAATCAAATGATCTTCAAAAAAATTGTCTTTATATCTTTTTCTTTTACATTAATCAGGACGCGTAGGTACTATTATTTTACAAACAAACAAAATTGCTTGAATTGGCTGGGTATTGAACAAAATTTTAGTACGTTTAATATGACGGCCTCTGGTGACATTACATTACATGATTATTGCTTTAGGTCCAACAGACTCTTCCGAGCCAAAACAGGACCAGTATAGCCGAATCAGGACCACAAAATCAAGACCACAACTTTGCTGGAAGACGACTCGCCCCTGAACCGCATAAAAGACCTGCCGAAACAACTCTAGTGGTAACACTGAAGGCACTTCAACAGCCAGTCACTTTACAATAAAAACATCCCACGTAGGGGACGATGAGGTTATACTCTAATTTATCGAACATTACATTACATTACATGATTATTGCTTTAGGTCCAGTGGACTCTTCTGAGCCAAATCAGGACCGGACAACCCCCAATCCGCATAAAAGATCTGCCGAAATAACTCTAGTGGTAAAACTGAAAGCTCTCCACCAGCCAGTCACTTTACAATAAAGACATCCCACGCAGGGGACGCTGAGGCTGTACTTTAATTTATCGAACCCCCGTTTACAAAAACAAAATAGGATACAAACATCATTATAAATTATCAACAAAACACAATACATATAAAATGCCTACATTGCTAAATAATAACATCATAGGAAGCCCTAGTGACCACCTGGCAGAAAGCGTCCAATATTCCCAAGCTGATCCAACAGACCTCATACACAAACAAAGAGTCTTGTCCCGGAAGAGTTTTCAAGAAAAAAGGTAGGAGACTGGTCTAGCGAAGAAGACGATAGTATAGCAGATTGATAGAAAAGAACAGGAATAAGAAAGAGCAAATGAGAAAGACAGCGACAGTGGGAATTTAAAGCACTAAATTTCCAGAAAGTGGGGATACTATTTATACTGAAGCCCCCGGCACCCCAACGGGGGTATACTCTAATTTATTGAACCTCCGTTTACAAAAACAAAACTGAATATAAACATTATTATAAAATATTAACAAAACATATACATATAAAATGCATACATTGTTAAATAATAATACCATAGAAAGCCTTAGTGACCATTTGGCAGAAAGCGTCCAATATCCCCAAGCTGACCCAACAAGACCCCATACACAAATGAGGAGTTTTTGCTTTAGGTCCAGCGGACTCTTCCGAGACAAATCAGGACCAAATAATCAAGACCACAACTTCGCTGAAAGAGGACTCACCCCTGATCTGCATAAAAAATCTGCCGAAAAAACCCTAGTGGTAACACTGAACGCACTCCAACAGCCGGTCATTTTTTCAATAAAGACATCACACGCAGGGGACGTGGAGGCTTTACTCTAATTTATCGAACCCCCATTTACAAAAAGAAAATAGAATACAAACTACAATATAAAATATCAACAAAACACATACACAGAAAATGCCTACATTGCTAAATAATAACATCATAGGAAGCCCCAGTGACCACCTGGCAGAAAGCGTCCAATATTCCCAAGCTGATCCAACAGACCTCACAAACAAATGGGGAGTTTTGTTCCCGAAGAGTTTTAAAAAAAAAAGGTAGGTTACTGGTCTGTCAAAGAAGAAGATAGTATAGTAGATTGATAGAACAGAGTAGGAATGAGAAAAAACAAAGGAGAAAGACAGTGACAGTGGGAATTTAAAGCACAAAATTTCCAGAATTTGGGGATACTATTTATACAGAAACCCCCAACACCCTAACGGGGGTGGTAGGTGACTGGTCTTAAAAAAAAAAATAGTAGATTGATAGAACAGATTAGGAACGAAAAACAACAAATGAGAATGACAGAAACAGTGGTAATTTAAAACACACACATATCCACAAAGTGGTGATACTATTTATACAGAAAACCCCGGCACCCCAATGTGGGTTATGACAATAACAACACAATATGGAATATAAGATTAACTATGCAAAACATTGCCAGTCACGGAGCAATTTAAAACAAATGTCCATGTTTTTCTCTTCATTTTATGATTCTTTGATTACTCCAAGTCAAATAATATTGCATGTCCACAATTCGACTTTTCTATATGTACCAACATGAGTTTCATCAAACAGCCACCATTTAAAAAAAATCATTACAAACATCACACCATTTCTTTATTCTTACCAAATAAATTCACTTTTTTTTCTCACTTCATTTTTAAAAAAATATTTTTTTTTCAATTTAAATACCAGCGTTGTGGTTGAGTGGTCTAAGGCGGGACTAACTTGCCTTGTCCACCAACTAGTAACCAATGGTACCTGACAGGTGTGAGACTGATCCAGCATGTGTGGGATTGATCCAGCATGGGTGGGATTGATCCAGGATCTGGGCGTTATGTTTCTCTGAATATTACTTACTATCGAATCGGGAAAGGTCTCGTGGGTTTTCTAAGGGTGCTCCGGTTTGCTCCCCCCAGCTAAATTTCAAAAACACAACTGATAATAGGTAGGCTGGGTTTGTGTATGCCTTCCTCAGGGGAGCCGCCCCAGAATTTTCTCATAAAAATGGCCAATAAAGTGTCAAATGTCAACAACAATAACAAAAGGCATTTTCAATTCTTGGTTATTACTGCTTATAATTACCTATATTTGAGCTTGCCTACTGATGTTCGCAATGTAGAACTTTTACTTTAATCGGATGAATAAAGCTTTCAGCAAAACTACCACTATCTTCCATGTATCAACATGTGTTGCTTCAAATCTTCAGCCAAAGTGAAAGTTTCATTACAAACATCACAGGCTTGATTTCCCTTCTCTTCCGCATGACTACGCTGGTGTACCTTCAAGTAGCTAGCCAGAGTGAAAGCTTTATTATAAACATCGCACCCGTGGTTTTCCTCTTTTGTATGAGTACTCTTATGCACCTTCAAGTAGTCAGCCCTAGCAAAAGCTTTAGGGCAAACCTCACACACATGATTTTTCTCCCCTGTGTGTGTAAGTTTATGTGCCTTCAGTTTGTTAGCCTGCGTAAAAGCTTTATTACAAACCTCACAAACGTGGTTTTTCTCTCCCGTGTGTTTAAGTTTATGCAGCTTCAAGGAGTCAGCCCTAGCAAAAGCTTTAGCGCAGACCTCACACACATGATTTTTCTCTCCTGTGTGTCTAAGTTTATGCAGCTTCAAATTGTTAGCCATAGTGAAAGATTTACTGCACACATCACACCTATGGTTTTTCTCTCCTGTATGAATAAGCTTATGCAACTTCAAATAGTCCACATTTCTGAAAGCTTTAGTGCAAACATCACACACATGACTTTTCTCTTCTGTATGAGTAAGCATATGCACCTTCAAGCAGTGAGCCCTAGCAAAAGCTTTAGCGCAAACCTCACACACATGATTTTTCTCTCCTGTATGAGTAAGCTTATGCAACTTCAAATCGTTAGCCTGAATAAAAAATTTACTGCACACATCGCACACATGATTTTTCTCGCCTGCATGTATCAACTTGTGTGCCTTCAAATAGTAAGAGGAACAGAAAGATTTATTACAAACATCACATATGTGAGAGTTCTTGCCTGTGTGTACCAACTTGTGCCGATTCAAACTGCTGGCCCTATTGTAAGCTTTGTCACAAACATCGCACGCATAGTTTTTCTCTACAGTATGTGTATGCTTATGTGCCGTCAAATATCTAGCAAATGTGAAAGATTTATTGCACGCATCGCTTTTTTCTCCCGTATGATCCAACTCGTGTTTCTTCAAACCTGAAGCTTCCGTGAATGTCTTCTGACATAAGTCACCTGCATCTTTGTTTAATTGTGCCGTCTTCTGTTGCTGTTCTTTCTTTGTTCTTCTGTCTTGATCACACACGCTGACGTCGCTTTGGGAAGTGTTTGAGGCACAAGAGAACTTGACAGCTGATGACTGTGGACCAATGGGTCTGACAGCAAACAATGAGCCCCCAGATTGTGCAGCATGTGTAGAAGAAATCTGCACAAACACCACTCAATCACAGAAAAAGAGAAGAATTCTCACCAAATAAATTACGGCATTACAGGTATTCAAAATTAAAATATTTTTTAAATGGTTGTCGGAGACAAACTGTGGGAAAACTATCTGTTAGTTGTGAGATGATAGAACTTTAGGTACTTCAACACAGACAGAGGTAGGGATAGCTATATATTAGTTGTGAGATGATAGAACTTTAGGTACTTCAACACAGACAGAGGCAGGGATAGCTATATGTTAGTTGTGAGATGATAGAACTTTAGGTACTTCAACACAGACAAAGGCAGGGATAGCTATATATTAGTTGTGAGATGATAGAACTTTAGGTACTTCAACACAGACAGAGGCAGGGATAGCTATATGTTAGTTGTGAGATGATAGAACTTTAGGTACTTCAACACAGAGGTAGGGATAGCTATATGTTAGTTGTGAGATGATAGAACTTTAGGTACTTCAACACAGAGGCAGGGATAGCTATATATTAGTTGTGAGATGATAGAACTTTAGGTACTTCAACACAGAGGCAGGGATAGCTATATGTTATTTGTGAGATGATAGAACTTTAGGTACTTCAACACAGAGGCAGGGATAGCTATATATTAGTTGTGAGATGATAGAACTTTAGGTACTTCAACACAGACAGAGGCAGGGATAGCTATATATTAGTTGTGAGATGATACAACTTTAGGTACTTCAACACAGACAGAGGTAGGGATAGCAATATGTTAGTTGGTTGTGAGATGATAGAACTTTAGGTACTTCAACACAGAGGCAGGGATAGCTATATGTTAGTTGTGAGATGATAGAACTTTAGGTACCTCAACACAGACAGAGGCAGGGATAGCTATATGTTAGTTGTGAGATGATAGAACTTTAGGTACTTCAACACAGAGGCAGGGATAGCTATATATTAGTTGTGAGATGATAGAACTTTAGGTACTTCAACACAGAGGCAGGGATAGCTATATGTTATTTGTGAGATGATAGAACTTTAGGTACTTCAACACAGAGGCAGGGATAGCTATATATTAGTTGTGAGATGATAGAACTTTAGGTACTTCAACACAGACAGAGGCAGGGATAGCTATATATTAGTTGTGAGATGATAGAACTTTAGGTACTTCAACACAGACAGAGGTAGGGATAGCAATATGTTAGTTGGTTGTGAGATGATAGAACTTTAGGTACTTCAACACAGAGGCAGGGATAGCTATATGTTAGTTGTGAGATGATAGAACTTTAGGTACCTCAACACAGACAGAGGCAGGGATAGCTATATGTTAGTTGTGAGATGATAGAACTTTAGGTACTTCAACACAGAGGCAGGGATAGCTATATATTAGTTGTGAGATGATAGAACTTTAGGTACTTCAACACAGAGGCAGGGATAGCTATATATTAGTTGTGAGATGATAGAACTTTAGGTACTTCAACACAGAGGCAGGGATAGCTATATATTAGTTGTGAGATGATAGAACTTTAGGTACTTCAACACAGACAGAGGTAGGGATAGCTATGTTAGTTATGAGATGATAGAACTTTAGGTACTTCAACACAGACAGAGGCAGGGATAGCTATATGTTAGTTGTGAGATGATAGAACTTTAGGTACTTCAACACAGAGGCAGGGATAGGTCAGTGCTCAGGATGCATGCCTAGTGTACATGCGTCTTGGGCGACATTGGTTTGAATCCTGACTTCAGCAAACTATTGTGCGATTGCGGGATATTAGTCGCCAGTGCCTTGAGAAGTTCCCTGAGCTTGTAAGTGGGCTACATAGCTATATAAGAACTATATAAGAACTATATAAGAACATTTCCTGAAAGGCCTTGCCTGCTCTGATGCTGCACACTCTTACCTCCGGTCAATTAAAAAGAAATACAAACCTCATAATCCTCTATAAGTTATCTCATGGTTGAATACCAGCACAGTTGGCTTTTAACTCCTGAAGAAGGATTTAGCGAAATACAGATACTGAAATCTTTTTTAATCTGATGTGGTTCAATCTTTGGCTTTGACCTGTCTCATCTTCTGGAATACAGAATCGAAGACTTTTCCAAAATCTAAATAAAGAATATCAACAATTTGTGGGGGAAGGTAGGGGTGGGGAGAGACGAGGGAGGGGGGGGGGTATGAGATGTGAGGCAGGTTGTGAGGGTGTGGTGGGGGGGATTTGGGAGAGGGGTGGGGGTGTAAATCACTGTCACTTGTTCATCACTCATGCAGGTGAAACCCAGGGACAAGAGGGGCTAGGACATAGCTTCAGTTTGATGCTATGGGTACTCTCAGTGATACGAATCCCCTGTCACTGCCACCATGCAGTGTTGGTCTTCCATAAATTCTAAATCCACCGCTTGCAGCCTATCTTATTGTGCTAAACGTGTAACAAAGGTATGCTTTATCAGTTACCTCAGTCCCCGTTTGAGGGGTCCCATTGTTCCTCCCTGACTTCCCTCTCTCTGTCTCCATTTCCATTGGCACACTCCTTTCTGAAATGCACAACTCAGAACATTACACATGCAAAAGGAATTGTTTCTTGTCCAACAACCCTCAGGCCACAGGCACATTAACCAAGAAAAAAGGATCCTCTGGAAGAGTTAGAGGATCTATTGGTACCCCTTTGCTATCAGAGATATACTAATTTTTTCCCAGGATCCATTCTTCTTGGTGAACTCATTGTAATGCAGGGGAGAGTAATTGGAAATTTTTTTTTTTTAAGTTAAAATCTGTGCAATCTGGCACATTCTGAGCACTTTTTGAGAGACGAAAAATCAATCAACAAAGACGAAAAAAAACCAAACATTTTAGTTTAAACTATATACAAGAAATGACACTGGTAGGCCTACATGTCTGTTAACATTATTGTATTATAGTCTGTCGTTTAGAACTAACATCAGTCCTCAGAAGAGTGAACAAAATAAACTAACCTTGAGTTTAAAAGTGTTCTTTTTACAAAGTCATGTTTTCTTCAATTGCTTTTTGTAAGCTTTGCCCGGAACCTTAAGCTTTTCGATGTGGTCGCCAAATTTCTCGACGTACTTCTTTTTTTCTTTTCCGACAACTTTTACTTCATAATCCAGTGTTCTCTGCAGCCAGTCCCACCGCCACTTGTTTTTGAGACCTTTGTCCCAGTCTCCTACTGTGTTTCTTATTACAATGTCGGTTCGAAACATTTTGATACTATGCTACTATTAGTAGTATTTATCATCACAAAAACGCTTCCATACGTTATCAAACTTAAAAAAACAGAGAATCGTGGTGAAGACTGTCAAAAATCAAACGGAAACAACTGGCTATAACACAGAGCGAATCACGTAAGAGAGAAGCAATCTGATTGGTGAGATAAATTTAGCTAGCCAATCACAACTCCGCTTTGATATGATCGTTAAATTGACTGTCATGGCGGTCTAGCAGACGAATCCCGCTGATATCGCCTACCGTGATAAGAACGCTTGCTTTTTTTTTTTCGACACAGATTTTTTTAATACTCCCGGAAATTTTTCAATCACCCGGAAAGCCAAAGATCGATCTCCCGGAATTCCTGGAATTCCAGGAAAAGTAGCATGCCTGGTCATTTAGTTTAGTTTTTGAGACCTTTGTCCCAGTCTCCTACCGTGTTACTTATCGCAATTTCAGTTCGAAACATTTTGATGCTATGCTACTATTAGTAGTATTTATCATTACAAAAACGCTTCAATACATTATCAAACTTAAAAAAAACAGAATTGTGCACAAAACGTGGTGAACACGGTCAAAAATCAAACAGGAACAACTAGCCGCCTACGTTAAAACACAGAGCGAATCACGTACGAGAGAAGCAATCTGATTGGTGAGATAAATTTAGCTAGCCAATCACAACGCCGCTTTGATATGATCGTTAAAATTGACTGTCATGGGGGTCTAGCAGACGAATTCCGCTGATATCGCCTACCGTGATAAGAACGCTTGTAATTCTTTCTTTTTGACACAGATTTTTTTAATACTCCCGGAAAATTTTCAATTACCCGGAAAGCCACCGGGGCCCAAAAATCGATCTCCCGGAATTCCAGGAATTCCCGGAAAAGTAGCATGCCTGATAGTACAAAATCATCCAGTGGGAAGTGAGTTAAATGTTTGTGTGTTTGATGGAATGTGTGCTTGCACAGACTAGACCTCTGATTATACTCTCATCTGAAGGAGTTGATCAACTTCAACCGTCAATGTACATTTTATTGTTAAACACACATAATTCCATCGTTACCTGTCATGCCAACCAATACTGACAGCTCTTCCTCTGCATCACTGTCTGGCTCTGTCTTCACTTCAGACAACATTGGCTCATGTGGTTCCATCAGGTCACCATCAGGCTCTGTCTTCACTTTAAATAACACTGGGTCATGTGGCTCCATCTGGTCACCGCCAGGCTCTGTCTTCACTTTAAACAATGCTGGGTCATGTGGCTCCATCTGGTCACCGCCAGGCTCTGTCTTCACTTCAGACAACATTGGCTCATGTGGTTCCATCAGGTCACCACCAGGCTCTGTCTTCACTTCAGACAACATTGGCTCATGTGGTTCTATCAGGTCACCGTCAGGCTCTGTCTTCACTTTAAATAACACTGGGTCATGTGGCTCCATCCAGTCACTGCCAGGCTCTGACTTCACTTTAAACAATGCTGGGTCATGTGGCTCCATCTGGTCACCACCAGGCTCTGTCTTCACTTCAGACAACACTGGGTCATGTGGCTCCATCTGGTCTCCGTCAGGCTTTGTCTTCACTTTAGATAACTCTGGGTCATGTGGCTCCATTGTGTCACTGTCAGGCTCTGTCTTCACTTTAGATAACACTGGGTCATGTGGCTCCATTGCGTCACTGTCAGGCTCTGTCTTCACTTTAGATAACACAGGGTCATGTGGCTCCATTGCGTCACTGTCAGGCTCTGTCTTCACTTTAGATAACACAGGGTCATGTGGCTCCATTGCGTCACTGTCAGGCTCTGTCTTCACTTTAGATAACACTGGGTCATGTGGCTCCATTGCGTCACTGTCAGGCTCTGTCTTCACTTTAGATAACACAGGGTCATGTGGCTCCATTGCGTCACTGTCAGGCTCTGTCTTCACTTTAGATAACACTGGGTCATGTGGCTCCATTGCGTCTCTGTCAGGCTCGGTCTTACTTTCCGATTCTTCCTTTATCTCAAACAAGCTGCCAGTCAGGCCTGCTGTGTCTCTGACAATCTGTTCTCTGCTGGTGTGAGAGACATGCTGAATTTCTCCTCCAGCAACTTCTAGAACAAAAAAAACAACAACAAAAATGACAAAAAAAAATCACATAAATATAAATAAATGTTAATGAATGTTAATACTGACAGCCAGGGCTGTGAGTGATGAACTGAATAAACTCCAAGAATGCCACACCACTACTAGTGAAGATGCTTCTTTTCTGGGAACTTCATCCAGACGGCTTCTCACGCTTTAGAAAATCGGTCCCTTGATCTTCACCAAGCCCAGCCTATACAGTGAGGAGCTGAGAACACAGCCACATGGCAATCTGTGTCTATTGCACAAACCACACATGGCCATCTGTGTCTATGGCACAAATCCACACATGGCCCTCTGTGTCTATGGCACACATCCACACATGGCCATCTGTGTCTATGGCACACATGGCCATCTGTGTCTATGGCACACATCCACACATCGCCATCTGTGTCTATGGCACACATCCTCACATGGCCATCTGTGTCTATGGCACAAATCCACACATGGCCACCTGTGTCTATGGCACACATCCACACATGGCCATCTGTGTCTATGGCACAAATCGACACATGGCCATCTGTGTCTATGGCATACATCCACACACGCAAACCACTGGCAGCAGAGAAGTGAAGAGGGGTCTTTCCTATCATTTCCCTCATACCATGGAGGATAGTGTCTAATAAGGATGTTATATCCAAGGTGAAGAGAGGTCTTTCCTATTATTTCCCTCATACCACCAAGGATAGTGTCTAATAAGGATGTTATCCAAGGTGAAGAGAGGTCTTTCCTATCATTTCCCTCATACCATGGAGGATAGTGTCTAATAAGGATGTTATCCAAGGTGAAGAGAGGTCTTCCCTATCATTTCCCTCATACCACGGAGGATAGTGTCTAATAAGGATGTTATATCCAAGGTGAAGAGAGATCTTTCCTATCATTTCCCTCATACCATGGAGGATAGTGTCTAATATTAATAAGGATGTTATATCCAAGGTGAAGAGAGGTCTTTCCTATCATTTCCCTCATACCATGGAGGATAGTGTCTAATAAGGATGTTATCCAAGGTGAAGAGAGGTCTTTCCTATCATTTCCCTCATACCATGGAGGATAATGTCTAATAAGGATGTTATATCCAAGGTGAAGAGAGGTCTTTCCTATCATTTCCCTCATACCACGGAGGATAGTGTCTAATAAGGATATTATCCAAGGTGAAGAGAGGTCTTTCCTATCATTTCCTTCATACCATGGAGGATAGTGTCTAATAAGGATGTTATCCAAGGTGAAGAGAGGTCTTTCCTATCATTTCCTTCATACCACGGAAGATAGTGTCTAATAAAGATGTTATACAAGGTGAAGAGAGGTCTTTCCTATCATTTCCCTCATACCACGGAGGATAGTGTTTTAATAAGGATGTTATACAAGGTGAAGAAAGGTCTTTCCTATCATTTCCCTCATACCATGGAGGATAGTGTCTAATAAGGATGTTATCCAAGGTGAATAGGTGTCTTTCCTATCAGTGTCTAATAAGGACGTTATCCAAGGTGAAGAGGGGTCTTTCCTATCATTTCCCTCATACCATGGAAGATAGTGTCTAATAAGGATGTTATCCAAGGTGAAGAGAGGTCTTTCCTGTCATTTTCCTCATACCATGGAGGATAGTGTCTAATAAGGATGTTATCCAAGGTGAAGAGAGGTCTTTCCTATCATTTCCCTCATACCACGGAGGATAGGGTCTAATAAGGATGTTATCCAAGGTGAAGAGGGGTCTTTCCTATCATTTCCCTCATACCACTGATAGTGTCTAATAAGGATGGTATCCAAGGTGAAGAGGGGTCTTTCCTATCATTTCCCTCATACCACTGATAGTGTCTAATAAGGATGTTATCCAAGGTGCTATCAATAACCTCCAGTCCATTCTCTTTAGACCAGGCACCTTTATCTATCACTGAGGTGAGCAAACCTGCATACTCAGAGAAAACCCCTGAGACGTGGCACGAGTCAAAGGTAAATAATATTTTGAGAAACATAATGCCCAAAGGTGTGATCGATCCCACACCTGTCAAGCGCCATTGGTCTCTAGCCTATGGACGGGGCAAGTTAGTCCCACTTTAGAGTACGCGGCCACAAACAACGTTCTACAGGATTGCACACCCAATATTCCTATCCTTGTCATTGGGAAACCACAGATGATCGTTTAACCAGCGTATTCCATCTTTCACTGTCCTCAGCAGCTCTTAAGGCTTTGCTCAGTGTCAAGCCAGTCCATTCTCCAATGTTGTCCTCCCACCTCTTTTTCTGTCTTCCTCTTCTTCTGCCTGGGTATAGGAAATGCCTAGAAGTCTTCTGTAGCATGTCACCTCCATGCTTTTTTATTCTTGGTTGTAGGTCTGCTGTGAGGTTCCACCCAATATTTAAGAGAAAGAAAACAAAAGGGGAGATGTGTGAGAGAGGAAGGGGTTCTTTTTTACAATACATATTTTTAAATCAATCATTCTGCTTTCAAAAAATGTATCCTTTCCTACCTGTGATACTGTGAAGTTTCACTTTCAATCTTTGAGTCTACAGTGTGCCAAAACAAGAAAATAAAATGATACTATGATAGCCCTGCCACTTTCTGTCAAGATGTAACACTATATCATCGTCATGAGTTACCTTAGTATTAGGTTGCAACATGTATGTTAATATCTTTGCTGCAGCTTATCACTACCTTTACTTTTCACTTATTAGTTTATGAATCAAATATTAACTCGTTCAATCATTAGTATACACATAGATAGTGCATTGAACAAAGAATTATTGGTCTATAATCAATAGATGTAAGAATGGTACAAATTCAAGGCCAAGTAAAGTTATTACGGGTTATTGATTTCGCAGTTGAAAAGGTAATCTTTTGTCACTTTAGTGGGGCAAACGGTGTGATTTTGTGTGATGAATTCTTCTTTTTATGCATTAATTTGTTGTCTCATAGTCATATGTTTCTAGTAAAAGTATCCATATTACAACTTTGAGACTTGGAGAGCTATCAATTGGTTCCATTGTATAATCCCAAGACTGTCTGTTATTTACTGCTGCGCCATCGATGATCCTTCCAACGTGTAATGGCCTTATGTAATAACTTAGTCTACTCTCAAGCCCTAAGCACTAGTGACAAACTCGTAGGCCTGTACTGCTGTAGTGTGGTCTACTTTTCAATCCTCTTTTCTACGATCAACTCACCTTGTGCGTGCCACGCTTGCCATCTCTTCCTGTCTCCCACTGGTTCTTCAGCAATGTCAATCTCCAACTTCACCTCTGGCATTGGATTGTCTTCGTCCTCCATCACGAAGCAATAAAATCAACGACGATCAACATTCATCAAGAATTTCATGTTTTCATGCCCAACCTAAACACAAACAAGGGAAGTAATGCCCATATACAGGAACTCTCTACTCCGTATTGTATTTTGTTTGAAAAATCAATTATTATAAATTTTTCCGGTGCAAAGAATGCAAACAATTTATTTTAAATATAATCGTGCTTGGTTAAAAACAACTTACAGAAAAGGCCAGTGCAACAAGCAACTATTTATATTTAAAAATAAATGTCGTTGGAATAGACTTATTCCCGAAATAATTCTGTATAAACTAAATAGAGTAGCTTCCCTTGACAAGTCTGTCAAGCTTTTCATTATGGCGATGGATAGCACTACCAGTCAACAAAACATGAAACCAATTTCAGCCAAAACTATTAGAAGATGCTCGTGGGGAATGTGTAACACAGATAGTAGATATCCAGAACGATGTATTGGCGTCAAATTTATTCCTTTTGTGAAACCTGGAAAGTACAACTACCATCTCGAGAAATGCTTACGCTGGATAAAAGCATGTGGACGACCACACGAGCAACTGAATGTTGACAAAATCAAACGGTGGACCTACATATGCAACAAGGTAACGTCTTCGTTTATGCCTAATTAAGGTAATTACGACTAGTTACATGTGTCTACATTCTCTGGCTCAAGTAACAATAGACAAGGATCTCATTCAGTAAATCTGTCACTGTTTTCTTATGCTTAGTGAATACTCTCATATCATCATATGATTATTAATCAGACTGTACACGTCGTCACATGACAGTGATTCGGTGAAGTTAGTCTTAGGCCTACATGATTTTTTTTTTTACTTTGCAAGAATATAAATAATTATCACAATTTATCGAAGGGCTATCGTTAGGTCTATGTAAATGTTTTAGTGTGTGTGTTTAAGAGCTCAGGCCTAGTCACTGAAAATAAAATGTGATTATTAAGTATTAATTTCAATCCGAAATAGCCAATGAGGGGCAATCAAGCCCATGGTTGTGTAGTGTTGTATAGATCTATATCTTTGCAACACCTACAGATACTAGCCTATATAATTATAGTCACACAGTAAGCAAATGCCCAAATTTAGTCAGTATGGTTACTTAGTCTGTTGTGTCAAACAAATCTTTCATATTAAAAATTAACAAAGATTATCATAATCAAGTATAGGCCTAGCATTAGTTGCTTGTTGATCAGTGATGCAAATAAACTGGTGCAGCTGTAACTATTAGTATTACTGTAGCATTATTCATTAATATATTAATACTAATCTGTAATCAACTAGAACAACAACTAACAAGATTAAAAATCCATATGTTCTATTATTGCAGCACTTTGTGGATGGTGAGCCTACTGTTGAGAATCCAGACCCAGTTTCTGCTTTGGGAAACAACTCAAGAAGAAGAAAACTACCAGCTCGAAGGGTTACAACGCAAACTGTAACTTCTAAAAGGAGAAAAATTAATTATGCGCCTAGCTGTGATACTGAAAATGCAACTCAACTTGATCAAGTGGTACGTTACATTTTTTTAAACACTACATTAATATGAATGTAACAGCTTAAACCAAGTGCGCTCAGCAAAAAATAAAGATTAGGCACCCATTGGGGTCTTAACTCTTTCCCTGCCAATCGACGATATATCGTCGATCTGAGCCGCCATGTTTGTGCCAATCGACGATATATCGTCGATTTCAGTATTCCGTTTCGTTCCGGTTTTTTGCGCAGTCCAATCCAAGTTTTATTTTAACCAAAGAGAGATAACTCTTTGTACTTTCGTTCCAGATCGACATGCGCGTGGTTTCTTCAAATTGATTCGTTTTTAGAGTGTTTTTTGTGCATTTTACTAAGCATATGTGATGGGCACAATCGACAGTATGTCAAACTCTGCTAATAATCAATATAATTTCAAACTGTAAAGTGTATTTTGATCCTAAATAAATTTTCATTCAATAACATAATCAAATTAACTTTTTTTTCTTATTCTTCACTCTTTTACCTTTAATTTGATATGAAATATGTCTATTTAACAACTATTATTGAAAGAACAGTAGCTTAAATGCCTAAGGTACTGAACTTTCTTTCCGGTGCCAGAGAAATGTCTGGCACAAACGTGGAAACATGCCTGGCAGGGAAAGAGTTAAAAAGCCAAATCTCATAAGTTACTTGGAATTTTTCCGTGAAATTGTATGAGTTCCTCAGACTCCAAAGGAACTTTGTTTCTGGAAACTTTTGTTCCGTTATCAACAAAAGATTTTTTTTTTGGTAGAGGTGGCGTTTTGACTCCACACCTAGGCCAGCGTGGGTCCGCTTGAACCCATACTTTTAACAGAGTAGTGTACTTCCCGTTTCTGTTAACTTTCATATAAAAATGAGAAAGTAGAAATACCTTTCCAGGAAATGTGCTGTTTATAGAGTAACATAGTTTCATTCATGGTTTCAGTGTAGATGCTATATGTGAATGAAACACGTTTTGCTTCTTTGAGAAGTATGGTGTGTAGTCGGAAGCGCGACCCATTGGGGTCTTAAAAAGCCAATATCTCGTATGAAAAATAAAACATCACGTTTTGCTGTGTTTAGGTTGGGCATGAAAACATGAAATTCTTGATGAATGTTGATCGTGGTTCATTTTATTGCTTCGTGATGGAGCACGAAGACAGTCCAATGCCAGAGGTGAAGTTGGAGATTGACATTGCTGAAGAACCAGTGGGAGACAGGAAGAGGTTGCAAACGTGGCACGCACAAGGTGAGTTGATCGTAGAACAGAGGATTGAAAACTAGACCACAGGCCTACGAGTTTGTCACTAGTGCTTAGGCCCTAGGGCTTGAGAGTAGACTAAGTTAGACTAAGTTATTACATAAAAGCATTACACGTTGGAAGGATCATCGATGGCGCTGAAGTAAATAACAGACAGTCTTGGGATTATACAAGGGAACCAATTGATAAAACATCGAAAACATCAAGTATCAAGTATCAAGTAAGATAGCTCTCCAAGTCTCGAAGTTGCAATATACATACTTTTAGTATTACTAGAAACAAATGAGACAACAAATTAATACATAAAAAGAAGAATTCATCCCACAAAATCACACCGTTTGCCCCACTAAAGTGACAAAAGATGACCTTTTCAACTGCGAAATCAATAAGCCGTAATAACTTTACTTGGCCATGAATTTGTACCATTCTTACATTTATTGAAAATAGACCAATAATGTTTTGTTCAATGCACTATCTATGTGTATACTAATGATTGAACAAGTTATTGTTTGATTAATAAACTAATACAGTAAAAGTAAAGGTAGTGATAAGCAAAGATATTAACATACACGTTGCAACCTAATACTAGGGTAACTCATGACGATGATATAGTGTTACATCTTGACAGAAAGCGGCAGGGCTATCATTTTATTTTCTTGTTTTGGTACACTGTAGACTCAAAGTGAAACTTCACAGTATCACAGGTGGGAAAGGATAAATTTTTTAAAAGCAGAATGATTGATTTAAAAATATGTATTGTAAAAACTAAGTATTGTAAAAACTAAGTATTGTAAAAACTAAGTATTGTAAAAAGAACCCCTTCCTCTCTCACACATCCCCCATGTTGTCTTATTTCTCTTAAATATTGGGTGGAACCTCACAGCAGACCTACAACCAACAATAAAAAAGCATGGAGATGACATGCTACAGAAGACTTCTGGGCATTTCCTATACCCAGGCAGAAGAAGAGGGAGACAGAAAAAGAGGTGGGAGGACAACATTGGAGAATGGACTGGCTTGACACTGAGCAAAGCCTTAAGAGCTGCTGAGGACAGTGAAAGATGGAATACGCTGGTTAAACGATCATCTGTGGTTTCCCAATGACAAGGATAGGAATATTGGGTGTGCAATCCTGTAGAACGTTGTTTGTGGACGCGTACTCTAAGGTGGGACTAACTTGCCCTGTCCATAGGCTAGAGACCAATGGAGCTTGTCAGGTGTGGGATCGATCACACCTTTTGGCGTTATGTTTCTCAAAATATTATTTACCTTTGACTCGGGCCACGTCTCAGGCGTTTTCTCTGAGTATGCAGGTTTGCTCACCTCAGTGATAGATAAAGGTGTCTGGTCTAATGAGAATGAACTGGGGGTTATTGATAGCACCTTGGATAACATCCTTATTAGACACTATCCTCCGTGGTATGAGGGAAATGATAGGAAAAACCCCTCTTCACTTTGGGTAACATTTTTATTAGACACTATCCTCCATGGTCTGAGGGAAATGATAGGAAAGACCTCTCTTCACCTTGGATAACATCCTTATTAGACACTATCCTCCATGGTATGAGGGAAATGATAGGGAAAACCTCTCTTCACCTTGGATATAACATCCTTATTAGACACTATCCTCCATGGTATGAGGGAAATGATAGGAAAGACCTCTCTTCACCTTGGATACAACATCCTTATTAGACACTATCCTCCGTGGTATGAGGGAAATGATAGGAAAGACCTCTCTTCACCTTGGATAACATCCTTATTAGACACTAGCCTCCGTGGTATGAGGGAAATGATAGGAAAGACCTCTCTTCACCTTGGATATAACATCCTTATTAGACACTATCCTCCGTGGTATGAGGGAAATGATAGGAAAGACCTCTCTTCACCTTGGATAACATCCTTATTAGACACTATCCTCCATGGTATGAGAGAAATGATAGGAAAGACCCCTCTTCACCTTGGATAACATCCTTATTAGACACTATCCTCCGTGGTATGAGGGAAATGATAGGAAAGATCCCTCTTCACCTTGGATAATATCCTTATTAGACACTATCCTCCATGGTATGAGGGAAATGATAGGAAAGACCTCTCTTCACCCTGGATAACATCCTTATTAGACACTATCCTCTGTGGTATGAGGGAAATGATAGGAAAGACCTCTCTTCACCCTGGATAACATCCTTATTAGACACTATCCTCTGTGGTATGAGGAAAATTATAGGAAAGACCTCTCTTCACTTCTCTGCTGCCAGTGGTTTGCATGGGTGGATGTGTGCCATAGACACAGATGGCCATGTGTGGATGTGTGCCATAGACACAGATGGCCATGTGTGGATGTGTGCCATAGACACAGATGGCCATGTGTGGATGTGTGCCATAGATACAGATGGCCATGTGTGATGTGTGCCATGGACACAGATGTCTATGTGGCTGTGTTCTCAGCTCCTCACTGTATAGGCTGGTGTTTATTCAGTTCATCCCTCACCGCCCTGGCTTTCAGTATTAAGAAATATGTTCATTTACATTTATTTATATTTATGTTTGATTTTTTGTTGTCGTCTTTTTGTTTTTTTTTTTGCTCTAGAAGTTGCTGGAGGAGAAAGTCAGCATGTCTCTCACACCATCAGAGAACAGATTGTCAGAGACACAGCAGGCTTGAGTGGCAGCATGTTTGAGATAAAGGAAGAATCGGAAAGTAAGACAGAGTCTGACAGTGACACAATGGAGCCACATGACCCAGTGTTATCTAAAGTGAAGACAGAGCCTGACGGTGACCAGATGGAGCCACATGACCCAGTGTTATTTAAAGTGAAGACAGAGCCTGACAGTGACACAATGGAGCAATATGGCCCAGTGTCATATAAAGTGAAGACAGAGCCTGGCGGTGACCAGATGGAGCCACATGACCCAGTGTTATTTGCAGTGAAGACAGAGCCTGATGGTGACCTGATGGAACCACATGAGCTAATGTTGTCTGAAGTGAAGACAGAGCCAGACAGTGATGCAGACGAAGAGCAGCCAGTATTGGTTGGCATGACAGGTAACAATGGAATTATGTGTGTTTAACAATCAAATGTACATTGACGGTTGAAGTTGATCAACTCCTTTAGATGAGAGTATAATCAGAGGTCTAGTCTGTGCAAGCACACATTCCATCAAACACACAAACATTTAACTCACTTCCCACTGGATGATTTTGTACTATGTTCTTTGCCTTACACTGGCCATAGCTTGGGAATATTGGACGCTTTTTGCCAAATGGTCACTAGGGCTTCCTATGGTATTATTATTTAGCAATGTAGGCATTTTATATGTATGTATTTTGTTGATATTTTAAAATGTTTGTATTCAGTTTTGTTTTTGTAAACAGGGGGTCGATAAATTAGAGTATAACCTCAGAGTAGGATGCCTTTATTGTACTGTGACCGGCTGGTGGAGTGCCTTCAGTGTTACCACTGGGGTTGTTTCGGCAGATCTTTTATGCGGATCAGGGGTGAGTCCGCTTTCAGCCAAGTTGTGGTCTTGATTTTGTGGTCCTGATTCAGCTCTTCGCAGTCTGCTGGACCCTGTAAGCAATGGATAACTAAATTAAACCAGCCATTTGTATTATTTAGGAAATAATTTTATTAAAAAAATAAAATACTACACAAGAGAACCTGAAAATTTCAGAAGTTATTTTTAACATATTGGTACACTATAATGAAAAGGTTGAATGAAATGTTTCAAGTGGAAAATGCTCGATTTAGATAAGGGGTCTAAATGACCCTGTTTTTTGTCAAAGTAGATGATGCCATTTTGATTGCCAAAAATCACACAAAACCCTTGCCTATCTTCCTATCCCATTCCGTAACTCGGAGGTCGTTGGGGCACCACAGATGATCGTTTAACCAACGTACTCCATCGTTCTCTGTCTTCAGCAACCCTGACGGCTTCGCTCAGTGTCAAGCCAGTCCATTCTCGAAAGTTGTCCTCCCACCTCTTTTTCAATCTCCATCTTTTTCTACCTCCTTGCACTATGCCTTAAAATATGGTCTTTGCAAAGCCAGTGATTAGGAAATTAAATCCTGCTGCGTCATTGTACAGCTGAAGAACACTATGAATCAGTGGGCAATAGCACAAATTCTAAAGCCAGAACTTTAGTTTCATACAAAAATCGACGTCGTTGAAGCAGAAAAAATGTCATAGTTGAAAACTGCGATCGTGGTTGGTGGAAAAGCGTAGGATAGGGTACACCTGCGATCACAGTGCTTAGTAGGGAGTAAGTTGAGGATCCTGATGCTCCTGTGCTATATGGGTGAGTCACTGAGTGCCAGATACATAAATATACCCAGCAAGCACTAGGTTCCTTCTCCCCACAACCCTCAGGGACTGTATGCAGGACTCATTGTTAGCTTAACAGGTTGATAGGGGCCATCAGACCAACAGCTCACTGCCCCTTTGTAACGAAAGGGGTTATATCAAGAAACTGCGTGTATGCGTGCGTGAATATTCTGCGTGTTCTCCCGTCTCACACTTTCTAACTCTCAAGAATTCTTTTGTTGTCACACCCCCTTTCTATTACTAGAAAATAAACAATAATCAACAAAGTTCACATAAGTACATACAATTCAATCAATAATATGGAAAAAATATATATAGTTTTGTACTCACGTACTATATAGAAATAATCCGTGAATCTTATCATTCACAAAACACACACTTAAGTCTCAGTCAGATCATCCAAGAATAAAGTCACCAATCACCAAAACCACCAATAAAATCCCGGTCAGATAATCCAAGTATCACCAGTCACAATAAACACCACTATCGACCTGGTCACCGTCGACAGAGAGAGATTCCCCCAATACAATAGTCTCATGGAGGTTAGGATTTGCTGTGTCTTTCTTCGTCTCTAATCCTCTGTCTCTGTCCATATACTATCTTCCTTCTCCTTATCCTTGTCCTTTCTCTCTATCTATCCTGGGTTTTCTCCTCTATCTATCGTCCTCTTCACCTTCCCAATAATCCTCCACTGCTGCTGCGGTGGCTGTTGCTGCTGCTGCTGTGGCCGCTGCCGTTGTTGCTGCTGTTGCTGAGGTGGCAGTGGTTGCTACTGCTGCTGATGTGGTAGCGGTTGCCACTGCTGCCGATGTGGTAGCGGTTGCTACTGCTGCCGATGTGGTAGTGGTTGCTCCTGCTGCTGATGTGGTAGCGGTTGCTACTGCTGCCAATGTGGCTGTGTTTAGGTGCTCGTCTTCTTCTTCGTCTTCTTCTTTGGCTTCTTCTCTGGCTCCTTCTTTATGCTTCCACCCTTCTTCTTCTCCTTCTTCTTCCTCCTTCGTGAGCTTTGTCTCCGTCTTGACTTTCTTCCTTTTCTTCTTCTTCTCCTTCTCCTTTACTTCTTCTTCTTCTTTCTTCTTCTTCTTCCTTCTTCCTTCTTCTTCTTCCTCTTCTTCTTTCTTCTTCTTCTTCTTCTTCTTCTTCTTCTTCTTCTTCTTCTTCTTCTTCTTCTTCTTCTTCTTCTTTCTTCTTCTTCTTCTTTTTCTTCTTTTTCTTATTCTTATTCTTCTTCCGCCTTGAGGCCCCTCAGCCGGAGACTTCTGCAGTCAACAACTGCTAGAAGTACAACACACACAACGACCACTCCTTGGTCCAGTCAAAAGAAGAATGCAAACATTTTTCTTGAATACATGTAATTGGTGAACCGTCACATGACTAGCTCAACCAATCAGAAATTAGTAATCAATAAAAATATTATAATTTATATCTTCTCACAGGAAGATACTACAAACAGTCATCGGACCGAAATATTATAAACCCGGTCCGTGACAATACCCCTTCCTGCAAAAAGAAAACGCCCGAGTTTTCTGAATTTTATCAGAAAGAAAAAATTACTACAATTATGTCCGCCTAAACTGTACAAACAAGCGAAAAAGACAACTGGTAATTAGCACTTATATTAAACATAAACATATTGTATTAAGCAATCACCCAAAGCGCAATAGACATACAAAATATGTAGTTCAAGTCCAAGCATGTCACCGTGAAACAGTGAAATCAAAAATCAATAAGGTACATAACAGATCATTTTGACAGTATTCCAATAGATTTTCAGTATTAAATATACAATAGCAGAAATATACACAAAGCATGTTCATTTTCCCCAGATTTTATGGAATACACTGATGATAGTGTCTGGCTTTGTCTACAACTGTTCTGATGTATTCTTGAGCTAGTTTGCAAGATTCTAGGATCTTGTTTTTGACGTGTTTAAGCTGAATAGTGTCAGGGTAACGTGTTACCATATCAATGATGTTGAGTATGCATCTGTGACCTTCCTCATACGGCGGAGAAATCGGTTCTACTAAATCAGCTGTAACCCGTTTGAATGTTTCTGAAATAGTCGGCATCTTTTCTAAAGGAACCGGTGGAATGCAATGTCTCTCGTCTTGTGCACCAGTAATAACATAACGAGTATGACCTTGATCTTTGTTTCGTTTTGCTTTTCTCTCATACAATAAAGCAAAGTCGTGTGAGACAGGGTAAGTATATTATATGTCTTTACTCTTCGCTGTCTCTCAATCCAGTGCATTCCTCTCCACAACACATTCAAGATATATATCTACACCAAGTGATTACTGTTACAAATTAATTATACATTACTGTAATTGTGAACTCAAATCAGTAAAGCAACATACGTCACATCTCCCTTTCTTTACATGAACAACATATTAAAGCATAATAAGCCAATGTTATCTTAAATAGTTCATAACTTAAATATCTCATGTTATCTTAAATAGTTCCTGACTTAAAGTTGTTTACTTTATACTGGTTTCTGATTTGCACGTCATTCACATCTTTTTAATCCATACCGAATCCACACAAAAGACTATTATCATTGTCCTTGTCCGTTCCGAATTCTTATTCCTACAGCCTTAAACCTTTTTATCAAAGTCATCATCATTTAGTGTGTTTATTTGGAATGTCCGTAATTTAAATAATCTGGCTTCTTCACTTGTCTTCCTTATCGTGTATGATAGTGGGAAGTTGTACAGTCATTTTGTACAGGAGCGCTCTGGATTTGGCGACGGTGCTGCGTTCGGCTCCTGTTGCTGATTTTAGTGCTGCTGTGGCCATGGTTAATGGTACATCTCTGTCCTGGACCTGTTCTCAAACTCTGTTTCTGCTGTTTCACGAAGCTGTCGACGATTTCTTCTGAACCGGCGTCCGTCCTCTGTTCGGATGTTGTATGAGCGGATGTCTGTCTGTTTGTCTACTCTAGCACTGATCCACCTCCTGGATCCTGGGGGTTGAAATTTAACCACCTGACCAGGTTTTAGTGCTGATAGCTCTTTGGCATCTCTGTTGTAGTAGTCAGCTTGCTTCTTCTTCCTGTCATGTAGTTGTTGACTTACTGGAACTAGCGCTGGCGTCAGTAAGGACTTTGATATCGGAACCTGAGTTCTTGTTCTTCTGCCAAACAGTCGTTGGGCCGGCGAGCTGTTCATATTCTCTGTGGGCATGTTTCTCAACTCTAACAGTGCGAGAATGACATCTTGCTTGTTGTGTTCCGCTTTCTTCATGCATGTCTTGGCTGCTTTCACGGCGCTTTCGGCTTTCCCGTTAGACTGCGGGTAGTGCGGCGAGCTTGTGATGTGTTCTAACCCGTATGTCTTGCTGAATGTTTGGAGCTGTGCTGACGTAAACTGGGTGCCGTTGTCCGTTGTCAGACGTTCAGGAATCCCGTATCTGGCCATGTGTCCCTTTAAGCATCTGACCACTTCTCTCGAGTCTTTGATTTTCAGTCTATCGACTTCGAAATAATCAGAATAATGATCAACTGTCACGAGGTAATCGCGTCCATGCACCTCAAAGATGTCACATGCTATGTGTTGCCATGGTAGTTCAGGTACTTCTGAGCTGATGAGTGTTTCTTTCTGTTGACTTCGTTGAAAGGTGTTGCAGGTCTTGCATTTCCTAATAAAGTCTTCTATGTCACTGCTCATTCTGGGCCAATATACGACTTCCCGTGCTCTTCTCAGGCAGCTCTGAATTCCTGAGTGACTTGCGTGTAGTTTCTGCATGATTTCTGTTTTCTGTTGCTGTGGTACAACGACTCTGTTTTCTTTAAAGACTAAGCCGTTGTGAACCGATAACTCTTCTCTAAATGGAAAATAGTCTTGCAGTTGTTGTGGTAGTTGACGTTTTTCATCTGGCCATCCCGCCAGAACTACTTTCATGATCAGGTTCATGGTTGCGTCTTCTTGTGTGGCTGCTTGTAACTTGATCAATCGTTCTTCACTGATGGCTAGTTCCTGGAGAGTGTTGATCTGTTCTGTGAAGAAAATGGCTTCTTTGTGGTTGGTCTGTTGTTCTGGTCGCCCACTGACTGCTCTGCTGAGTGTGTCCGCCAGGTGCATATCTTTGCCTCGTTTGTAAACAACAGTGTATCTAAATTTCTGAGTCCTGAGCAACATGCGCTGAATTCTCTTGGGTGCTGATAAAAGGCTCTTTTTGTGGATGATCTCGAGAGGTTTGTGGTCGGTCTCGACTTCTACGTCTCTGCCATAGACATATCTCTCAAACCTTTCTAGTCCAAAAAGTATAGCCAGCATCTCTTTCTCAATCTGTGCGTATTGTTTTTCTGTTTCTGTCAGCGCTCTAGATGCGTACTGAATGGGTTGTCCGTCTTGCATGAGACACGCTCCCAGTCCATATTGAGAGGCATCACATTGAAGTGTGGTCTTGCTGTGACCTGACGAGTCAAAATATCGCAGAACCGGTGGCTCTGACAGAATCTTCTTCACTTTTCTCAAGGCCTCTCCATGGACATCGTCATCCCATCTGAAATAGGTGTTCTTTTTCACCAAGTCTAGATTTTTAGATTTAGATTTAGATTTTTTTTTTTTAGATTTTAATGCTTTATTGTCCCTTTTTATCGGGAAATTCTGGGCCGCCTCCCCATGTGGAAGGCGTAGTCGCAGCCTGTGGCGCGCCCAAACCCAACCTACCTAACATTAGTTGTGATTTTTGAAATTTTTTGAAAGTCTCGTAGCAGCGCTGCAGCCTCTGAAAGATTTGGTGCAAATTTCTGTAGGTAACCCACTACACCAAGCAGTCTCTGAACTGCCGCCTTGTCCCCTGGTGTTGGCAGCTGTTGAACGGCGTCTATCTTTTTAGGGTCTGGCTTCAAGCCTTCTCTGGACAGAATGTGTCCCAAATAGGAAACTTCGGTCTTCTTCAACTCTACTTTGTCTCTGTTCAGCCTTATTCCTTTCTGTCTGCAACGCTCTAGCAGACGGTGAAAGTTTGCATCGTGATCGGCTGCCCCCTCTCGGTCTGTCGCTCCTGTCCCGTAGACGATGATGTCGTCATGCACTGCTACGACGCCTGGCAACCCTGCCAAAGCTGCATCTATTCTTCTCTGGAATTCTTCCGGAGCTGGTGAGATCCCGAATGGCATTCTCTTCCATCGGTACTTGCCAAACGGCGTTTCAAACGTGGTGAGGAAGCTGCTCGCGTCGTCTAGTTCCACATGCCAGAACCCGTTTTTGGCATCAAGGTGGGTTAAGAATTTAGCTCCCTTCAGTAGAGCAAGGACGTCGTCTATAGTTGGCATAGGATAGTCATTTCTCTTCAACGCCTTGTTCAGTGGCTTAGGGTCGATGCATAGTCGCACCTTGCCGTTAGGCTTCATAGTGACGACCACGCTTCTGATCCAGTCTGTCGGCGTGGTGACTGGCTCTACAATATTCATCTTCTCCAGTCTCTTCAGTTCCTCTTTCACTTTTTTTTCTTATTGCTATCGGCCATTTTCTGCACGGCATCTTCACTGGAGTGACAGTTGAGTCAGTTTCTAGATGTAGCTGACCTTCTAGAGTCCCTTCACCTTCAAACACGTCGCTGTACTCGAACATGTCTCTTTGTGCTTCATCCTGGGTTGTGGTCACTGCTGCAATGTTTTCCACATTTACTGTCAATAGCTTCATGTACTGTACCGCTTTTAACACTAGCACTGGTTTGCAGTCAGCTCTGGTGATGACAAAGTTCACTCTGTACTTCTTGTCGTTCTTAGGATTCTTCACTCGTAAGATGATCTCTCCTATTGGCTTCATTTCTGTCCCATTAAACATGACCAACTTCTTCTTTGTCTCCTGCACATCTCTGCAGTTCCTATCTCCAGTCACGTCCCTGTAGACTCTCTCAGGCAGCACGTTGGTGGTTGCCCCACTGTCAAGTAGAAACTTCACCATCTTCTTTCTTATCATCATCTTGGCATGGATGTTTCTACTTTCTTTCTTGTCGCCGATTTGTAGAACTTGGTGTTCATTTGCCTCTTTATCATCATCTGTGTCTTCGTATTCTGTGTCGTCATCTTCTATCTGTTGAACTCTCGATCTTCTGTACTTCTTCTTTCTGCAACATGATGCAAAATGGTTCTCGCCGCCACAGGCGCTACAGTCTTTTCCAAAAGCTGGACACTTCTCTTTCCTTCTTTCGTGCTTTCCCCCACAGTACAAGCATTTTATTACTGTCTCTTCGTGCCGGTTTCCACCTTTATTGTTAGTATTCTTTGCAGGTTTCTCATTTCGGAAAGCCTGAACTTCTTGCTTGTCTTCTGTTTTCATCTTCATCGTCTGCTTCTGGCTCATTTCGTGTGCTCTGCACATGTCGATGCAGTTGTCTAACTTTAGCTGTCTGACCTCCAGCAGCTTGGATCGTAGAGTTTCGTCTTTGACTCCCAACACGATTTGATCTCTCAACAGTCTATGTTCTAGATCACCAAAGTTGCACGTCTTTAGCAGTCGCCTCAAGTCGGCAACAAATTCTTCAATAGTCTCTGCTGATGTCTGATGTCTGCGATGAAACTTGAACGCTTCGTAGGTTTCGTTGATGGACCCCACACAATACTGTTCGAATTTACTCAGCACCACGTCGATGTCATCACGTTCGTCATCGTTGGCAAACGGCAAACCATCGAAGATGTCCAACGCTTCTGACCCGATGCAGGAAAGAAATACTGCTGTTCGGTACTTGGGCTCTTCACTTAGTTGGTCAGTTATTAGCTCATAACTGTTCCACAGTCTCTTAAACTTCCTCCAGCTGCTCTGCAGGCTTCCTCCCGTCACGTCAAGGTTAGGAGGAAGAGGAATGTTCTTCTTTCTTCGGTTGCCTCTTGCGATGACTTCTACTTCTTGCTGTACTGCCATGGGTTTCTTTTATCGCTGCCACTTGAAGTTCAAACTTCTGACACCATGTTTCGTTTTGCTTTTCTCTCATACAATAAAGCAAAGTCGTG
Source organism: Oncomelania hupensis (assembly GCA_036898135.1). Classification (NCBI taxonomy): domain Eukaryota; kingdom Metazoa; phylum Mollusca; class Gastropoda; order Littorinimorpha; family Pomatiopsidae; genus Oncomelania; species Oncomelania hupensis. The sequence goes on from CM072522.1 coordinate 34,562,884, forward strand.
TGAGACAGGGTAAGTATATTATATGTCTTTACTCTTCGCTGTCTCTCAATCCAGTGCATTCCTCTCCACAACACAATCAAGATATATATCTACACCAAGTGATTACTGTTACAAATTAATTATACATTACTGTAATTGTGAACTCAAATCAGTAAAGCAACATACGTCACAATCTTTGATGAGTGTGGAAGCACCCGAAAAAGGGTCGGACACACCTGGTAAATTCCCTACTATCAAATCGGCCACTGGTTGATCAATGACACAACACAACACAGTGCCAGAGAAAAATGGAGTGTCAACAGGCACTTTGGCCAATGGAAATTCCTCTATATTTCCACTGAATGACCAACATTTACACTCTTTGCCAGTGTACTGGCCGTCCGAAACCAGTCTCTTGCGAACGCCACAGATAGTAGCCCCTGTGTCTCTGAGTACACTTGCTTTGAGGCCATTTACGGTACCTGACACTAGCTTGGGCTGACCACAGTTTTCATCGCCAGCTGAGCAAATGACTTCCGCGACTAATTTAAGGCTGACTGAGTGTTAACTGGAGGGTCCTGGTATGTCTGAGAACCACTTTTCGTATCTTGAGTCTCTGGGTATGCATTGCCGCTAGCAGAAGGACACCGTGCAGCTATGTGACCTACACCCCCACAACAATAGCAAACTATGTCCTGTCTATTTTGTCTTTTGCTGAGAGGAGGACTACCTGAAAAACGAGAACCAGGTCTAGAATACGTATTTCCACGTCCACGAGGAACCTGATCGTTTTGAGCGCCCCGTTGAGTATTCATGTTCTGATGTGCAAAACCCCTATTTGGAATAGGACCTGTGGGTCGGTAGTTTCCACGCGGAGAGTCACGAAATCCCGATCCCCTGAAATTATTCCATCTTTGGCCAGTCGCACGAAATTGATTCTGAGTGGGTACATTCTGAGAAATCGACGCGGATGCAAAAATTGAGTCATCTGACTTCCGTGCCAATTTCTTTTCCGGGTGAGCCATGCGAAATGCTTCAGCACTGTCTATCAAAGCCGCGAATTTTGTCAAATTTCTTTCTTTCAAAAACACGGCGAGATCTCTCGAAACAGAAGCAATAAACTGCTCACACAAAATAAGATTCCATAGCCCATCAAAAGTCTTGTCACAATCTGATAGTTGGATCCACCTTTCCAACAAGTGAGAAAATCGCTTTGAAAAAGTGACAAAACTTTCCCCCACTTCAGGCCTAACTGATCTGAATTTTTCCCTGAATCCATCTGCAGTGCACTGAAATTTCTTAAGAAGTTCTTGCTTAAGATCATCATATGAAACTGCACCGGCAGCAGACAAAGAATGATAAACAGCTAAAGCCGGACCTTGTAGCAATGCAGTTATGTACACAACCCATTTACTGCTATCGTAATTGAGAGCTTTAGCATGTGCCTCAAACCGGTACAAAAAAGAATCAATGTCATCCCTATCTTCTTTGAAAACAGGTAGTTGGGGCAACTTCGTAAACGAAGGGTTAGAGCTTCGCGTCCTAGGGGTAGTGTTCTCGCTCTGCAATTCAGCCTGTTTCAACTGAAGCTCAATTTCTTTTCCCTTTAGCTTAAGGCTTTCTCTGTCAAGTTCCATCTGATAATCCATCTTCAATTTCCTTTCCTCTCTTTCCAGTTCTTCTCTTTTAGCATTCTGTTCTAACTGAAATCGTTTCTCCTCTCTTTCCGGTTTAGCCTTTTCCCGTTCCAGTTCCTGTTCTAACTGCAATTTTTTAGCATCCTGTTCTAACTGCAATTTTTTAGCATCCTGTTCTAACTGCAATCTTTTAGCATCCTGTTCTAACTGCAATCGTTTTTCCTCCCTTTCCTGTTCTAACTGCAATCTTTTAGCATCCTGTTCCTGTTTAACCTTTTCCTGTTCTCTTTCTTTAGCCCTATCATGTCTCTGAAAACACTGCTCAATGTACTGCTGTAGCTTTTCGTCAGAAAAAACTAACTTCTGGGCTTGAGTCAAAAATGAATTAAATAAAGTATCATATTCCTCAACAGAAGACATGGTCAGCTGAATCCAAAAGCAAATTACTAAAAGTAAGACAAAGCGAGTGACAAGTCCACGACTAACTTTAGGTTTGATACAAGTTTAACAATTTTTTTTTTTAAGTTTCACAAGGCCAGAAATATTACAAAATCAAAAGCAAATTCAAGTTTGACAAAAGAAAACAATTCAAAATCGAAGCAAGCCAAGTTTGTCAGATGAAAATTATTTAGAAAGCGGTGCAAGTTCAAGTTTGACAAAATGAAATTATTTCGAAATCAATGCAAGTTCAAGTTTAACATACCATAACAAGTTTAACATACCATAAAAGAAAAGAAAACAATGTTTAGATTATATTCAAAGTACCAGCAAGCATCAGAAAACCATACTAAATGCAACAATTAATAGCTGTAACAACTACCAATATTTAAATCCAAATTATGACATGTGAAATTTTATAAGTAATTTGTTTTGAAATGAAAACAAAACAAAACAAAAACAAATAATAATAATAATGAAACACTATACTAAATAAAACAAACGACGACAACAGCATCACAACACAACAAAGACAGAACTAAAATTCTAAACTAATATCGGTACAATAGAATACAAGAAATCAATAGAAAAAACAACCAAGTTCCACTTCGGCTAAAAAAACACCGGAAGTTCTGTTAAAATGCCAAAAATAAATCCTAAATACCTACAACTAAAATAGGGATGTGACAACTATAACTATACAAGACAGGATCCTAATAAGTACAGAAGGAAAAACAAAACAATACTGAATAGCTGAACTAGAATTAGGCAAAATATATACACAGGAAGAAAAATGAATCTAAGCCCTCTCTGATCCCAGAACTATACAAAGAATCAGACCCGCAAGGAAATAATTGGAGGCGGGGTATAAACTATATAAACACTAACATACTACCCAAAAGAAAAGAAAACAACAATATAACAAGTCAGTTACACAGTACACACTTGTACACCAAAGTTAACACACCAAAGTTAACTGCCCAAAATTTATACAAAACCCTTCTACTATTTATTTTTATACTTATTCAATTAACTCCCACAATATAAACTCCCACTAAGATAATTAAATAATCTAACTCCCACTAACTAACTACAGGTTTCAGGGTCACCACTGTAACGAAAGGGGTTATATCAAGAAACTGCGTGTATGCATGCGTGAATATTCTGCATGTTCTCCCGTCTCACACTTTCTAACTCTCAAGAATTCTTTTGTTGTCACACCCCCCTTTCTATTACTAGAAAATAAACAATAATCAACAAAGTTCACATAAGTACATACAATTCAATCAATAATATGGAAAAAAATATATAGTTTTGTACTCACGTACTATGTAGAAATAATCCGTGAATATTATCATTCACAAAACACACACTTAAGTCTCAGTCAGATCATCCAAGAATAAAGTCACCAATCACCAAAACCACCAATAAAATCCCGGTCAGATAATCCAAGTATCACCAGTCACAATAAACACCACTATCGACCTGGTCACCGTCGACAGAGAGAGATTCCCCCAATACAATAGTCTCATGGAGGTTAGGATTTGCTGTGTCTTTCTTCGTCTCTAATCCTCTGTCTCTGTCCATATACTATCTTCCTTCTCCTTATCCTTGTCCTTTCTCTCTATCTATCCTGGGTTTTCTCCTCTATCTATCGTCCTCTTCGCCTTCCCAATAATCCTCCACTGCTGCTGCGGTGGCCGCTGCCGCTGTTGCTGCTGCTGCTGTGGCCGCTGCCGTTGTTGCTGCTGTTGCTGAGGTGGCAGTGGTTGCTACTGCTGCTGATGTGGTAGCGGTTGCCACTGCTGCCGATGTGGTAGTGGTTGCTACTGCTGCCGATGTGGTAGCGGTTGCTCCTGCTGCTGATGTGGTAGCGGTTGCTACTGCTGCCGATGTGGCTGTGTTTAGGTGCTCATCTTCTTCTTTGTCTTCTTCTTTGGCTTCTTCTCTGGCTCCTTCTTTATGCTTCCACCCTTCTTCTTCTCCTTCTTCTTCCTCCTTCGTGAGCTTTGTCTCCGTCTTGACTTTCTTCCTTTTCTTCTTCTTCTCCTTCTCCTTTACTTCTTCTTCTTCTTCTTCTTCTTCTTCTTCTTCTTCTTCTTCTTCTTCTTCTTCTTCCGCCTTGAGGCCCCTCAGCCGGAGACTTCTGCAGTCAACAGCTGCTAGAAGTACAACACACACAACGACCACTCCTTGGTCCAGTCAAAAGAAGAATGCAAACATTTTTCTTGAATACATGTAATGGGTGAACCGTCACATGACTAGCTCAACCAATGCAGAAATTAGTAATCAATAAAAATATTATAATTTATATCTTCTCACAGGAAGATACTACAAACAGTCATCGGACCAAAATATTATAAACCTGGTCCGTGACACCCTTATGACCGATAACTAAGTGCCCTTTAGCCCTAATACTGACGACTTCGTAAGCAGGGACCATCTGATAAGCCTCCCATCACTATCTCTGTGAGAAGTTAGTTCTAATACTGACGACTTCATAAGCAGGGACCATCTGATAAGCCTCCCATCTATATCTCTGTGAGAACTTAGTTCTAACCAATAAAAGCTGAGAGGGTGGGGGTGGATCCCTCACTTCCGGCAGGTGTGCACATGCAGGTTTTATGCTGCCTTTTCTGCAAGGCTAGAAAATGGCAGAAAGTGAAGAAGTGTTCCTGGATCTGGTTCTTATGTTTCTTTGATGCATGATAGATATCAATGAAACACACATACTTTGCACATTTGGTCAACCTCACTCCAAGGTCAAGGTCACTGGAGCTTTCCAAAGTCAGTATAGGTGTTTTGAAGTGAAATATAGGTATTTAGCAGTGACCTTGACTCTAAACTATGAGAAATATAAATTCCAACCTTGTTGTATTTAGAGGTGATACTGATAGATTGATCTTTCATATATGTTATGATTTTGTGTTGATCTTGAAGACCAAGGTCATTTTAGGCCTTACAAAAATTGTTAACAAATTGGTGATTGTAAAGTGGAATGGTCTATATTATATAATGAGGGGCTGTTTACTTGGTGGCAGGATAGCTCAGTTGTCAGAACGCACGACTTGTATATGTGCGTCTCAGGCGATGTTGGTTTGAATCCTGACTTCAGCAAACTATTTTGTGATTGCTGGATAGTAGTGGCCAACGCTTTGAGAAGCTCTCTGAGCTTGTAAGTGCGCTGTATAAGAATAATCTCTCTCTTTAATCAGAGTTTTCAAGCTAGTGCAGCAATTTTATGATCCACTAACTACTGCTCTCTTGAATTTTTACAGTTCGTCACACAAGAGGCCGTCATTTTAAATGTCTTAAAACTTCTGTTCAATACCCCCCCCGCCAATTCGAGCAGTTTTGTTTGTTTGTAAAATAATAGTACTTACGAGTACTGATTAATGTAAAAGAAAAAGATATAATTAGTATTGACATGTACGTTTATTCTTTTTTCTTTAATGAATTAATTAACATTGTTATTTGTTTAGATTTTTTTAATAAGTATTAATTTCTTTATATGCATGTAGGTATATATAAGTACATATATTCTTACATTTCATTGTTTTTTTTTTCGTTTTTACTGATGTTGTTGCATGTATGGACAAAGGAAAATGTCTCTTTTTTATTATTGGAGTATAAAGTTGAATTGTACTGTATTGAATTGTTCTGTACTGTATTTCATTGAATTGTACAGTGTTGTATTGAATTGTACTGTGTTGTATGGAATTGTACTGTATGAATTGTATTGAATTTTACAGTACTGTATTGATTTGTACTATATTGTATTGAAGTGTACTGTATTGTATTGAATTATTCTATATTGATTTGTACTGTACTGTATTGCATTCAATTGTACTGTACTGTATTAAATTGTACTGTACTGTATTGAATTGTTCTGTACTGTATTGAATTGTTCTGTACTGTATTAAATTGTTCTGTACTGTATTTCATTGAATTGTACTGTGTTGTATTGAATTGTACAGTGTTGTATTGATTTGTACTATTTTGTATTGAAGTGTATTGTATTGACATTTATTGTATTGTATTGAATTATTCTATATTGATTTGTACTGTATTGTATTGCATTCAATGGTATTGAATTGTACTGTACTGTATTGAATTGTACTGTACTGTATTGAATTATACTGTACTGTATTGTATTGAATTGTACTGTATTGAATTGTACTGTATTGAAGGATAGGGTAGGAAATAAAGAAAATGCATTAAAAAAACAAAACAATGTAAACTAGACAGACCGAGGTACTGTTATTTTTTTTAGTAGGCCTATGTAAAATGTAACATGAATCACAGTGTACTAAAAAATATAATAATAATTGTATTTATTATTGTGTATATGAGGGCCCTCCCTACCTCCCCCCTTCCATCACCCCCCTCCCCCCAAAAATTGTCTATGGTATTCCGACAGACCCTAATTTTTTGGCCCGACCCTAAACTTTTTTTTGGTATCATTTGGGGAAAAAAATGAAAAAAAGCAACCCAAAAAAATCGATTCTGAAATAGAACTGTTTGCGCTCAGCTCAATGAACAGATGACAGAAGGGAGGTAAACTCAAATCAAGAAGGAGTAAATGGTTGTCACTCATGTTAAACTTCCGTTTATGTGCTAAAAATGGAGAAAAAAATAAAGAGGCTACCCACCGACCTTATTTTTCCAATGTTACCGTTAACAGACTTTTTAAAAAAGGGGACCTTATTATTATTATTATTATTATTATTATTATTATTATTATTATGATTGTAATGTAGTATTGTTGGGGTGTCGGATAGCGCAGTGGTTGGAGCACTCGCTACTGTGTCGCAAGTTAAGCACCGTCCAGTGCGGTTAGCACTTGGATGGGAGACAGCAAAACGTGAAGCAACAAATAACAACACACACAGTTGACTCAACTGTGACTGAGTACCTATTCTCTTAAGGGTGGGGAAGGTATTTAAGCGAGGGAGAGAGATGGGCATCACCCTCATTACGCTGGCCCAAGATAAGTGTGATCTCCAGCATCATGCTCCCCTATGGCCACAAGGCTATGGGACCACCTTTACCTTTTACCTTTACCTTATTATTGTAGTTGTTACTGATACTATTATAGTATTATTCAATTCTTATATAATTATAATATTAATATTTAATTACAATATTATTATATAATTATAATAATTAGTTTAATGGTATTGATTGCAGTCATTTGATAATTTCCCAGGAAATACCATTTTCTTTCTTTCATCTAATAGCAATCTCTCTGCCTTTACCCCACATGTTTGAGTTTTAAAGTGTTTGTTAGAGCCTATGTATGTACAATTTAAGTTCTTTGAGTGTTCATTAATATTAATAATAATATTAATAACATTATCATTATTATTTTTATTTTAATTATTTATTATTATTATTTTTAATAGGATTTATTTTTTTTTGTCCCAATAATAGTAATAATAATACTAATGATTCTATTACTACTACTACTAATATTAATAAGGCACCCCCTCCAAAACTGTTTACGGTATCCCAAAATAAAATAAATAAATAAAATCCCAAACGTCCCTAATTTTGGGCTCCAACTCTATACTTTTTTTTTTCTTGTGGGGGGGGGGGGGGGGGGGGGGGGGGGGGAGGGGGGATGTTAAATTTTTTTTAAAGCCTTAAAAATTCCACCCAAGGTAAGAAAGGTTTAAGGGGATAAAAAGGAAAAAAAGAAGCCTACCTACCGACCCTATTTTTTTTCCTATGTTGCCGTAAACAGACATATTTCTTTTTTTGCCTAATAATAATAATAACAACAACAACAATAATCTCTAATACCTTCCCTGGCATTTAAAGCTCACAGAAATCCAAGAATATAAAAAGTGTTCAAACGTTTGCCTGTCCAGCTTTCCATCTGTCTTTGGTTGGTTTGTGTATGGCATCATCTCTATGTCAGCAATCAGCGGCCATCTTTTCTCTTGTATGTATTAGTTTATCTATAATAGTAATAGTGCGATGACCTGCTAACAGTGGTGAAGAAACGGAAACTCCGATGGTATGGCCACGTCACCAGATCATCAGGCCTTGCAAAGACTATTCTGCAAGGCACAGTGCAAGGAGGTAGAAGAAGAGGGAGACCGAAAAAGAGGTGGGAGGACAACATTCGAGAATGGACTGGTTTGACACTGAGCGAAGCCATCAGGGCTGCTGAGGACAGAGAAAGATGGAGTATGCTGGTTAAACGATCATCTGTGGTGCCCCTACGACCTTCGGGTTACAGGACAGGATAGGGATAGGGGGGATAATAGTAACATGTTATTATTCAAAGAACTAGTATTCTAAAGAATGTAGTGTTTATTTTTCGTTTTTGTTTGTTGGTGGTAATTATTATTTTTGTTTTGCATGGCTGGAAACAGCAATGAGATCACTTGAAAGAATAAATTGTTTATGTATGAACAGAGATGTACATTGACTTCATTATTATTATTATTATTATTATTATTATTATTATTATTATTATTATTATTATTATTATTGTTATTATATTTAACTCCTCTCTCTCTCTCTCTCTCTCTCTCTCTCTCTCTCTCTCTCTCTCTCTCTCTCTCTCACTCTCTACCCCTTTGGGTGTCGGGGGTTTCTGTATAAACAGTATCCTTACTGTTGTGGAAATTTAGTGTTTTAAATTACCACCGTTTTTGTCATTTTTATTTGTTCTTTCTTGTTCCTAATCTGTTCTATCAATCTACCATCTTCTACCTACCTTTTTCTTGAAAATTCTCCACAAACTCCTCATTTTTTGTATGGGGTCTGTTGGGTCAGCTTGGGGATATTGTTTCTGTATAAATACTGTCTGAAAATGTAGTGCTTTAAATTCCCACTATCGTTGTCTTTGTCCTTTGTTCATTCTCAATCCTATTCTGTTCTTACAATCTACTAATAGTAAGTTTATCGCTAGACCAGTCACCTATCTTTTTTCTTAAAAACTCTCCCAAAACTCTTCATTTGTTTATGGGGTCTGTTGGGTAAGCGTGAGGATATTGGGCGCTTTCTGCCAAATGGTTACTAGGGCTTTCTATGGTATTAGTTAGCAATGGAGGTATTTAATTTGTATGTGTTTTGTTAATATTTTATAATGATGTTTATATTTTATTTTGTTTTTGTAAACGAGGGTTCAATAAATTAGAATAAAGCCTCAGCATCCACTTCCTGGGATACCTTTATTGTGAAGTGACCGCTGGTGGAGTGCCTTCAGTGTTGCCATTAGGGTTTGTTTCAGCCGGGAGTAAGTCTTCTTTCCACTAGGTTGTGGTCATGATTTTGCCATTGTAGTCCGCTAGACCCTATAAACAATGATTAACTAACTCTAACACACTTGGGCACACACATAAATATTGCAATATTGCACACACACTCTGTGAGACTAGAAGGGCTGCCTCATCTGCCTGAAAAGAAAATCTGACAAATATAACGCCATATATATTTATAACGCCCTACCATACACCCGATACCCCCCCCCCTTCCCAGTCCCCTATTCGCTTATGTGACGCGGGACTTTGCCTACCTAACCTAACCTAACGCCCTACCAGCCTCAAAACAAATTCCATATTCGTGCATGGTTTCATATGTGAAGTGTAATGTAATATAATATGTATGCAACATTTCTTTCAAGGTTTTCCATTTACTATATGGAATTTTGGTGTTTGTCAATTTTGTGTTTAGGTTTTCGTATCTTTCTTGTTTTTCATATTTTGTTGTTGTCTTTTCACGTCTTTTCTGGTCTCTTTGCTTCTGTATCGGTGTGAAGTAGGCCTATACCTACTCCTATTTCAGTCTAGCCCTAATTCCACCGACATTTATTTTTTAAATATAAATAGTTGCTTGTTGCATTGGCCTTTTCTGTAAGTTGTTTTTAACCGAGCACGGTTGTATTTATAATAAATTATCTTCTTTGCACCGGAAGAATTTGCAATATTTGATTTTTCAAGCAAAACACAATACAATAGTGTAGAGATTTCCTGTATATGGGCATTACTTCCCTTGTTTGTGTTTAGGTTGGGCCACAGATGGAAGGCTGGCTTTGAATCTAGGTCACGAAAGTGTGCGCGAGTAAGAGTGACTAAATTGGAATGATCGCGCGCTTCCGGTCTCATATTCTGCATGGTACGACTTCACGAACTTGGAGGCTGCACTGAGATTAGAATCTTTATCGTTCGCGATGTCTACCACGATTTGCTGTGTTGTTGGGTGCTCCGCAACAGGAAGAAAGTGCAGGGGTCTTTCGTTTTTGAGAATACCCAAGGCAGGGAAAGATGACCAGTGGAGAGCGGAGATGATTCGTGCTATCAACAGGTGCGATTCAAGTTTTAACCTGGTCAACGCCCGCATCTGTTCTCGACATTTTGAAGACAGTTGTTTGAAATACGGTAAGTTTTTGCTAAGAAAAGAACTGTTCTAGTTTGTTTTTTTACCACTCATGTACCCTCATTTCATGCCTCACTCATACGATAGGACGAATGAAATACTTATTGCAGTAGGCTAGTATATCACTAGATTCATGTTGTGTTGTGGTCGATTGATGTCAGTTTTTATTTATTATTATCATTGTACAAATTGTAGCCCTGGATTTTTAAGATCTTGTCATGCACACTGTAGTATGACTGAGTATTTATTTTAGTAAACTTTTTTCTTAAATTTATTTACCTTTTACCAATTTTAATTCTAGTTCAAAATTGCAAAATTATCCAACAAAATGCCAGTTTAAAGTAAACAGTGATTTTAGTTTGTGTATTGTCATTGTTCCGAGTGCTAGTACTAGCACTTTATTTATTAGCACTAATACGCAGTAAATGAGTAATGACAACAAGAGTCAAGATAAATTAGTAGCATGTTAGTTTTGTTACATAAATGAAATTTTGTAACATACAGTCTGCCAAAATGCACTCTTTATTAAACAAGTGATTATTATCATGTCCTTGATAAAGATGTTTTGTTTATTGCTGTTTATGTGGAACCTGATAGTTAAAAATATTTTAATTCAATTCAATTCAATTCGACACATCTTTATTACCACAGGAATGGAAATATTGTATAAGTCTCATCACATCATATTATGGCTCCATATAAAAAAAAGTATCACACATCAAGACAAGTTATAATGAACAATAATAAGACACAGACTGATATAAAAGGTTCAGGCAACATAAGATCCGTACGCACATCATATGTACATAAATTAACTATGCATTCATTGAGCGAATGCCTCGTGCAGGTAAAAATATTACAGGTAAGAGGTAGGACTAAAAGAATAGGCACTAAATTTCAGTCATTAAAGCCTCGCGTAGTCACAACACATTCACATACTACATTAGCTCATTCATCGTTACAGCTGTGCATTCATTCATACAGAATATATCATAAATAATTATCACAATTTAACGATATTTACTAGTATGCAGAATTGGAATTATAATAATAATAGCGGGTTTTTATATAGCGGGTACTCCAGCCTACGACCAGACTCACCGCTCTTTACATAGTCAATACATAGAATAAATGCACTCGATCAAACATCGCTTTTGTTACGATACACCAAAAGACGGAACAGTAAAAGTAAGAACTATTTTGTACAAAATGACAAAAAAGACAAAAATAGAATAGCAAAAACTTATTCACAGCTATTTATATGCCCGGATAGACCCAGGAAAGGAAAACAGTATAAATATTTACAGCCGTGTAAACACTTACGCAGGGCTAGAAATTAACTTTTTTCTTTGGGGGCCACCGGGCCCCTTGATTGAAAAATTTGAGGGCCCACAAGCAACTTTCGGGGCCCAACTTGAAAAATAATGCAAACAAAAAAACAAAAGAATTATTGACAATATAAGTAGAAAGTACAATTTGTCTGATAATCTAAAATAAAAACAATTGAATTTCCAATTGTGCTGAGTGATGTCATTTTTATTTGCCTTTTCTTTCACTTTCAAACATTACCAACAAAAAAGGGGAAAAAAAAAACCACACACACACATTCAGTGACACACATATTCCAGTGACTAGTGAGCCTGAAATGGCCATTAAACAAAATAGAAAAAAATCAAGTGAGTCTCTTGTATAATACTTTTCAGTTTTGTGACTGAGTATTGCACAATACACATCATTAAATTTTTAATATGAGTAACCTAACAAAAAATCTGACCTCAATGCACAAAAGTTCAAAACAAAACCATGAAAGGGAACTAAACTTAACAGTACTCTTCCTCGTTCACTTCAAGGCCATGCCATGGAAATCTTTTTTTCCACCCTTCATTGTAGTTCCTTGATCTTTTTTCCTCTTCATACTTCTTTTTTCTCTCTTTTTCTTGTTCTTTCCTTTCGCCGACGTTTTCTTCTGGCGTCTTTCGCTTCCCAAAAATTGGAAAAACGCAATCGCCGATTGTTTTAGCAACTGTATGGCGACGATATGTAGCCATACTTTCGTACTTGCAAAGATGGACATTTTGCGCTTATGTTGTGCCATAGCCTTTTGTTTATTATATTAAAAAGATAGTGAAGTGTATATTAAACTTTTGAGTGCAAAATTAAAGGGTTTTCGCTTCTTTTCTCTGTTTTTTTTTCTGTCCAAATTTAGGGCACCGGTGTGGGTTGCTTCCCTTGGCCCAAATACGAAACTGCCGAGTAGAGCTAGCTGTAGCAGACGAATTATTTTGCGGGCCAAGCGGGCCCTTCGTTTTTCAACTTTCCGAGCCCGAAATCAACTTTGCGGGTTTTTGGCCCCGGGCCCCCGCTAATTTCGAGCCCTGCTTACGGATCAGACAAAAACAAAAGAGGAGAGAATGGCAGCGGGATACAAGTCAGTCTGAATAATGCAGTTTGAAGAGATGGGTTTTGAGGGCCTTTTTGAATGCCTGTGTTGATTGTATGGTGCGGATATGGGAGGGAAGGGAATTCCACTGCTTGGGTGCAGAGCAAGCGAATGCACGTTGGCGTATGTCTTAGTGCGGGTGACGGGAACCTTGAGTGTGCCAGTGTCAGCAGAAGATCTTAAAGTGCGTGAAGGAGAGTAGACAGACAGTAGATCAGCAAGGTAGGAAGGACAAGAATCTGTGAAGAAGTTGTGACAGAGAACAGAGATCGAGTTTGTACTCTATGCGTGCTTGCACAGGAAGCCAGTGAAGGGAATGTAGTAGAGGTGTGATGTGATCGCGTTTCTTTGCTCGGAATACTAGTCTAGCTGCTGAGTTCTGAACCTTTTGTAGTTTGTCAATGATGTGTTTTGGGGAGCCAGCGAGGAGAGAGTTGCAATAGTCAAGACGAGAAAGGACGAGAGCGCAGACTAGAGTTTTGGTGGCAGTGACTGTAAGATAGTGGCGAAAGGAGCTGATTTGGCGTATGGCCGTGTATGCAGAGCGACAGACGTTGGATGTGGTTGTTGAGGGACAGGTCGTCGGAGAGAATGTAGCCGAGATTTCTTGCTGATGATGAGAACTGAATGTTTGTTGTCCCTACTGTGAGCGATATTGGGAAAGGCGAGAGTGAGGAGGAGGTGTTGTGCTTGTGGATGAGGAGGGCTTCAGTTTTATCGTCATTAAGCTTAAGCTTGTTGAGTGTCATCCATGACTTAATGTCTGTGATGCAGTTCTCCAAAGTCTGAACAGTGGAATTAATAAGAGGGGGCAGTGGATTTATAAAGTTGTGTGTCATCTGCAAATGACTGACTCTCAACAGCTTGCTTTCTGAGCAGGAGAAGCAGTGGCTTGGTGTACAGAGTGAATAACACCGGCCCTAAAACGGAACCCTGAGGCACTCTGCACACCACGTCTGCTATGCTGGAGAAACAGCCGTTGCCAGTGACTGCTTGTGATCTGTCAGAAAGATATGAGTGGAACCAAGCCAGGTCTGAGCCAGAGATTCCAAAGTAGTGTTGAAGAGTGTTGAAGAGAATGTGGTGGTCGACTGTGTCAAAGGCGGCTGAGAGGTCTAATAAGGTGAGAATGGAGACGTTACCATTATCTAAAGCAAGCAACAGATCATTGGTTACCTTTAGGAGGGCTGTCTCAGTGCTGTGGAAGGGTCGGTAGGCAGACTGGTTGGGGCAAAGTAGAGCGTTATCATATAGGTAGGCAAACAGTTTGAGAACAATTTTTATATGACTTTTGACAAGGAGAGGTTTGAAACAGGTCTATAGTTCTTTAGATTATTTTTGTCTAAACTTGTTTTTTTAAGGAGGGGTTTGATGACAGCCGCTTTGAGCACAGACGGAACAACACCAGAGGACAGACTCTCATTGATAATGTGGGTTAATGGTCGGGAGTAGAGGGTCGAGATTCTCTATCAGCATGGGAGTGGGAATGGGGTCAAGAGAGCAAGATGTTGGTTTTGAGCTTAAAATGACTTTCTTGACTTCTTGCTCTGTTATTGGTTGAAAAACTTCCAACTTTGCGGTAGTGAGGGAATGTGAGAATGGGTTAATGAGTGGGATCTCATGGCTATCAAGAGCGGCCCTTATGTCAGCTACTTTCTGTGTGAAATAATTACAAAATACTTCTGGGAGCAGACATGGTGGATGCGTGGATGGGAGTGATGTTGCATTGCTCTTACCCCTTAGCTGATTGCAAATGTCGAACAACTGTTTACTAGTTTCGCTGCTGCTAATTCTGTCGCTAAAGTACCGGGTTTTGGTAGTCTGGACTATTTTAGTGACCCGTTTTTTTGGCAGCGGTGAAAATCTGCTTGCTGGCTTCTAAACCTGATTTAAGCCACTTTTTCTCTGCTCTGCGTCGAAGTTTCTTCGCCTCGGAGAGCTCATCCTTAATAGACTCGTACCAGGGTGCTGACCGTGTTGCCTTGACCTTTTATGGGCAACGGGAGCATGCCGATCAAGCACGGAATGAAGTGTACTATTTAGCTGATCCACAGTGAGGCACAGTTCTGGGGTCACTTTAGCGGTAAGCTCTTGTTTAAAGGCATCCCTATCCACGGTATGCAGGTTGCGAGCCTCCCTGAACATGGGGAGAGGAGGGGGGGGGGGCTGCGACACTTAGTTCGCACATGACACAGAAATGGTCAGATGTTAATTCTTGGGTGACTGAAGTTGATCTACCAACATTATCCTGAGGCCTATGCATAACCCAATCTATGATGTGACCACGGCTGTGGGTGGGTTCTGTGACTGACTGAGAAAGACTAAACTGATCTAAAAGTTCAATCATTTTTGCGGTGGAAGGATGCTGGAGTTGGTCAACGTGAAAGTTAATGTCTCCTAAAACTATGTATGATCCTGACAGTGTGTTGCAATAATCGAGCAGGACTGGAAATTCTTGGTGGAAAATTGCATCAGTTAATTTATTTTTTCTTGCTTGGAAATGTGCGATTTTTATGCATATGAAGTGAATGTTCTGTTGTGGAA